>JALJCO010006249.1:0-250230 GCA_023101725.1 Atherinomorus stipes
GTGTGTGTGTGTGTGTGTGTGTGTGTGTGTGTGTGGGGGGGGGGGGGGTAGAAAGCTCTGATATGGTTAGTTGAACAAGGTCAAATGCTGCATTGGAGTATGCAATCTACACACCTACACATACAGGTCCCCTCAAACACAAATTCAGCATACAAATATGTGTACTGGCATTTTGACATAGCTACAGGGGACAAAGACAGAAAAAAAATCATGGCTAGACAATACTAAGAGAAAGAAATGGATAATAGGTGGTACAAAGGGCAGATAAAAAGAACATTTTTTGTTGTCACAGGAAAAACAACACAACGATGGGACTGTTAGAGCAGTGTTTCCCAACTCTGGTCCTCAGGACCCACTGCCCTGCACGTCTTCATGTGTTCCAACTCCAACACACCTGATTCAGATTCATGAACATCCTCACCAAGTTCTTTGAAAACCTGTTAATGAGCCAATCGTTTGATTCAGGTGTGAAAAATTTGGGTTGCCTCCAAGACGTGAAGGGCAGCATGTCCTGAAGACCAAAGTTGGGAAACACTGCTCTAAAGAGAAAGAACAATGAAACTGAATAATCAGTAGAAAAATTGTACGCATTTAATTTTGACCAGGAGATGTGAAAGTTTTTATGACTGAGCATGAGTTTCATTTTAGGGACCCTGCATATGATCGAGGTCTGCAAAACAGAAATGCACACTGTAGGTCTCAAAAAAACCTCTCCACTGTACTGCAACTAAATTCTTTTCACACAATTTCTGAAGAGTCTTGGGCAAACAGGTGGTATATATCACCAGATCCCTATTAGCAAAACTCTTGGGCACACCTCCATGACAATGTTGACTTCAAAGATTACCTCTGAGAGAAAGAGAGAGAAAGAGTGATTAGACAAAGCAAAAAACAACCAAAACCATTTCCTGAAAATTAACCCATTTGATGCCCAGAAAACTGTGATCCATCTTTGGCAGATAAATGCATTAAAACTGTAAACTAACAAACACACATAGTCCTGGTGCATATATCTGCTTTCTGGAAATATTATTGTTTTGTGCTCCTTATGAGTCGGGGACAGTCTACGTCATTCTCATGGTCTCATTATGGATTCAAGCTGTGTCTTATTTCAGGGTTGGAGCACTTCAAAGTGTGAATTCATCAGCTGCATACATCACACAGCGGTGCGTCAAGTCCTGTCCCATTTCGAAAATCTCTAAAAGAGCCTCGAAGCTCCTCAAAATTCTTATCCAACGACGCATCCAAGTCCACTAACCCATGAAAAATACCAGGGTTGTTCCAACCCTCGCTTTCGTCTCTCCCCCACATGGCTAATTCAAACACTCCACAAAACTTCACGCAGCCATCGAATCGAGACAGGATGTGTCGGTTTCTGCTCACCTCATTATTGTGTCGGCGAACTGCTGCCCGGTAGCTCTCATCCAACTCGTTGGTGAGGTTCACACGGCCAAAAGCTGAAAACTTTAAACAATGTGAATCTTGGATGACTCATGTTTCTTCACCTTTTCAGACAAATGGTGCATGTCAATAAATCCAGCATGGAGGCCACCGTGTGGGAAGCAGACTAGCGCACCTGCTTCCTCACAGCCTGCCAACCAGCTTTTCTGTTCATACTACCACCATGAAAATCCTTGATTATAAGATTTCCCATCTTTTATGGAAATTTGCTTGATGTTTATATTTGGTCGTGGTCAGGGGTTAAAGTGGGCTGGAGCCCACCAGAGCTCAGCTCCGCCACCTTGGGTCTGAGCTCCTTCACCTCTGGGTTGGGCTCCGGCTGGGCTTCACCGCCTTAGTCATTTAATTCAGACTGGCAGTAGTGCCACGTATCATTTTCACAGTCTGCTTGGCTCTCTCATAATCGCCAAGATGCTCAACAGTCAGAGCAATCCTCCTCATCATTTTGCTGGTTCTGCCTCCTCTTTACCAAGTAGTTACGCACGCCACACTGCTGAGGCGCAGATTTCTTGGATGTATGGGTAAAGCAGACAATACCGCACACCAATACAGACAATACCGCACACCCACGTGGGATTGATGACCACGTCCCTCTAATACTAGCTTTATTGTTATTGTTAGCGCCACGTCAACTTTCTTAATTGAAGCAGTGTTGCCGCTTCTCACAGCGCAGCAATGGTTGGAGCCGACTGGCACTCGCGCAGCATCTGTGATCAGTCAGGCCTGTGTAGCTGAAACACAGAGGCAATGTGTGCTTTTACTTGGGCGTAGGGTTACAGTGTCATGCTGAAGTTTCTTTTCCAGATCTGTAGGCAACAGTCGGGCTTTTACTGACCGGGAAATTCCACAGGCTATAATATTTTTTTTTCACCCCAATGGTTCTGTTATGCTCCCTTCCCTTTTTTAGAGCAGCTGACAGCAGCTGATTTTCATTCATTCATTCATTCAGCTACAAAACCCAAACATCTGGAGGCACGTAACCACATTGGCCAATCACAAGGAAGTTCTTTCTTGTGTCTGCGTTTGTGTAGAGATGCACGTTGAAGGGACCCCAGACGACGTGCCAGTAAGTCCAGCTGTAATTCATCAGATAGATCTGCTTAGAGAAGCGGGGCCAAATCACACCTAATAAAACGTCTGACATGCTCTGGAGTGAGTTGATGGCCCAGAGATAACTAGGGCTGTAACGATACCCGTATCGAAATCGAAATCGCGACACTCAGAGCCTTGATCCTGTCTCGCGGTGGGAGAAGGCAGGATCGCGACACCCTCCAAGCCCAGTTCAGACGCTTTAAAACTCAGATCACAGAAAACTATATGACTTTTTCCCATCGGGCTACAGGCTATTGTAGCATTCAGTCGCTAACCAGACAACACGTCTGTCTTAAAGGCACCAGGTAAAGTGTCACGTTTTTTTCGTGAGTGTCAAACGAAACTTGACAGTTTTCCATCGTTACCTAAACCTTCAACCGGGATGAGTCACTCGCGCGCATCAAGCTCAGGAGTGCGTGGTTGAGGAGCGATGGCAGGTCTTCAGACACTGAGACCAGTAGAAAGACAGGAGGGGGATCCTGTTCGTGTTCGACAGGCCAGACGCGCGTAGGACGTCAAGCTGGACCGAGTGCGTGGACAGCCGAGAGGTGGATACGTCACAGAACAGTGGTGAAACCCCCGCTGCTCCACTGCTGGTTTAGGCGTTTTTATTTGCTCTGACTTGTGATGGTTAATCAGCGGCGGTCCTGTCCTGACCAGCCCCAGCTTGCAGTGTGGAGTCCCGGCCGGTCCCTCACACAGCTCGCCCAATCTTCCGAGCGGAGAGGAGGACCAGTGTCAGTAGGGACTCCCCGTGAAAGCCACAAAACGACCAACAGGATACCGCGCATGTGCGCACCGCATGTGTGAAGAAATAAACCAATAATAATAAAAAAATATATATTATTCTTCGATCCAGCCTTAACAAATAAGACCAATAGTGGCGGATCCCTGCGGAACAGTGAAAGCGTCCAGACCTCCTTCCCTTTGATTTAACTTTGAACAGCTGATTTTCAGCATGTTGGAGTTTCCAGCGATGCAACTGAAAATAAGTTATTCCAGCCAACGGGAAAGTGAGGTCTGAATGCTTTCCTCCTCTCTGAGACGCGCTGGTATGTCATCATTTTTTCGGGTTAACATCAGCTCGGCCATCATAACGCCACCATCTCCCGACATCTTCCCGTTGAAATTCTCCTCTGCAGGGAGCAGAGCAGCCTCTCACCCGACATGTGGACATGATGCTGTTCCTGAAGAACTCTAGTTTTAAATCAACAGGTTTGATGTAGAAAGCTGCCAAGGACTTATTTGTTATTTAACTTCATTTCTGATTAACAGCACAGTTCAATTATTTTTATTTTTCAAAAGCATTATTCTATTAGAGAAAAGAGAAATGTTTTATCCTTGGTTAATAATTCAATCATTTTGATTATTGTCTTCAGCTATGTTCAGGCTATTTGTTACATTAAGTTAAATGTTATAAATGCCATTGAAATAAAATACTTTAAAAAAAATTAAAGTAAAAAAAAAAAAAAAACACATTTTTTTAAATTAGAAAAAAAATTAAAAAATTGTTATGTGTATCGAATCGTGGGTCAAAAATCGTGATACGAATCTAATTGTGAGTTGGTGTATCGTTACAGCCCTAGAGATAACCAATGGGCTCGATGTGAGTCTGTCATAAAGCTTTGAAAAAACCATAAACGTCATATGAGGAGATAAAGTGTTTTTTAAAGGTGACTTCGGCATGAGTGGTTTAGTTGATTAAAAATAATGTGTCAATTTCACAGATTATTCTCCCTTGATTAGAACATATATTTAGCAGACCTGTATTATTATTTATCATTTTATTGGTTTTACAATAATTTGGCAACCCTGAAATCATCTCAGGGTCTCAGTTTGGGAAAGGCTGGTTTGGCTGTCATCAAGCATTGATATCGGAAAAGTGTCAGATCTGCCACCAGGTGATCCTCACTGATGGATGCTGCTTGATAAGAGAAAATTTATGGAAAATTAAATGTGTCCTGAAAGTAGGGTTGCCATCGTCCCGTAAAATACGGTCGTCTTTAATTGACAATAAAACGTTGCGTCGTATTGAACAATACGGGACGCCATTTGTTCCGTATTTCCATAATTGTAAATACAATGTCTGTACACATATATAAACATTAAATTTAGTAATAATGAGCTAAATAAAACACCGGAAATTTTAAAGCCAGCCAAAACCAGCGGGATCATCGGGTCCTCCAGTCCTGCATCTCTGCCTGGCTGCCTGCGCGCTTGCGTGTGCTGCTGTCACGCGCGCTCTCGGCACCCGCGCCTTTTAAAATGTCCACACCTGATACTCCAGCATGTTCTAAAGCGAAAACGCTACTAAAGAAAACACCTGAGTGGGAACAGGCCCGTCCTTGGGTGGACAGCGTAGTGGAGATGATGAGAGAAACTGTTAATACGTATGTGGGTGAGTGTTTTAGTGGGCGCGGTGGACTGTCTGACATCAGACATCATCACGCATCAGAAAAGCAACAAGACACGTGAGAACCGACCTAAACGTGAGTGTCCCATCTTCATCTCCTCACTCCTGACACTGAATAGTCATGACAGAACAGGATCAGTTTTTATCTGGTTGCGTTTTGCAGAAGATGTAGAGGAAAGTTTAGGAGACTGGTGGTTTGATTAGTTTATTGATTGTTTAGGATGTTGACTTTTTAAATTTGAATGAACGATCATTTATAAGAAACCATTATTAGTAGCAGCAATATAAATGTTATATGGTTATTTAAACAATAAATCAAGTAATGGATTAACATTTGATAGATAAATTAATATAAATTAAATTAATATTGTTTATTCATATATGTATATGTATATATATATATATATATATATGTATATATATTGTGTGTGTGTGTGTGTGTTTATGTATAGCCTATATGCATTCAATATATTTCCTTATAAACAAAACTTGTACAGCTTTCTGTGTATTCTGTGTAAAATGTGGATTTTGAGGAACACAGTGTTCAGTTTTCACAACAAAATTCTTTTCTTGGTGTGGTTTATCTGTCTGGATGACCTGACTTTCTTTCAAGTCATAAGAGGCAGCAAAAGAAATAAGTTTTATTAATCTGTCATCCCACTCTATGTTAGAGTTGAGGTGACGCAGGTGTACCATAGATTCGGACACATCAGATCTGTCTACAACAGATCACTTTAACAGTTACATTCAGTTCTTCATGTATTTATTAGGCTTATATTTTAAGTTAATTGTTGCACACTCCACACAAACAGATCTCCTTTGGCTGCTGGTGCTGCCATGTGATATGTGCATGACAGCTTCTCATTAATTAGGTTTTATTGATAATGCAATAACTAAGTTTTGTGCTTATGGCACATTGTTATATATTTTTTCCTCATTTAATTTTAAATAGGGATGGATGTAATTACAGCATAATAACAGCACTTTCTATGCAACAGTGTTGCTTAAACAATGTGTTCATTGCAGCATTTCAAGCTTTAAGTGCCACCAATTGTTTTATTGATCACTCCTTTTCTAAAAACACTGGTGCAAAATAAAGCATACCACTGCTGTGAGGAGCCCACCATACGAGTATCGGCCCGTGGTGGTCGTGGCCCCGATGAGCTGTGGTAGGTGTCCCTTTTTTTTTTTCTGAAAGGTGGCAACCCTACCTGAAAGTGAAATATGTTTAAGGACCCCCCCCCCCCCCCCCCCCCCTAGAGTAGGCTATGTCTCTAAGGGAGCACCTCTGCTTTTCCAGGGAGCTGAGCTCGCCTTAGGTCCCTTACAAATAAAGAGTCACTGATTTCTTTAAGGGTAAGGATTGGTTTGAAAAAGATAGGAAGTCAGTGAAAAGTCTATGGAGTCACAATGTTGTTTAAGTAAAACAATGATGTTATTTTATTAAAGTAGTTAACTATTACTTTAGATGGATTATTTCATGTTTTAACTATTCTAACTATTTAACTATTCATTGGCTCTAAAGGTGCCTCTAAGAGCAGAGAAGAGATTTTTTCCTCCATCCTTTGCTCTTGTTGTCACTGCCAATTTAAAATGTGTCCCTTTTGTAAATTCACTTCTCTTGATGAATTTCATATGTTTTTTTTCACAATGATTTGGGATTAAAGCAAGCCAAGTTCAGAGCCTACAGCTGCACTGCATTTAGTCTTTGTCCAAGCCTTATTTTTAGGCTTAGTTTACTGTATTTCTTCATGTTACTTAGCTATATTAGATGCTAATCCAGCAAATAAACCAGAACAGGTCGTTAATATCTTTAAAAATTTGTAAAAATTTCCCACAATTTTTCTGACTGCGCCGCAACACCAAATTTTAGGGCTCCCCCACCTTTCAAATACCACTTTAACCACTGGTCATGGTAGTCCAAATTGTTTTGTTGCCAATTCATCTTCATTAGTGTGATGACAAAAGGGAAACTCTTTTAAAGACGTGTTAGAATTGCTCCGACAGTTAGCCATGTTTGACTTACTAGCTGCTATTACTACCACAACTAGCTTCATCCATGCAACTGATGTGACTATACGTATCATGAAAGCACCCAAGTGTAAACCCTCCTGGAACCCAAAGACATTGCACTGTAGCGCCTGATATTTGATTTAGAAAAAAAAAAAAAACATTACAGTCAATGAGAGCAGTTGGGGCAACAGTGAGTTTGACTGGAATTGCTCCGAAAGGGGCAATACTCCACGCAGCCTCATGCTGATTGGACAATGAAATACAGACAAGTCAATGTGCCCAGAACACTTACAGTGAATGATCTTTTTTTTTCTGTGTTTGTTTCTCTCTCTCTCTCTCTCTCTCTCTCTCTCTCTCTGTCTTTTCCCTTAGTGATGCGTCACTCTATCGCCCTTATGGACAAGCGTCCCCTGCCTCGAACAAAGGCTGCTGGTGGTTTATCCTTTGCGGCCTCGTCTGCCCCAGAATTCATTGTGCACATGATAACAGGGAATAGGCAGCCGAGCAACAAGTGTAATACTTAGATATACAGTTGTGTGAAAACTTGTTTGCCTCCTTCTTGATTTTTTACTTTTTTGCATGTTAGTCACACTTAAATGTTTCAGATCATCAAACAAATTTAAATGTGAGACAAACATAAGACAAGTAAACAGAAAATGCAGTTTTTAAATGGAGATTTCTATGAGTAAGGGGGGAGAGGGGGATCCAAACCTCCATGGCCCTGTGTGAAAAAGTGATTGTGCACCCCCCTGCTAAAACATAAATTAACTGTGGTTTAACACCTCTTTGGAAAGCTGAGTTCAATTTCTCTAGCCATACCAAGGCCGGATTACTGCCACACCAGTTCTCAATCAAGAAATACCTTAAATAGGACCTACCTGACATATTGAAGTAGACCAAAAGATCCTCAAAAGCTAGACATCATGCTGCAATCCCAAAAAAAATCTGGAAAAAATGAGAGACAAAGTAATTGAGATCTTTCAGTCCGGAAAAGGTTACAAAGCCATTTCTAAAGCTTTGGGACTTCAGAGAACCACAGTGAGAGCCATTATCCACAAATGGCGAAAACATGGAACAGTGGTGAACCTTCCCAGGAGTGGCCGACCCACCAAAATTACCCCAAGAGCACAGGACAACTCATCCAAGAGGTCACGAAAGACCCCAGAACAATATCCAAAGAACTTGCCTTAATTAAGGTCAGTGTTCATGACTTCACCATCAGAAAGAGACTGGGGGGCAAAAATGGCCTGCATGGCAGGATTCCAAGACCAAAACCACTGCTGAGCAAAAAGAACATAAAGGCTTGTCTCCGTTTAGCCAGAAAGCATCTTGATGATCCCCAAGACTTTTGGGAAAATACTCTGTGGACTGATGAGACAAAAGTTTAACTTTTTGGAAGGTGTAGGTCCCATTACATCTGGCGTAAAAGTAACACAGCATTTCAGAAAAGGAACATCATACCAACAGTAAAATAGGGTGGTGGTAGTGTGATGGTCTGGGGCTGTTTTGCTGCTTCAGGACCTGGAAGACTTGCTGTGGTAAATGGAACCATGAATTCTGCTGTCTACCAAAAAGATCCTGAAGGAGAATGTCCGGCCATCTGTTGGTGACCTCAAGCTGAAGCGCACTTGGGTTCAACAGCAGGACAATAATCCAAAACACACCAGCAAGTTCACCTCTGAATGGCTTAAGAAAAACAAAATGAAGACTTTGGAGTGGCCTAGTCAAAGGCCCCACTTGAATCTGATTGAGATGCTGTGGCATGACCTTAAAAAGGTGGTTCATGCTGGAAAACCCTCCAATGTGGCTGAATTACAACAATTCTGCAAAGATGAGTGGACCAAAATTCCTCCACAGCGCTGTAGAAGACTCATTGCCAGTTATCGCAAATGCTTGATTGCAGTTGCTGTTGCTAAGGGTGGCCCAACCAGTTATTAGGTTTAGGGGGCAATCACTTTTTCACACAGGGCCATGTGGGTTTGGAATTTTTCCCCCCTCAAAAATGAAAATCTCCATTTAAAAACTGCATTTTATGTTTACTTTTGTTATCTTTGTCTCACATTTAAATTTGTTTTATGATCTGAAACATTTCAGTGTGACTAAAATGCAAAAAAGTAAGAAATCACGAAGGGGGCAAACACTTTTTCACACAACTGTATTCATGAATTTTAAGTGTTTTCCAGTTATAAATAACAGATAGTCTCTAAGGAAAATTTAAAAATATGCAGGTAAACTTGAAATGAGAGTTTATTGCCTCAGAAGGAGTGCGTGGACAATGTAGCACACTCCGTAGCCTAGTTCATGCACTCTGAAGTGTGCAGACCTCCAAATGAGACATACCTTTAGCATTTAGGCTACTTGTTTATAGGTGAGCTAGATCACTTTATTAATTCCCTGTGGTCCAATGAAATACATTGATCCATTATCCCAGAAATGTACCTGTATTTTCTTGTTTTCCTGGACTTTTTCCTTTCATTTCTGAAAAGAACTAGTGAAATATTCATTTACAGACCTTGCTTTAATTATCAAAAGTTCTAAGACTGTCAGTAAGGTGAAACTAAAATTAATTTCAGTAATGTTTGCAAGGCACAGGAGTTGCTATGCAGCCAGTAACTTCTGACATTATGCTTTTTCTAACTATGCTTTTTCAGATACTGTAGATAGATACTTTATACTGTAGATGGGTTTAGTTATGCACTTCCCACAATATTAACTCAAATCTACATCCATGCATTATGTGAGCAGCATGTAGAATTTATTTGCAGAATTCAGATTGATGAAACCAACTTAATGCCCTATAGCGGTGACAGGTTAGGACACACACCTTTCCATTAAATCCAGTAGGTAAGTGTGTCCAAACTTTTTAAGTTATTTGCTTTTATTTCATTTCTTGTTTGACTAGTCCTTTCTGAAAGACAATGGGAATATTAAACTGCAAAATTACAGCCTCTCCACCAATATAAAAAATAACCTGGATTATTACTTTGGAATGAAATAACGATTCTCATTTTTGTCTTATTCTTCACAACTCAGTTAATAATTATGATACACTGAGCCTAACTTTACAAAAATAAAATATTTACAAACACATAAAGCACATGAGTGTGTTAAAGTGCATGGCAACAATAAATAAACTATTTATATTCCTAACACGGAGCCCTAACTTTGTTCTCAGATTGTAAGGTTACATTTCTTTTAGTCAATGACAGAAATAAACACAAATCAAAAACTTTATAGCTTGTCTTATAGTTCTGATTTTTATGGCACAAAAAATCTTAAGCAAGAAAAATGAGAAAGAAAGACACTGGTAGGGAAGTAGATTAGGAAACAGTGGTTTCAAGCTTATTTGTTTTTATGCCCAACTCCTCATTATCACACAGCCAAATTGCAGCAGAAGCTGGCAGACACCAAACCCCCGACAGCAGCAGCTCACATTCATCAAATATCACTCACCGAAACCCTCATACACACAGACAGAAAAATGCAGCGCTGCTCTCCCGTTCCCAAACACAAACTGTCCTTCTGCTCTGTTTCCCTTTGTAATTCTTTCAAACACTGAATCGGGGTGAGACACTTTACCCTGTGAGTGTGTACAGCCTGTGTGAAGACTGCAGTGGTTTATTTGTTTGGTTGCTCAACAGAGAAATATGTTTGGCAGGAGCAAGAAGGAGAGGAGAGGAGGGAACAGGAATCATCATTCAGCCGCTGGCACAAACTGCTGAGACTGGCAGTGCTGCAAAATTAACTTAACCCCAGTGAAGTTTCCGGAGTTGTTATCCTGTACTTATATTCAAAGATAAGTTGTTTTTTCACTCAATATAGAACAACCTGCATCTTCAGTGCCACACTCTGAGTGGTCCAATTCAGAGAGTGTTACATTCACATGAATTACACATAATGGTTGCTTGACTAATCTTACACACCTTTTCCAAACCTTTGTTTTGGCTGGAGAGTGCAGGGCTAACTATTTTTCTCAAGTCAAGTTATACGAGGTTATACCACAGCTCCAAAGTCTAGCAGCTGGTGAAGCCCCTGGGGCTTTCTGTAAGTGAATAAATTAATAGGCCCTTTGTGATGAAAGTTGCCACAGATCTGTTGAAACATTGAGCAAAACTTAACAGTAAGCTCCTGATCTATTTAATTTGAACCAAGTGTGTTGAAGCAGGGAAGCATCTAAATCTTGCAAGAACTGGAATTGAAGAACCCTGATGGTGTCTTCTGTCCTGAGTTAAGGCCCAGTTATGCTCAACGCAGAAGACGGATACGCAGACGGACGGACAGCTTAGTCCGTTGTCCGTGTCAGTTATGCATGTAATATAGTGGGTTTTCAAGGGGTTTTTTCGTCCATCACTTGACAAAGAAGACAGAGCAATACCGCTGGATAGTGGGGACAACTTAAATCAAATTAAAATGAATTTTCAGTAATGCTTTTTCATTTTCAGAATATAACTGCATTTTTGACTCATAAATAAAATCAGTAATCAATCATTTTGGACACTGATGTGTTCTGAAGTGTCTCTGCAGAGTTTGTATACAAAGATGATGTTAAGGGTCATTTTGACCTGGACTCTTTAATATGGGTGCAAACATGTTCAGATCAAACATGAACAGGTCACTTTGATGTAATTTATTGTGAATTCATAATTATTTATATTTTCATTACATCTGAATAGATATTTAGACCTAGAGAGCCAGGTGCGGTTAGGGTAGTAACGTTCTCTACCTGGTCCTGGTCCTTGCAACTGTTCTCATGTCATCTCTTTGAAAATACACTAAAAAACATGAGCTCCAGAAGGTTTACAGCTGAAGAAGCTTTATCACAGATTTTTAACCGGGCTAGTGATAAAGAAGAACAAATTACAGAGACAAAGCTTCTTTCAGAACCTGAGGACAATATTATTGATGATCCAGACTGTAATTTCGTAATTTCTTATGATGAGGGATTCAAGCGAGGAGTCTGAAATCAACTAAGAATGGAATGCTGGCAAAATTGTAGAATGTCATTTTTCTCCGGAAGAACCGAGCAAAGCACTTGTCTCTCCCAAGATCCAGAGATGAGCCAGGTCAGCTTGATCCCCAGCAGCTACTGTAACTGTCATTGAAAAAGCCAAGTTTGTGCCATCCAATTGTGTCAGTTGACGGTCCTGCCACTTTGCCTCCAATTGATCATGCACCCTGCGTACTTGGCCACAGGGATATCTCTTTGGCTGAATGGCATGCATGGCTCTTACTCAGGAGATTAGGGTTCAAACTGTGTCTGGGCCATTATTCATCCTGTTATACAACCAATTTACGAAGGATGTGTAAAGAAGGTGCAAAGAAACGAAAGATGCCAGGTCTGTCCCTCCCAAGAGGACAGTAAAAGAAGAACCGTTTCGCGAGAAATCCTAAATTTACATTTCCAGAAAGCACAGTTATACTTGGTCTATCATATGGAGAACACTGAAAATGATTAACATCAATAATCTCAGCAAATGGGGCAAGTTAAAAAGAAATGACTTTGTAAAGAAAGAGCGACTCAATCTATAGTTATTAAAAATAGTTTTGGTATTAAAAATTGTACAGTCTGTCTCTTTTAAATATGTTTATCTAATCAAAAATACATTTGTTAATTGTTATAACCTAGTTTTTTGACTGTTCTGAATGGATTTACACACTCCATGATCAATGTAATTCTTTTTCAACATAATATGAGGGTTAAGTTTCAATTTCAAAAGAAATATTCAAAACAAACAAAAATAAAACAAGTAAACAAGCATGTTGGGGCTCCTGAATTAAAATGTTGTCGAGCAACACTTTGAGACAATCACTGCAATCAGGTTTTGGACGTCAGCCTACTGGGACTCCACAGTGCCGTGTCCAATCTACCTGGACTCTGTTTTGGTCTGTAAAGCTGAGCAAGAACAAGAAGGAACAAAAACAAGAAGATAATAAATAAATAAATAAATAAATAAATAGATAAGCAAATAGGCCTAAATAAATAAACAAGCAAGCGATGGGAAAGAAAGGGGGAAATTCCAAGGTGTTCCCAGGCCAGCTGAGAGAAGACGTCCCTTCAGCGTGTCCTGGGTCTTTCTCCAGTTCTACTCTCAATGGACATGCCTGGAATATTGACATAAAGAATTGAGATCCGCACATCAGAAGGCGCTCCCGAGTGGTTATAACCGTGTTACGTCTCAGGCGTCTGCCCCTTGCACTGGAGACGCACCTCCACAGAAATCATGAGTCACTACATCATCATCATCATCACTGCTTGAAGTGATTGTGATTAATGCCTTTAATTTTCAAATTTGACATTTCAAATTGAATTTTGTTACACATTTGCTGGGGCATATTTAGAAAATCAAAAGTTAAATCTCGTTTTCTTTATTATTTCGAATAAGTTACAAAATGATCAGTCTTGAAGAAGAAAATGAAAAAGCAATTTGAATGATTGATTACTGATTTTATTTATAAGTCAAAAAATGCAGTTTTATTCTGAAAATGAAAAAGCATTACTGAAAATTCATTTTAATTTAAGTTACATGAACCCTTCCATACAGAAAGACCCGGAATCAGCAGGTACAGTTATTTCAGAGAAAACAAGAAGTAATGTACTCAATCACCATGGCCCTCATGCACAGACACCACGCAAGACTCCATTTCTGAAGAAAAATTGTGTTGATGCTCGTTTGAAGTTTGCAACACAACATCTAGAGAAACCCATGACATTCTGGAAAACATAGTCTGGTCACATAAGACCAAAACTGAACTCTTGCGATGTCATAACACACATGTTTGGAGGAGATATGGTGCTGCACTTGACCCCAAAATCACCATAGCAGCAGTGAAGTTTGGAGGTGGAAACATCATGGTGTGGGGCTGTTTTTCAACATGTGGTACTGGCAGACTTCATGTCATTGAAGGAAGAATGAATGGAGAAAAGTAGAGAGACATTCTGGACCAGAATCTGCTGCCAGCTGCTGAAAATGAAAAGAGGGTGGATCTTTCAGCAAGACAACCATCCTAAGCACATAGCCAAGGAAACACTCACCTGATTTAAAAAAAAACAAAGAAAATAAAGCTGCTCGAACAGCCCAGTCAGTTGAATCCAAATTGGAAATCTTTGGAAAGAACTGAAGATCCGAGTTCACAGAGGAGACCCACGGAACCTTGAAGGCAGTTTGTGTGGAAGAATGGGCCAAAATCATGCTTAAACAATGTTTTCTACTGGTTTCTCCATACAGGAGGCGTCTGGAGGCTGGAATCACCAACAAAGGTTTTTCCACTAAGTTTTAAATACATTTCAGTAAGTGTATTCAATATAGTATATTCCCTGTGTCATCTCACCATTTTACACATAATTTATAGGCACAAATGTTTGAATTTCTTTGTATGTGTGCGTTACTTGGGTTGCTGTTGACACCTAGTAAAAATTTCATGTCAACTCCTCAAGTAGAAATATATTTTCTGGGAAAAAATGTTGACGTGTTTAATACGTTTTTCCCTGCTGTATATTGTAACTATTTATTTGGTGGTTTCAGACTGTGTGCAAATTGATGTTTTATGCTTAAACTATGTACAGTATATATCCCTTTTTACTAACTATCAGAACAAGTCAAATGATACCATGGTTTAATAGTAAGACTTTCTATCAATTGTGATACTACAGAATGTAGATCATTATGTGATTCTCAAGACAGCAGCAAAAACCACTTCACCCAAAAAAGATATAACAGTTGCCTACACTACATGTTCTTACCAGAGGGTACCATAAATGGTCAATGCAAAGTACCTTATGAATGTTTCTGCATATAAATGAGCCGGCTGATCTGTGGCATTGAAAGCTAAGTCCTGGCCACCGAAAAGAGAATAAAATGTAATTTTAGCGGAGACTGAAGTTGAGGTGCTTGTTGGTGAGTTGGAGCCTCACAAAATCATTTCATTTTGGCATCACAGATGAACTAAAGTCTGCCGAGTGGCAGCAGGTTGTTGTGGCAGTGAATGATGAAACAGAGGTCTGTTCGAGGAGTCGCTGTGGAACTGTGGACGAAACACCGTGTCAGTGCGACTGTGTGCAGAACACCTTTTTGGTGTGATGCAGCGATCCCCCCTCCTCCCTCCTGCATCTAAACACCTCCACCTCTTTGGTGAGGCTGATGGCTCCAAGACAGAGCGCAATGTGGTCAGGCGCTGCTCTTGCAATGCCACACAGTGGTATTTCTGTTTTGTCTTGTTTCAATTTATTGTTTTTTTCTTATTATTACTTTTTCTTTTTTTTTTACATAGATCAAAAGTTACCTTTTGAGAAAGACCATGTGTGTTAACAAATTAATATGAAAATAATCTTTAGTGACAACCTAACAATCAGTTATCCTTAATTTTGAAGTGATTTTACATCAAAGCCTGAACTTACAAATGTGTACAGTTACTGTGAGCGACGAATTTGCCATGCAGTAACAAGTGAATTTCCACCCTCGGGGATCAATAAGGTGTCACTTTAAGTGAAAAAAGCTTTCTGCTCAAGTACAGGAGGCCCCCATGGCTAGACGAAGGCTGAAACATTAGGGTGCAACAGAGTGCATACAATCAATCCCACTGGCCAAAACAGAGCAAACAGTGAAAAGTTGGAAGAAAGGCAGGATTTCTGAATCAGTGGAGGTTGTCGGCTAAAATTATATTTATTTTAGAGGTCGAGGATTCATGTCAGGTCACTGAGCCATTGACTTCCTCAAAATTGACTTAGACATTCACAACTAAAAGACTGTGAAGGAAGAAAAGTGAGGATTATTGATTGAAAAGGCAGAAGATACATGTGATGACAAGGTGACAGTGCAGAGTGACCGAGAAAAGGAAGAAGGAATGTGAAGCTTTTTTGATAGAAAAAACTGCCAGTTTATTTCTTGTTTACTGTGATATTTTGTATGACTATTTGTCTTTTTCAAAGCTCATTATAATGAACATATTCTTTCTTTAAGATGTCCTCAAACTAACCGTCCAATTTGTTTTGGATAATTTTCCAGGTAAGTTGGACACAATGTACAATTGATTGTCGTCCATTTTCTAGACCTTCTTCATCTAGTTCAGGGTTGTGTCTTTCCGCAGGGTACATAGTGGATAAGTTGTCTATATTTTTAAGTAAGATCATTGAAAAAGCAGTTTTTCACAAGCTAAATGACTTTTTAAGAGAAAACAACTGTTATGATGTCTTCCAGTCAGGTTTTAGACAGCACCACAGCAATGAGACTGCGCTGACCAAAGTCATGAATGACATATGTCTGAATACTGATACTGGAAAAATGTCAGTGTTGGTTTTACTGGATCTCAGTGCTGCATTTGATGCAGTTGACCACATTATATTACTCCAACGACTGGAGAAGTGAGTGGGTCTCTAGTTTTGTACTAAACTGGCTCAAAACGTACTTGGAGAACAGGAAGTACTTTGTGTGAGTAGGTAATTTTACATCTGGGCGGACAAAAATGACCTGTGGAGTTCCCCAGGGCTCTATCCTGGTGCCTCTTCTGTTTAATATCTACATGCTAACACTGGCCCAGGTTATAAATAACAACAATATTAGTTACCATAGCTACACAGATGACACACAGCTGTATATTACAGTGTCACCAGGAGACCGGGGCCCTGTACAGGCCCTAGGTAAATGTATTGAGGAAATTGATGACTGGATGTGCCTCAACTTTCTTCAGCTGAACAAAAACAAAACTGAGGTGATTGTTTTTGGAGCCAAAGAGAAACGACAGCAGGTCGTCGCAGAACTTCAGTCCATACACCTAAAAACCACCAGTCAGGCCAGAAATCTGGGTGTAGTGATGGACTCAAACTAAGCTTTGAAAAACACATCAAAACGATCACTAAATCAGCCTACTATTACCTGAAGAACATCTCAAGGATAAAAGATCTGATGTCTCAGGAAAATCTGGAAAAACTAGTCCATGCATTCATCTTCAGTCAGCTTGACTACTGTAACAGCGTCTTTACTGGTCTACCTAGAAAATCAGTTAAACAGCTGCAGCTCATTCAGAACTCTGCTGCCCGAGTTCTCACTAAGACCAGAAAGGTGGACCACATCAGTCCAGTTCTGAGGTCTTTACACTGGCTGCCGGTCCATCAGAGAATAGACTTTAAAGTTCTGCTGTTGGTCAATAAAGCTCTGAATGGTTTAGGCCCAAAATACATCAGTGACCTCTTGACCTGGTATGGACCTACTAGACCCCTCAGGTCATCTGGATCCGGTCTTTATCAGTTCCCAGAGTCAGAACCAGACATGGAGAAGCTGCGTTCAGCTTCTATGCTCCACATGTCTGGAACAAACTCCCAGAAAGTCTCAGATCAGCTGAAACACTTAGTTTATTTAAATCCAGGTTGAAGACCCACCTGTTCTCAGCTGCATTTACGTAGATTTTATTCAAAAGTTAAAATCCCCACATCTCTATATTCTCTCTTTTTAATCTTAAATGTTTTAAATATTGAATCATGCTTCTAATTTTTTATTCTTTTTTTTTAACCCTTTTTCCTATAATGTTTTATGTAAAGTACTTTGTTCTGTACATGAAATGCGCTATACAAATAAACTTGCCTTGCCTATATCCTGGACATGCTGTCTACATTACAAAAAGACAAACAAGGACTCACTCACTGCTAAGATGCTTTATGCAGTTTCTTTTGTATGTGTGTCTCTGTGTTTTTTATTTGTACTTTTTTGGATTTCACGCTTCTCATTCTTTTTAATGCAGTTTCAGTGCAGAACACCCACATTTTCTAGTGCTATGCACAATGAAAGTAAAGGTGTATTCTGATTCTTTTTCAGGCTTGGGGTCATTTATGTGGTTGGTCTAGGCCAAGTTCATTTATCCATTTTATTTCTCCAAGTAAACCCTGTGTTAAGGATTTTTTTTTTTTTAACAAATGACAGAATTTTCTTTCCTTTCTCCCCAAGATGACATTTTCTCCTCGTGTTTCTCTGCTGGCATCGGTTTGGTTAGCATTAATCTGCTTAGCGCCATAACATTTTCCATTGTGTATTTGGATCCCAGGGGTGTGATTTTGATTGACAGGCAAAGAATCAGTCCCATTGGATCAATATAGAACTTCAAACAATTCTGGTTGGCCAGGGATGCAGAAAGCTGTCCGAAGAAGAATCCTCACAGAACCATTGAGGGAGCAGCCTCGGGTCATATGATTGCCAAAAGTTTATGTTCTCACCATCAACCGTTAATAGAGAGGGACGAACCTTCCACTTATGTGACCCATTGGTTTCTGAAGAGGAAAAAGTGAAGCCAGTTGGGCGTGTCCCACCATCGCCATCTTGCCGTGTCACGTATGTCGTCACCCCCAGAAAATACTAAAATGGGCAAAGGCAAGGCCATTCCAGGCCAGGGGCAAATGATTGAAAGCTGACGTACTCTAGGCTAAACGCTAAAGGAGCTAACTCGAAACTGACAGGAGCTAACGAAGATTAGCCCCCTAAACGGCGAGGTAAATGTAAGACACGATTGCACTTGCTATTATCTGACTAATAACCACAACTGTGCTACTCTGCTACAAACTGAGACCTTACAGAGAACAAACAAGGAGCTAACTAGGAGCCACCGGTCGGCAGGCCGGGCTTCCAATCTGCCACATGCCAATCAAAAGGACACACCCTTAATTATGTGTAATTTCAAGATTAAATAACATCTTAACAGATAAGTTATAAAAATATCCGCCCCCTCACAGCTGACATGAAGTTAAACTTGACCTATTAAACCTAAAATGATTTTTTGAACTAGGCTTTGTGTATTTCTGCTGTGAAGTTGGCCTTTTTAATATGGGAGTCTATGGGGATTTGCTCTGTTTTGCAGCCAGCCCCTAGCGGATCAAGGGACAAAGTACAAATAATGACTTCTTCCGGGTAGACTCACAGTTGGCCACCAGAGGTTGCCATTTGGTTCTCACATGACTAGTACCACAATAAAACTTATTCACATAGAAAGTTGTAAACAAATTACCACCAATTCCAAACAAATGTTGACAGACTATCCAAAGATACAATCAGGTAAAATGTATGAATAATTGGTTATAATGAAATTATTAATTGTATAATATACTGTATAATTAATTGTGCCTACTTCAAAACAAGCTGCCGCTGTTTAAAAGGGAGGATGATGCAGCACAAATGTTCCATTGTCCTAACTCTTCTTACATGTTTCTGCCATAGTTTTGTATTTTTGTTTTTAAAGAAATTGATCAGTGAGGACAATGAAAATTTATTTTTTTTAGAAAAAGGCGCAGACAAACAAAAAAATATATTTAAAACTTGAATGATTTTAGTTCATGTCACAATTAACAAAAAAATGCCAAATATTTCCTGTTTGCCTATTGGTCCTTTCTAATTACCAAAGCTACCTTCTTGTCGAGACTGTAACAGATGTACCTTTTTAGGCTTTTTGCATAACATGTTGCTAAATATTAATTAAGTGTCAGCAGCTAAGAACGTAAGCTATGCAGAGAAGGAGGCATGCTAAAAATCAGTCTTCATAAATTGTTTCTTAAATTATTAAACTTTACTCTCGATATGATCCTTCAGATTGTGGCTTTTTGTCAAAGGTGTGATTTCCAGACTTTGTTACAAATACAAGCATTGAGCAATGAAGAACACATACCATATAATTATAATCTGTGGTTCTGTTATATATAATCTGTGTTTGAGACATGGATCTAATTTATGTTTGAAGGAAAAGAAAATCAAGGGTACAGGAGGTACGAATACTTGATGAGAGGAATGGATGCAGAACAGAACAGCATTCAAAAAAGCCACACAGAAGAAAAGAAATGATAAAAGAAGACAGTGCTGGAAGAAGTGTAAGAATGACAAAAAAGATCAGAGGAGAGAAAAAAGACATTACGAGTAAGCAGGACACCGAGAATAGATCGCCAGGGGCCTGAAGAAAGAGCAGAAGATTGAAAACATTTTGACACAACAAAGGCCTGATGCACACCACTATTTAACAAAAACTAAGCAGAAGAAGGAGAGAGACGTGCTCTGAGACGGGAGAAGAGACAACAGGGCAAGAATAAGACATGGACATGTATTGATGTGTGTGGGTCAGACAGAGATACAGACACCAGAGGAAGCCAAAGACACTGTTGGGAATGTGCTGACAGGGGCAACTTACTTTTCAGAGGACAAAAAGACAGACATGTCTGTAAGTAAACTTTACATTCAACACCCGGGAGATAAGAGGAGATGAGATGGAGAAGGACACTTCACGCCATGCACCCTGGATGTGTCGCCAATCCGTCGCAGGGCCAACACTGAGCCAAACAAAACAAACACTTGGGGTCCATCCCAATGCACCCCCTAGCCCTACTTTTTAGCCCTAAATTTTGCACGTTCCTGTGAGGGTAGTGTTGTCCCAATTCCTCTTTACATGTAGGGGTAGTGGACATAACGAGGGGTAGAGGGGTGTGAATCTAGCCCTTCAGAGCGAGGGATTTCAGATGCTGACTTGTCGTGGAGGGGCCAGAGAAAATTCCCCAGAAAGCTTTACATCATCTTTTGCATACTGAATCAAAGAACAGTGGTAACCCCTTGAGCAACAGGGCTCGGAGAAGAAAATTACACATTAGTTCGTAACATTGGCAGGGGTGACTCCTTTGTTTCTGTCACATGTGGTGTGCTGCTCTGGTTAAAAGGCGTTGCACTGCGATTATGTCACGCAATCACGTAGCCATGCTATCCGGTTAATCCTCCGCCTCCAGGGTAAGGGTACAGTTTGCTGTGGGGACGCAATGTAAAAAATCAACACATCCGTACCAAAACCCACCCGACCTGGCCCAACCTGACCTGACCCAGACCCGCAGGTGGAAACAGGGCTTTACGTGCCTGAACGTAAATGCAGCAAGTGGTGTCTCAATTCCTAGGGAAGATTACAAAGCCTACCCCTTGTGGTTTCAATTTGAGGGTGTAGTGGTTGGGGCTGAGGACTAGTGATAGTGAGTAAAGGCTAGTAGTTGAAAGTAAGGGGAACATTGGGATTGGGCCTTAGATACACACAAACACACTCATAGGGTGAATTGAGGACCACCAATCAATCTAAGTGGCATATCTGTGGATGGTGGTAGGAAGCCAAGCTATGCACGGGGAAACATGCAAACTCCACACAGAAAGGGCCCAGTCAAGATTCGTAGAACAAACCACATCAACATGTAACCAGTCCACTTATCATGCATCACCAAAATGCAGTTTAAATATTTAAACAACCGTCACAGTCCTGAAGACCATCATGACTTTTTTCGAATGTGCACTGCATCACTTCCAAATTAAAGAACTATTTATTTGAAGGAAATTGGGAATAGCTAGAAATGAATCAGCTGTATGTTCACTGGAGTTTAACTGGCAGTCAATAGAGAGAGAAATTAAAACTGAAAGAATCCTATAAAAATGTTTGTCTTTAACCTGCCAGTGTGCCCATAATTAGTGTGCAGTCTTGATGTTTTCAGCAGAATGTATGAGAATTAGTTTTCTCCCCTAAAAAGTAACTAAGCCAACACACTGACTAGTTATGGTGCTGGAAGCCTCAAATAATGTCCCCAGCTGCCCATCAACTCCAATACAAAATGTATGTTCAGGGAGAACTGTAAGTGGTTGTTTTAACTTACATCTCCACATTTATTACACCAGAAAAGCAAATTTCACACTAATGTGTGAAGAGTCTTGTCATGCTGACAGCTGTCACACGGTTTCAATAAAGACCCTTCTTCTTTTTTCCCTCAGCAATGTAGTTTTAGCTAGTCTTGTAGAATGTGGTACAACCTCAGCTGACACCTGCAATTCAGAGCTGATGGACATTTGGTAATCAGCATCTTGTCTTATTTCCATTCAATTTACACACTCTTGAACTGGCCCTGCTTCAACTCTATTACTGTTAGCAAGCTACAGGAGGAGAGAGTCTGCAATCCTGCACCATCTAGTTAAAACAAATACTTATGCAACAGTTCATTTCTTGATGTTGCATGAAAACAGTATATTAGTTTCTCAGAATTGTTGTGCTAATGTTAATGCTCCTGCTTTGGCCTGCTTGGTTTTCCAGTGCAACTGATGAGCAGAGGTTGTACAGTTGTGTTGAGTCCTGTTCAGAATTCATTACAATTTGCTGAAAATGTGCTCATTTACAGTATGTGTACTTTAAGACAGCAAGAAAAAACAATGAGTCCACTTGCCTCGAGACTGAAATAATGAGCTGCAAGATACTGTCATACTTCTCATAGTGACTGTAGAGCTGGATGATAATTCTCATTGGGACCTTTGCTATTACATAACCTTACATCATCTCCCACTTCCTAACCCCATTATATATATATATATATTCAACACTGTAGAAATAATAGTCTAAATTGGACTAACTGCTAATTTTAGACTCACAACAAAGTTTAAACATTTTGAAACATATAAAGTGATCTTGTTCTCCTCACTGCTGTGCATGTCATCCCTCTCAGTGGAGAGAGGTGGTTAACATTGAGTTATGTTTATATAAAGGGAATTGTGTTTTTTTTTTTAATTAACATTAATTTAAGTGAAAATTAAGACTTTTTTTAGAACAGTTTTTTCTTGCTTCACCATAGTAGTAGGTACTGAGCCCCAATATATACTTATTGTATTATCTTATTGTCAGTAAAGGCTGGTGAGCCGTTCACAAAAATCATCATATGTTGGTGGATCTTTAACTGACTTTCAGGCAGTTTGTTTTTATTTTGTTTTGTTTTTTTCTATTTTTGGCCAGACATATATCTTAATTATAGAAAATGCAGTAAAAAGAAAATATGTCTGCATCCAATTCCAGATATACAATATATGCTGGCATCTTTGTGTTTTTTGTGCTTTGTTCAATCCTCAGTGGCTGGTTGGATGAGGAGCGCTGCTTTATGTATGTCATTATTTGCTTTGATACAGTTCGTTAACATTCTAGCAGTAATGGAGAGAAAGGCGTCCAAGACGCTGGTGCTGCTGTGACTAAGCTGCAGAGACAGTAACTAATTGCTTCACTAATTGATAAGTGTTTGTGCCGCATAAATTAAATTATGATGACTATTGAGCGTTACATGTTAAGATATAGACTGCTATGTTGTTGCAGGTAATTTAATGGAAGTAGAGCACATAATTTATTTTCCCGGCACAGCTATTACACATGGTGTCCCTACAGGCTAATGTGCACGACTTCATGAGTTTTCCAGTCAACAATTTATCAAGATTGATTGCTTATCCAACTTCTTGTTCATACACCAAAATAATTGCAGAAGTGGCTAATTCAAAGATATGAGGAATTCCCAGTGGAAACTGTGAGTGCAAGGTGGACATTCAAACTTAAAAGCTATAAAATAGCATATAAATCCCAATTATTGGTTATTTTGTTTAGGCATATATATTATGTTTGTCAGATTTTGCCTGTTTTCTTAGCAATTGTCTGTGTGGAAAGTAGACTGATGCACATTAATGCATCAAGGGAAATGGCATTAAGAATACATGCTTTAACATGAGTAGTCAGTTTAACCCTTTCATGCATGAATGCAACCAGGGTCTTTTTTTCATTTTTAATTGGGGGTGGGGATTTATCTCCTCATTACTAAACAAAAGATGTATGTTGTCAAAACACCTTGAACCAGAGAATTTACATGGTAAATCTTCTTAGTTTATCCATCTGAAATGGTGCATAAGTTCATCTATTCATTGTTGCTTTCTATAAAAAAATAAATAATAAATTGCAAAGCACCAAAAGCACAAAGTTACTGACTTGCTCTCACTGCATGCTGCTCTTTTTCATGTGGATTCAAAAGCAATGCGTTACTCTTCTTTGCATCAGTGAGTCCAGCCCAGTGTTTTCTACAGCCTGACATGACTTCAGATGATGCCATTCATGCTAGTGTGGTAATCACAGAAGAAAATGTTCTTTATAAAGTTTTAAAAACTACTTTTACACCATTGTTTTCAAAAGTAATATATACCAGGCTGACTTTCAGAGAAATATAAGCTATGTGTGAATTGACAGTTATTTTTTTAAACTAAAGCAACAATGTGGCTCTTTATAAATAATGGTGTCAGTGTGATGCATGATAGTCACAATGATTTAAGAGTAACTGTAAAAATCAATATTATTGACATCTTACTTATTGTTGGTGTATTTCTACCCTATCGGGAATCTGGAGCAACACTGGCACACATTTCATTCAATCAATTCAAATCAAATCAAGCTTTATTTATAAAGCACTTTTCATACCATTAAAAAGGCAACACAAAGTGCTTGACATAATAATAACAAGTGCAAATTAAAAACAAGCCTTCACACATCCAAGTATAGAACACAAAACACACACACCCAACCCCCCTCCCAATTCGACATGTGACTATCAACCCCTATTTTTTGTCTCTTAAAGCAGAACTCAGTAACTTCAGCTCGGGGCTCCCCCTAGTTGACGGGTCGCCCCTAGTAGCGTCCTTTCACTGTCGTAAAGTTCAACCCCACCTGCACCCCCACAGCACACAGACGGCTTCTCTACCTGCCTTTCCTCTATTTTGATCCCTGGATATATTTCTAAGCTTTTACTAGCTTGTTGATGCTACGTTGCTACGTTGGTAGCAGCACCACGTCTCCCTCTGCTCAAAGCAAAGACCTGTATCTTCTGAAACGGGACGTTTTACCCGCGATTGCGGGTAAATATGCCGTGGATTATATTTTTCTCTGGTGTTGGCGGGTAGCAGGTAAGAATACGATCTTTTATTTACTTTTTGCGGACGTGACAAGTGATTATTGAGCCTGAAGCAGTGATGCTTCACCTGGCGCCCAGGCAGCGCAGCTACGTGAATCACTCTGGTCCAGCAAAGAGTTGGTTATGAGAGCCAGGAGCCGGTGTTTAGGTGGTGTGAAGCTAAAGAAATGTTTTCTTCGAATTAGCGCTGGTAGTCTGGTTAAAATCAGAGCTGGAAGCAGCTCGGTAAATAGGGGACCTGAGTACCGTACAGCAGTTTCTGTTGTCGCAAGTTCTGCTCGGGTCGGCGCAGGCAAAGTTGCATAGAGCTGCTCGCAGGCCAGAGGCCGCGGTGGGAGGGGGGGAAACATTGAATCGCTCCATAAACACTTTGTTTAGCCCCACGGGGATTCCGAAAAGCATTTATTGAGGTAAAAAAGTTACTGAGGTTCCCCTTTAACTCATTGACTGCCAGACCTTTTCTGAGCAGAGCGCTCAATATTGCCAGGATTTTTAAGCATTTTCACTGATTTTGGGAGATCCACAGAATATTGTGTACAATGTCAATGCAAACACTGAATGTACTAAAGGAAAGCTTAGACTCTCTTCTTTTATCAGAAAAAAACATTTGTTTCTAGCTTTTTCCATTCTTTAGTAATCTGCAGTAGAACATGGGTTTGTTGCAGCAAAAATGCCTGTTTCTGACCAAAAATCTGAGAAAATTAGCTTTGAATGCTGCAGTCCGCTTCAAGTGGAAAAGTGTCTTTGATGCCAATATTCGTTTACTTTAGTAACACCTTCATCATTTGAACAGCTGTTTACTTCTATGAAACAACAAATACAACACTGCGAAAAGAGTTTTGGATGCAAAATAATTATTTACTATCAAAATAAGCCACAACAAGTTTGTTTCACAACATAACATTTGGCAGAAACATAGAGCAGAAACGTCTCCTCTACTCCTCCCTCCTTCCCTCTCCGCAGCAAAGGCCCCCCCCCGGGAAACAACCATGTGCTGTAGACTTACTTTCACTTTCAGCTGGCGCACTTCGCTGCTGTATTTCCACCTATGGATGTTTCTTTGATCGATCGTGTCACTTTCTCTCACCGATCACTTTTTCCACAAACTTTCCTCCTTCATGTACCTCCTAAACTCCTTCGATTACGACCGGTTGCCATGTTCTCTCCCCCTCGCAACAGAATCCATCACACTTCTTGGGCTAACAACCGCTAACTCTAACAACACAGGCAGGCATCAAAGGATCGCATCACTTCCTGGTAGGTTTTTTTAAGCTTGTCTGACACCGCCATCTGCTGGATTAGATGAAAACTACAGAAATAAAGAAGATCAGCACTTGGTTCTCTCTGACAAGCTCCGCCAGAGAACACAAAAAACACATAAAAGGAATTAAGACATATAAAATCCATCTAAAATACGTTTAAATAATGCTAAACCAAATTATAAGAAAAAAGATCCTATAAAAATTAGATAAAATTCAGTTAAAAGCTAAGTTATTACCTTCAATACACTCCAAAAGACCAGCCAGCATAAAAATATCCAAATATAAAGTTTTCTATACAAGCATAGGTAACCATGGAAGGATAATGGAAAATAGATATTTTCTTCTCGCAAATAAGAATTATACAGTATATGGAGCCTATAGAGTCCTGAGTCCCCCCACCGTTTTGGTTTCTAAACACTATTCAAACTGAATGCCCCTCCCCTTGGGCTACTGACCGCATCGCTCTACAGCCTATTCAGCTACAAGCCTCTTCTTCAAAGCTCGGAAGCGGGTAAGAGCCAAACTCTGGATGTCCGACGTCTCTTAAACGAATAGTACACCCCCAGAATGATGTGTGTACATTTTCTACTCACCCTGCAAGACTGTGGAGCACTTTTTTCAATGTCTCAAATGTAGCCAGAGATCGGACAGGTTTTCATGTCCCCTCAACTTTCAAATAATGGAGTTCACCGGCAACTGAACCAAAAAGGTCCATAAAAGTCCACAAAAACTTGGCAATATTCCCCCATCCTTCTCTTCCAATGTAATCCAAGTGTCCTGAGTGGGTAGCATCCATAATTTACTCAAAACGACATCATCTAGTGTATTTTCATAGCCTAAACAGTAGTCCATCTAGCTGCCGCAAAGTACGTCCCTGCATGTTCACGTCACTACGGAAGCCGCGGCAGACAATATCGCACGTTCTTTTTTTCCTTCTTTCTTTATTTTAAATCAATAGCCAACCCCTATTTTGTTTGTCCACAGCTCGGTCGCTCTTAGCACAATGTAAACAGCAAATTTCTTCTTCTACACTTGCATTATCAGTAGAGTTGGCACTGAATGCCGGCGGCTTCCGTAATCTCTTTTCACCGCAGAGTACTTCCTTTTCTTCGCTGCGTCCACCGTTTTTCTTTCTTTCATTTTTTTTTTCTTTGAGAGTTTGAGTGACTGGTATCTGCTCTAATCATGAGCTTATTCCCACACAGCGTCATGCCCTTAGCTCTGTCATAAACAGAAGTCTCTGCCGATACACATCCCGAATACACCACAACAAAGAGACAACACAGATTGCAGACAGGAGGAGAGGGAGTTGCAAATGTTACAGGTCCGGTCTAGGGTTCAAGCCCATAACAGGTAAATCCTGTGTAAAACAGGAGAAATGATAAGACAAGTGGTGATGCTTCTGATCAGTGCAGCTTCGTTCAGCCGAATGAGGAAGTTTACACTTGCGCTGAAGCTGAGACAAAAGGAGAAGCAGATCGCCACACTGGCTCCTGCTGGGGAAACAGTATACAGTTTATCACTGCAGAACCATGAATTTTTTTACATAGAAAAATACTAATACAAATGTTGTGATTTAGCTTGGGCAACCACAATATATATATAGCGTCACTATGTATGATATTAATATTAATATTAATATTTCTATTAATATCAATACTAATACAGCCTCGGAGCACCACCTTACTTATTTGATATGTAATGGAAGCAAGGAAAACCATTAAAGTCTTAAATCAACTCTTAGATTGATTTAATGAAGTGATCAGTCTCAGGACGCTTTCATGAGTTCTCGCTTGAAGTGACCTTTCATGATACATCAGAAAAACCACAAACAACGACTAGTTAAGATAATACGGAGTATTTATTAACTAGTCTACAAACTACATGAGATAATGTATGTACAAGATATATGCAAGAAATATGTGAGCATGATGATCAACCAAAAGTTATCTTGTGAAAGAAATGTGAGATGGTATGAACATGAAACATAAATTAATTAAGCCTCAGTTAATTAATAAATGTTCAAAGAAGAGGAAGGAAGGATGTCTTAATCCAACTAAACAAAGTTAAACTGGGTCTGGTAAACCGTAGGTCTGGATTAATTCACTATCACCAACTTCTTGTGACATCAGATCATATTTCATAGCAAATGATCAGGATTCTCCTCAGAGGTTCCGTCTGACTGAGGTGCTTCACTCACGCCCTGGTTCTGCTGGACTGTTCCTCAAATCCTTTGGAAGATTGTCGGGTGGATGGATCCCAAAAATCTTCCCGATCTCCTGGAAGTTCGTCCGGCTCTCTGCGGGCGGTCAGCTCAGTGGTGGTTCTGGTTCGTCCTCTCTCTCTCATCCGTCTCCCCAGAGACGTGCAGCTTCAGGACTGATGTCACGGGATGGTTGATAGTAAAGATGATTTGGGTTAAAGTCGTCTTCTCTGCATCACTCCTCCCTGAGTGATCCGTGGTTCTGAACTCTGCTGAGTTCAGAGCAGGTGTCGTCTCATTCTTTCCCCATTGTTCCAAGTTTCTTCAGTTCTGCTTTGTTCGTTCTTCTGCGTGTTCAGATTTGTGTTCACATTCTTGTGCTCTCCTTCGCACTCAGTTCTTCTCGGTTCTCTCTCCGCTCCTTCCAGTTCTCATCAGATCTCGTTCTCCTTCCAATCTCTCCAATTCTCAATCTCACAGTTCAGAGCTTCGCGCTCTGCCTGGCAGTGGAATGTGGCTTGCAGCTTGTCAGCCAATGGGAAGCTGACAGAGTCAGGTTTCCTCCAATAGTCAGACACATCTCAAATGATCATTTGATTATCAGTTGAGCTTAATGGTTATAAACATCTGTGAATTCTAAGTGAGGCATGTGTAAAATGGATCAGTTATTCAGACATGATGAAATAAAATGAACACAATAAAATAAAATAAAGCAAAGATCTGAATTATATGAATAAAGAAAGACATTGAATAAACAAATCAGCTAAACAGATAAAACAGGATTAATCTTGATGATTTAAGGTTCCTGTAAAGAAAATACATGTGTTAGACATCATTTGATATGAGGAAGTCCATTTCTATCATAAAAGTGGATTTCAGCAGTTGGGTAAAGTGTCTCTTTCTTCACCTTTATGCTGCAAATCCTGGAATGCATGTGATGTGAATTTGGAGAAGAAACATTTAGTTTCTAATCACCAAAGTATGTCATGTTGCATATCAAAAGAAAAGTCTTCATCATGAGATTAACATGAGCTTACTTTCCTGATAATATAAAACAGTTCTTGGATGTTAAGAACACATAACAAAATTGGCTATAAGGAACCAATTTATAGCAGGTCGTAAATACTGTGAAGGAGTATCTCCAAGTTTGGAGGATGGGTTCAAAGTTCACCGATTGGACTGTTTGTTTTACCAAAATGCAGGTCCTCTCCTGAGTTGCTCTCAGGACCGTAAATTAGTGATTACTCAGAGAAGGTCCTTCTCTGAGCAAAATTCCTCCTTGGGATGTCTGCTTTACATCCAGATGTGGCCTTTATCAATCAGTATGTGTTCCAAAGTATATTTGGTTAGATGTGTGTATCCCTTTCGCTGAGACCTTTGGACTTGAGATCACTACACAAAGGAAAAGATAAATCACAGTGTGACCATACATTGTGTGTGTCACACAAACAAACTCACCACTGCACGAGAGTAGAGGCCTGAAGGCGCGGGTTGAGACGGATTTCACTTGCACAAGTCTAACGTTTATTTTCAGGGGGAAAACTCCGGACTCTACCTTCAAGAAAAGAAGGATGGTATAATGAGCTGAAACATAGGCTACGTTCCCACTGCAGGTAAATACAACCTGAATCCGATCTTTTCGCTCAAATGTGACCCATATCCGATCTGCCTCTGACTGTGTGAACAGCGCAAGTCGCATTAAATCTGACATTTCTGGATCGGATTCAGGCCACTTTCAAATGTGGTATTAAATCGGATACATATCCGATCTGTGTTGAAGTGACTGCGGTCTGTACGGGCATGTCGCATTTTATCTGACCTCTTCTCTGAGATCGAGACGGACATCCTTATTTCTGCACCAGATGAGACAGAAACGGAATGTAAACAATGGACTGAACAGTTAAATCGTATTTTCCTGGCTCTGATTGAACGTCAACCTGGAAACTAATGAAAGTGTTGGGGAAAACTTTTTTGTGGTCCAGCAACTCAGTGTGTGAAGGTGAGTGAGACGGTGTGCACGCGCGGGCGAAGCGCGTCGCTGGGGATGAGGCCAGAAAAGGAAAGGTGTGTGTGAAATGTGTCCGGCTTAGAAAGGCACGTTCACTGCAGCAGGTAGAGAGAAGAACTGCGGTGATAAATGTGCAGCATTGAAATAAAGCCGCTTCTCTGCAGCATAACGCCCCCCTCGTGCGCGCTCAGTAGGCTAATCAGCTGATCACTGTGATATATGAGTTTAATTCTACCGCAGCTGAAGTGCTTGGTGACATTATATCTGTGAAGAGATCTGATTCCCTCAGAACATCTGATCCGAAACATCCTCATCCACCATCCTGCTCCGACGCTGCATCCACACACTCCTCTGCAGCTACACACTCCTACACATGTAGCAGCAACTGTTCAACACACAGATGTCACCACAAATGCGTTTGTCTTCCTCCTCCGTCGTCACAAAACCCGCTCATACATTTGCCGACTGCCGCCACAAATAGCTTTCAACGTGAGTCTGCAATGCCGGTAACCTCCATATTTGTTTGCATTGGTTTCCATGACCACCGTTATGTGCGTGATGTCATTCATGTTTAACTGAGCATGCGTGTCACTTCAGAAGCATGAGCTGTTCATATTGCAGTCGGCGACAGGCCACATTTAGAAATGTAATGTGAACACCCACACAAAAAGATCGGATCTGACAAAAAAATCGGAATTGAGCATTAAGACCTGCAGTGTGAACGTAGCCATATTGTCACCTATCAGATTCATCACATGAGGGAAAAGCCATGCCGGTGTCCCGTGCAATAAATCCTGCATCAGAAATATCTAATAAACTGTTGCACAACCTCATCAGATAAGCTTTTACTCAAAGGCTGATTTTGATGAAGCATCTCTGTTATCGTTGTCATCTTTAGAGCACAATAAAGATCTGTTGCCTCTGATGAGTCCTTCTGTACTCAAATTAAGCAGAGATTTACTATTTAACTACTGAAAATGAAAATCCTTCTTAATTAGAGTGAGGTGTCTCTTGTAGAATAAAAATGGAGATGGAAAAACAAGGATCTGAGTTACAGTACATTTCTAATGCGAGTTAATTATTTTGCAATCTTCTTTTTTTCCCTCTTTTTTGGATAGAGATATATCAGCAGTTACTTGAATATCTGATATGTTGAATCCTTTCTTGCACAATAATTCAGGATACCTTTTGTGTAATCCTGTGATCAACTACACATTCTCAGCAACATGGACTGCAGAGCATGCCAATGTTTAAAACTAGATCTATCAGTGTTCATTTTAATTCTCCCTTTCACTTTTTTATTTTGATTATTTATATATATTGCTTATTGTTTGTTTATTTCACTGTAAGCCCTGCGAGTAAAGATTTGAATACAATCAGCCAAAGCCTCATGTTGCAGGATTAATGAATTAGTGAGCTAACTTTAGGCCCCCTTATGCTAGGCCTTCTTTTAATCAGCAATGCTATGGTGATTCTGATTATAATTGTGTTTAAATACTTAAAAAAAAAAAAAAAAAATCTGTTATCTCACCATGCAATGTGCGAAAATTGCATCACCCCTCTCTGCATGAAGACAGCACTGATTTGAATGTATAAATAGCATCATCTCTCATCTTCTGAAGAGAGATGATGTTAAGATAAGTTCACCCACAGAGTCTTATGTATGACTTCCTCTGTTTTCCTCCAGGAATCCCCTTTGAGATTTGGGAAGAGAAACAGCTTTAGCTTTGCTGGGATAAACTTTAGATTCATTCTTAAAAAGTGTCTTCAAAGATTGTTCCAGATTTTATGTTTTTTTCCACTTAGATTGGTCCTGAATGTATGCATTATTTTGCATGCATACACACCATATTTGCTGTTATTTTACTCATTCTATCTCTCAAGCCAAAGTTCAGCATGAAAACTGGCAGACTTTCTGTTTGCAGGCAGGGTTTGAATTACAGGTTTTATGGGGGAGCTTTATTTTCAGGTGTCCAAGTCCATGCCCATATACTGTACTGCACAGCTGCATGGTCAAAAACAGGGTTACTTCCAAAAACGTTTCTCAAAGACACATAAAAGTCTCTGAAAAAGAAAACATGGCTGACAACATCAGGCTTGACCAGATTTAGACACTGCTTATTACACACAACAAATATTAAACACTTTACTTTTTGTCACCCTCATGCTGGAAAAAGAATTTCAATTAAATAATTCATACATTTTGGATCCAGCCATAAAATCGAATTGTTTTAATGTCCCTGTGGTCTGACATATGTTGGACAAACCAAAAAACTGCTGGCACAATGAATATAAAAGCACAAAACAGCAATACACACAAGATGGATTACGCAACTGTTATGATTAAGCAAACCACATCTAATGCTACTCATATAGATTTTATGGAATTGAGAATGTTAAAACATCAGCCAGAGGAGGTGATCTTTAGAAGAAACTCACCCAAAGAGGGATATAATGGATATTTACACTTAGTATGATGCCAAATGGATTGAATGGTGTTTTTAGTCTTCGATGTTTTCTGAGCTGAGACTGTTAATTTTTGTGCATTATTGCATTTCTGTGCATTTTCTTTTAAAGCGTGTGAATGGAAGTGGCTTGGATGATTAATTACTGTATGAAATTTTGTGCTAAATAGGTGAAGTTCACACCTCTATAGCATTTAGAATTTTTGCATTTATTCTGGTATTGTTTTTGTTAGAAATTAAAGATGTTATAGAGGATGTTTTGGCATTTCAGAGAACAGAGACTGTTAGCGAGTTTTTGAATAATGCACACGTGCAAGACCAACCTGCTAGATGGCCCCAATGCCATGCAAACAGGAAGTACTTCTGGTGTGTTTCTGGTTGTCGCACCCTGAAGGAGCCCCCAGGGCAGACTCAGGACCTGCTCAAGGGATTGTAATATACAGTACAGTATACCTTTTTTGCTTGGGAATGCTTTGGGATCCCCCAGGACAAAATGTGTCTAAATGGACCTCATTCAAATGAAGGCACAGACTGGGGTCAATCATTTTCAAGTACTGCTACACCACCAAAACCACATATTTCCCTAAGCCTAAAGCTGGATTAACACTGGGTCCATGTGCTGTGCTTTCCTGCTGCGGCACCTCCATGGTGCAGCAGCTCACACTTGGACCATATAGTCTGTGTAGGTAGATCCATGAGAAAACAAAATCACAAGAGAATTGCAGGATCATACGATAACAACCATGATAAGGAGGGCTGGATAAACATCCAGTGGCTCATGGTTAAAAAAGACCACACAAAACCCTCTGACTGATTGAGTTCTAGCCTGCTGTCACTAGTAATGATGTAATGTTTACATAGTTCAGGCAATCACAAAACTCTGGGAGGCTTTCATTTTGAAACTTACCAGATGCTTTACACTGCTCTTGTGTCTGGTTTCCTGTCTGGTCCTTTCCTAACTACAGAGCTTGACGTGTTCTGGGAGCGTGCTCTGTTAAAAGAGTGATGACATAGCAGTAAAAACTGGTTCATGTAGTTGACATTACTGCACATGTAAATACTCCAAAGAAAAAAAAACGTCACTTTTTACAGCGGGGGATTGTTTTGGCACGCTAGACCTCCCTTCCTCAGTAAAAGAGTTGGGTGTGGTAATGATATGCAGCTTTACCCAGAGACCATGTTGACTTCATTTTGATTGGCTACATCTTATTTGGCTATAACCTTATTTAGAGTAAGTAGGTCAAGCTGCAGTCGGAGTTTGCTAAAGGTTATCTGTTAGCAACATGGGCATTTCAGAAAGTGAACTATGTTTATCAGACAAGACAGCATTTAGAAAATAAATAAACTTACAGGTAATGACAAGGTTGTGGTCGCCTCCCTCAGTGTTGTTGCAGAAGTTTTCTTTTAAATCCATTTGTTTGAAAAACCGACCTGACTGCTCAGCCGTTACTCAGCTCCACTCACGCAGTTGACTCAGCAAGGGAGGGGGTGAGAGCGGAGCGGAGGGTGGAAGCACAGAGGAAGGGGGGAGGCTGTTTGCTTGATAGTGTGCTCTAATTGGAGCAATTAAATTACGTAGAATGATAAAACTGCATGGAATGATAAGCTGCTGTCTGATTCAACCATTTTTGAACAAAGAAACAAAGCTGACAGACCATAAACAGGAACTTTGATACTCACTCTGGACATTCACATGGCCTCATCAGTGCACAACAGATCATATTATACCCCCAAAACCTCAGAAATGTTAAATTTGATGTCATGGCACCTTTAAAAATAGACCCAACGCCTATATTTAGCGGAGAGCAGTGGCAAGACGCATTTGGGATGGATCTGGGGCACATCTTACACGTGTCCAGTGTGCGCTAAACCATTGACTATAGATTTATCCCACCAGCATTTTGTGTGTTGCGCCATGTTGCGGCACAGCCATAGGGGATCATCACGCTTCATGTTCCGGTTTCCGGAACTTGTAGAATTTGGCCATTTCCTCTTCCGGGCCAGTTCAACAATAGCTCTGAATCCAATGTCACTGCTCTGTTCCACTTTGTAAATCGAATAAACAACGCCAACCCTACTTAAGGTTTCATGGATTCCCGACTGAATTGATGCTAAGGAAGAAGTGGATCAAAGCGATTTGCCGGGTGAAGGGCCAAACTTTATAATAAAACAAGGTTGCACGTTTGTCTGTAGCCGGCACTTCAATGTTGCAGACTACACAGACAGCTGGCATTAGCAGGCTAGCGTTAACCAGCTAGCGTTTGCTGACGTACCTAACTTTATGTGTCTGAAAACACACAAGCAACTGAAAATTGGCTCTGTACCCTCCCGTTTCCAGTGGAACAACTGGGGACTGCCGAGAAAGGAGACCGCTTATAAAAGAGCATCAGCTCGCTAAGGCTATGATGTTCAGCTAGCATAAACGCATGTAGCAACTGGAGGAAGAAATCAAGGACTTGACAAGAGAGCTGTCACAGCTGAAAGTGTATCAAGTGCATTTTGCAAGTGCATATCAAGTGATTCGCTGGGATGAAGGGCCGAACTTTAATAAAACAAGGTAGCACCTTTATTTGTCGCCAGCACATCAATCATGCAGACTATGCTACGCTAGCTGGTGTTGGCAGGCTAGCGCTAGCCAACTAGCGTTCGCTGACGTGCCAAACTTTGTGTGTCTGACAACACACAAGCATCTGAAAATCGGGTCTGCACCCTCCCATTTCCAGTGGAACAACTGGGGACTGCCAAGAAAGGAGACAGCTTATAAAAGTCAACAAACTTTATAATAAACAAGGTAGCATGTTTGTAGCCGATGAGACGACACTACAGCTGGCGTTAGCGTATTAGCAGGCTAGTGTTAGCTGATGTGCTCAACTGTACGTTTCAAAACAATCAAGCAGAAATCAGATCTTAGGCCTTTATCATCAATAAAGCATTAGAAAAAAAAAACTTGCTTAGGCCATGACGTTCACGTAGTAGAGGTGGAAAAAAAGAACAGCCGAGGAGAAAAAAACGTGCAACCTTGTTTTATTATAAAGTTCGGCCCTTCACCCAGGCAAATTGCTTTGATCCACTTCTTCCTTAGCATCACTTCAGTCAAGAATCCATGCAAACTTAAATAGGGTTGGCGTTGTTTATTCAATTTACAAAGTGGAACAGAGCAGTGACATTGGATTCAGCTATTGTTGAACTGACCCGGAAGAGGAAATGGCCAAATTCTACAAGTTCCAGAAACCAGAACACGGAAGTGTGATGATCCCCTATTGCATAGGGATCTAGTCCTGATATACCAACATGGGAAGCAGTGTGAATATCTGGTGCTCCAGCACCACCAAATGTCTGACCTGTGCTATACCATAACAGCCCATGGCTGCTACGCATCTTGCCGTAGCTTACTCAGACAGTTGCTGGAGGCAGGACAAAGTCATTTAAGGAAGGAAATCTACCAAACAAAAGTAAGAAATGAGACAGAGAGAAAATTAAGTGCGGCAGCTGTTTCCTGACTTCTTTGAGAAGAGGTGAGGTTCACACATTAACTAGCACAGTTTTGGCACATTAGGATTGATTCAGGGACAACACATTAATTCCCGTCAGAAATGTGACAGTTATTACCCACAATCACGTGCTCTGAGATGCACGTGACTTTTTACCTTATGGTAAAAAAGAGTTTGACTTTGGGGCGATATTTTACCCCTTTCTCAGTGATTAATCTGGATAAATCTCATATAAATGGATTCCTTATGATCTCAGGATTGTGAAGATATCACAGTCTTCACGCTATCTGAAAAGCTGAATATGAAAGACTTAAAAAACCTAATCTGTGATCTCCCATCAAACAGAGAAGTATACCGATGTGTAGCCCTGACGGAGGAGTAAGACTAATAATATGACCTACTGTAGGTGCATTTGATTCAAATTAAATGTATTATCATAAACTCTATTATCTTGAAAAGGCAAACACATTTCAACGCATTGTATGACCCAGTAAGGTAATGCATTGTACAACAGGTCTTGTTTATTGCATGTGTTTCTGTGTCATGAGGTTTGCTTTCATTCTTTGCAGATATTTTCACATTCCTAGATTTGGAGCAGTTTCCCACAATGTATAGAGTGTGACTTTGCTTTCATTTCCTTGGGGCCATGGTAACAAAAAACTCCACACAGATTTCTTCAAGTAGTGCACCTAAAAACTGTAAATAAATTTTAAGGATAAAAATCTCATTTGTTCAGCTTATGTGCGTATGGAAAAATTCTCAGATAACAAACTCATTGTGCTTACTTTTTGTTGTTCATGATGTTTTATATTTGAAATCACTACTGGGGCTGAAATAGAACATCATCATACAACTCCATTTCCCTAACCACAGAATTTGATGTTTTAACCCAACCTTGTTTAACCACTGTATGCATGCATAGTTCATTGCACCAGTGTGGATGTCTGCATGTCATTCTGTGGTTGCTCTGTCAACACATGTTTAAATGCACTACTAGCACTTTGTGAGATGAGGTAGAGACACAGTCAGGGCAATAAACTGCCTTACACAATCACACATTTGTTTATAGTCCCTGTAGTCAAACAAATAAATTACTTCCTTCTCCTAATTCAGTGAACAAAAAAATCCATATATGCAGCCCGGGTATCGCACCTCCACTTCTACACACGCCAGCAAAACAACAGCTTAGAAACACCTAATTAGCACTTCTATTGTTTCCTCAAGCAATGTGTTTGATTTTACAGTCCAATAAATAAGTAGCCCATGTATTCAATGTGCAATCATATTAAATGTTCAGCTTGCCAAAATGCAGCCCTTCCGGTCACCTCTCAGGATCTTTGAGACTTATGCTGGGCTCATACCAAATGATTTTCACCATCCCAGACTTAAAGCCAGAGTTGGTAATCCTGTTCAGAAACACTTTTTGTTATACTGGGTGAAATGATCCTTCTATCCTGACAGTAGTCAATAGGCTAAATCATGTATTCATAAAAAGGACGGAAAAAAGTCAGACCTCTAGTTCTGTAAAAACTTTGACCAACCCCTTTTGCACGGAAAGACAGGAATTTGTCAATTGCAATGGATAGAAATAATGAATTGATGCCTGTATGTCTTGTCTCTGTCCCTCCCCTCTCACCATCCCCCACGTGACCCCCCTGTGCACCGCTCACTGTAAACAAAAATAGGTAACAAACTGCTAACTGCTGCTGCGCCAAAAAAACAAAACAACAGAAAAGGATTAAGTCTTGGAGGCATGGATGTTTGCAGTGTGGACTTTTTAAACCACAGGAGTTGGAGGTGAGTTGATTAAAGGTTTTAGAAACGTGGTTGGTCAGCTAATAAGCTATCCACTCGGCCGTTATCGGCTAACCTGCTCGCAAAACTTCGCCGCACACATCCCTGCGCTCTGAAAGTGTGGTTTCAGGTGGTGTGTTTTTCAAATGTTGACCAGAGTCGTTGAAATAGTGTTGCAATATACACTGACTTCACTGTCAAAGCGGTTGCATAACTCATGGAGACTTCCAAGCGACCCACACGCTGTCATATCATTCTGCAGAACAGACAGCAACAATTAGATTACTGTTAGTAAATACTACAAAAACAGGTATACTGTGTGCTGCACAGACACTGATTGTCACTGATTGTAAGGTTTAGAGAGAGCATGTTATGTTGTCCATTTTTAGTGTTTTAGTTTGCTGTTTCTAATGTTTAATCTGTTTTTATAGTGTCCTTGAGCATTTTGATAAGGCGTTTTCAAATCAAATTTATATATATATTTATTATTATTATTATTATTATTATTATTGTTATTATTATTATTATTATTATTATGACAGGATCAAATTGCATGATGGGAGAAAATACTGAAAGAGTCTTATTGTAGTCTTGTAGACCCTGCAAGATTCACAGTCTTTGTAAAATCTCAGGCTGGGACTATAATCTGTCTTTAGATGTGAGCTAGTGTGAGATGGTAGTCTTCCAAGAGTCTTTTCCACATCTCCAGAGTCCTCTAATGTGAGGGAGGCATTAATTGTAAAGTTGTGTTTTTTCGTGATTTCATTGTGTATCTTTGTCACACAAGCTGTGAAACTACCTCGTGTCATGGTTCACATTTCTGCCATGCCTGTGCTTCATGTGCTTACTAATCTGCCTTATGCCTCCTTCCCACTGCCCACCACTATTCTTCTATTAAATAAACCTGTTCCCTTTTTAAAAAGTCCACTCTTGTATTGAAGCTTTTTTCAGGTCCTTAGGTTGTCAAAGGTGCATGTTAAAATAGCCATGTTTTGCTCCTCTAAATTGTTTTATGCTTATTTCATATTTGTCTTAAAGGAAATTCATTTGTACATTGTTTTGTCACATTTTACAAGCAAACAGGTCATGCTCAGAAAGAATTCAGCAATTTCTTTCTACTTTGCCAAGAGCAAATTTTCTGCCAGAGCACACTTAACAAATCCAATTGTTCCCAGTCAGCACAGCAGCTCTTCATCAGTTGAAAGTTCAAAAACTTCCTCCAGAATTACTGTACCGCACTTCCTATATTCATATTTTGAACCTTCATGTAGCAGCAAATGTGTTTAGCAAAGATACAGCATTGGAATGGTGTTGCTGTGCTGAAACTGAAAGAAGCTACTCTCCTTAAATGCTCCAAGCGCCTATGTTTTGTGTTGTTTTTATTTGGTGAATTTCCTGGACCAAATGCCTTTTACCAGGAAGGAAAAAATGACCTAAGTCTGCAATACGCTAGTTTCTTGGATGGAAAGAGTGTTTTGATGATTGGTAACCTAAAATTATATTTTCTTGTTTAACGTAAGGATTGAATATAAATTCATTTTCTTCTGTCATATAGTACAGCATTACTTCTTAGGTTTTTTTTTATTTTTGATTATGTGGGGCTCTTTTTAGTATACCAATGTTGCCAAAAAGAAAAAAAAAGACATAAATGGAATGACTCTCAGTGAGTAAATGTTCCTACCGTAGCCAGAAACTCCTTACAAGTCAGAAATAATTGAAGAAATGTGATGTAAAACTTGTTCAAGAACCAAGGTGAGGTACTTCTGCCTTCTGCATTTGCCATGATAGAAGGCTGATATGCTACATGGGCAAACCATCAGGAGCTATGATTCCATTACACTTAGAATTTTGTAAAACTTAAATATCGCAACAAAACAAAGCTGGAAATGGAAACACCTAAATGTAAAAAAAAAAAACAAAAAAACTTTCACATATCACAAACAGATATCACTGTCCCTTCCTCTCTTTCTCCTGTAATGTTTCCTTGCATTTCTTTGCTGAATCCTCCATGATGTGTGCTCAAAACACCTGCTGTGTTCATATCTGGTTCATATCTTTTGCTAGTAAATGACGTGGTGCGCAACCAATGGTCGGCTGCAACATTACAGCCATGTCCCAGATGCAAAACTTACATAGTGCAGTTTCTGAGCCCCGGGACGCCTGTGGGCAGTGACAGCTTAAAAATGTGCATAATTAAAGTTGCTATGTCATCAAAACAAGTCAGAAAAGCATATTTTAAGGTCTAAAGCTTGTTACATACTCCACGAGAAGCAAGAACTTTGTTCTTGAGGCTGCAAGAACAAGAAAAAAGTTCTTGTTCGGCAGGGCATATTTATACTCCCCGAGAAAAAAATATCCCGAAGTCCTCATAGAGCCCGCCCACTCCAATATTTGACGCTGAATAGTAGTGGTCGATAGATGGCAGAAGCACGGGATTGATGCATCTGGATAGTCAAAGCCGCAGAAGAAGAAGAAGACGCGCTAAGCATTTTGGTAACCAGATCCAAACAAGTAACAACAACACTTTGGTAGCACGCTAAAGGCAGCTATGGCAGTTTATAAGTTGATGTAGGAAGAAGAACAAGAGGAAAGAAACATGTTTGGTGCTCGGCTTCCTCCCAGCAAAATAAAGGTTCCGGCTTGTTCATAACCACGCCCTTCAAGTTTCTGACCAATCATGTAATACTTCTCGGAGCCCCCACGAGAAGAAAGTTCTGCCCGGCCGAGGGGACGAGAACAAGCCGCACGTTGTCCTCAAACACGTCCGCGAGAACAAAATGACGTCATTTTGTTCTCGCAGCTCCGAGAACAAGAAAAAAGTTCTCGCTTCTCGTGTAGTATGTAACAAGCTTTAAAGTAATGTTGTGTGTCTTTAACTTTTGAACTGAAGTGATCAGGGAAGTTTTACTTATGTTTTTTCACATATAGGCCTATATAAAGAATCTGTAAATTGCTGTAATTCCACGGAGTTCATTTTTGGACAACATGCATATATTACAGAGAAGTTTTATAACTGACAGCTAACGTTAGCCACGTTAATAAGCGAGTTAGCTCACCAATCCAGGGGGAAGAGTCGACATTTCCATGTTTTGATACCATGGAAAATCTTTATCTGGGTCCAGAAAAGCAACTTGCCATTGCCAGTTTATTGCAGCGATATATACTGTGCTGTCACCTGACAGGTGTGATGTATGATAATTCTGGGATGAGTGTGTGGTGTGATGCGTGAAATGCCTGTTTGCAGGGTGATGTGCGACTGCTGCAGGATTGTTTATTTATTTATAAATTCTAACTTATATTTTTCAATAAGTACTATATTTAGACAATTTATAAATTATATAACTTATGTGCTTTATATATATACATGTGTATGTATATATATATATATATATATATATACAGTATTAGGGGTGTGTCAAGCAGCCATTATTTGTATCTTTATTTGCATTTGTTGAGGGGGTATTTGTATTTGCTTGAAATTCAAAATAGACATAAAAACGTAAATGACATGAGGCAAAGGGTCCCAGGCCGGGAATTAAACCTGAACTGGCACAAAAGACAGATCATGATTGCACATGGGATGGCTGCTGGACCTGTTGAGCTTAACCTTCAGCTGCCAATAACACTTTTCCTTCTTATTTTAGACACAGTTGGAATTTTCAAGTCTGGATGTGCATGGGTAAAGTTGTGACCTCTGCTTTTCAGCAGTGCTCAGGCAGATATTTGTCCGATTTGCAGAATACCATGCGGGGTATGGCTATACCAAGTTACACCACATTTCTTCATGGGAGAAAAAAAAAGACAACTGATGCTCCGATAATAAGTCCAATAAAAGAAGATGGTTTGGAACACAACTGAGGATTTACCCCCCTGAAATGACTATTTATTATTATTTGTTTTATTTGGGCTTTTTACTGTGGTCTGATCCTGCACCACAAGGTGCTGAGAGATCAGCTGTTTGCTGCTGTAACAGCTGATGTCCGCAGCTCGGCTCAATGTGTTACAGTCGTCCTCAAAATCATTCATACTCTCCAATTAAAGAAAATACTAAATTCACTATAGTAATTCAAATAACAGGAAACTAAAGAAACTCAAAAAAAATATAAAATTATAATTTAATTAAATACAATATTGGTTTTTAATTGTGGTTGAAAATAATTTTTAAAAAACAAAAAAACAACCAAACAAAACCATCCCAGACACAATAGAGCACTTTTCCTATGAACAGTGGACCAAAGTAGTCAACAGGTGTAGAAATCTTTTTGAACATTAGAGAAAGCAGTGATTGCCTCAAAGTGTTGCTCAAAAAAAATTAAGCTTCAGGGCCCCATCATGTTTGTTTACTTGCTTCATTTTTTGTTTGTTTTTAATGTTTTTGTTGAATTACATTTCAAAATCAATGTCATGATTTTCATAGAATTTTAATTTATTATTACTTTTGTCAATGTTAACTTTTTTTACTGGCAGCTGATATTTTTCCTTCTTTAATTGGAGGGTATGAATAATTTTGAGGGTGACTGTATCTGATGTAGACATGTGACAACGCAGACAGAACCACTGCTCTACCTGCTTTGAGATGACTCAGTCAGTGACTCAGGATATTTCACTTCTAACCTGAGTCAGCCCTTACTGTCAGCACAGATGATGTCAGGAGGATGCTCTGTGGTGTAAACCCAAAACTGCTGGTCTTGACAATATTTTAGGGTAGATAATAGAGATTGGTCGGATTGGCTAGAAGAAGTACTTTGCAAAATTTTTTACCTCTCTTTAAAAATGCATATTGTAATAAATCTGCTACCAACATGCCTGCTCTGAAGAAAGCATGTGGTCTGAGGCCAGAAACTGTAATGAAGAGTTTAAGAGCATCCAGTCACCATGTCACCGCTTACTGTATGGCCAGCAGGTCAAACAATGGAGGATGCCATTAACACAGCCCTGCATACAGTGTTGTTTGTTATCCTGGAATAAGGAAATGGTAGCTTAGGGGTTCCTCAACTGTTCCCCAGTGCCAACATATGACAGTCCACTGTTTTTTTCGTAATCTACCAGAGATGGGTAAAATGCAGAGCCTTATTTCCCAATTGGGATGAATAAAGTAAGAAGTATTACTATATTAACATACAGTTTAGCATTCCTAACTTTCCTAACAGTTTAGCATTCCTAACCAGTTATTGTGTGTTACACCATGGTTAGGGTGAATACTCGATTCTGATTGGCTGCAGGGTGTCCATTGAAAAGTGATAATGGACATCTAGAAAAGAAGTTCTGGTCAAATAGCCTGATTGTTCTAAATCAATCCCCTGTCTGAGACGCTAGTTGGTAACCGTGGCAACAGAACACACATTGACAGAGGCCTAACTTATTTCACAGTTTATTTTACCACAATGGCAAGACAATAGACAAAACATGAGTTGTTATTGTTTCTTTAAGGTGGGTCTATCATGGATTTACATGAACTAAAGCCTCCGGAGCTCAGCTGGGGGTCGCCTCTCAGACGCCAGGCTGGGACACACCAGAGCAGAGTCCTGCACGGGTCCAAGTTTTCCAACCCACACAACAAAATCCATTAGAATGATTATAAAACTCAACGGCGGACATTGTCCAGTCAAATCTGAACCTGACCCAACACGCTGATGTTAAAAAAAAAGACCTGCATGTCACAGCAGTCTATGTACATCCCATCCCTCCCTTTACTGCGTTTCTTTTCTTCATTCATTCCTGTAGACTATTTAATGTGATGCTGCTTTGTTACGTTTTCATTTACAATAAAAAAAAAGAGAAAAACACAGCAGGTGAAAAGGTTATTTGAAAGTTTATTTCAGGAGCACCTGCTCTAATAATTTTTATTTAACATATCGCACTGAAGCACTTGACAGCATTCCTATAGTCTTTTATTTTGCCATGAGGCAAAAGGCTGTGCACAGTTACGCCATAATAATAAATAATAAAAATAAAAACTGGTGGTTTTGCGCCACATCTAGCCTACCTGAGCCTCTTCTTCATGAATAGTTTCCACTATAGGCTCGCTGTTTGAAGTGACAAGTGTTTTGAAGTGACAACTAGGCTATGTTATTTATTTAGTCCGTGTAAGATATGCGTGTGGCTCAAAATTTTATTTTAGTTGGGTTATTTGTGAGGAGTATTTAATTTACGCTGATGTCTCGATTTAATTAAGTTATTGCTGTTCAGATATATGCGTGAATTATTTCTTTTGTGACTAAAAAGAGAGATAATATAGCACACCACTTGTGGAAAAGGGAAGTGTTTGGTAAACAAGCAGGAAGATGAGGACAGAGAACAGACAGCATGCGTCCGCGGCGCACACCTCCGAAAAAAGTGAGAAGGAAAAAGAGACAACACGGTGTAGCCTCATTAATAGTTTAGTATTTACTCTTCAGTTGCGCAGATCAGAGGACTCTGCAGACATGGTGCTCCACCAGAAACATTCTAAGTAGCCTACACGGTAGAGCGCAGGTTCTTGTTTTTTCTTTAACATCTTATGGCAATAAATTAATCAAAGATAGCCTTAAAGATCGCCATTTGAAAAAAACAGATCATGATCCTTCCCTCCCTCCTCCCCCTTCAATCGCTGATAAACAATCTGATCGAAAATCACTCCATCCCTAAGATTGCTGCATAAACATCTCATCCACCACCTCTACTTCAGCTCTGAACTTTGTTCCTGAACCAGCTGTGGAAAAAGGCTCTCACAAGCTGCACTGGATGATGGGAAAATGAGACACTTGTAATGTAGACCAAAATAAGAAGAAAGAAAAAAAGATGTAGGTCTAATTAAGAAAAAAAAAATCACGGTCTACCCGCAACGTGCCAGCACCAAATAAATATCCGCTGCACCTGTATGTGAAATTTAATCTCTGTACCCGTCAGGAACCCGCCCGGGGTCATGGTGACTGAGAGCATCCAGTCACCATGACCCCTCAGGTCTCTGCCCCAGATCATGACCTGTGACAGAATCGCTGCGAAAGCAGCCTGCGGGCTTATTGGGCTCCGTCAGTGCCCTCTGAAATAAAACTCTAGGCCTTTATTACAAAACATTTTAAGTAATAATCTTCCTCCCCTCCTCTGATCAAGCCTGATGAACAGCTGCAGACCGGTGCTGTGGCGAGCCGGCTGGCAGCGTCACAATGAGAGACGTTAAATAGTCTGCTCAGCCTTTTCTTGTGAAAAACGTAATATTTTAATGGTAAAACATTAACATATCAATAATTGGCTTAACATTTCTTTCTTTCGTAACTGACCATGTTATAAGCAGAAGAATGCGGGGAGGATGGTATCGTGTCGGACGGGTCACGCCTCCGCGTCCTCCATTAATTTCTGATAATTGACACCTCGCCAGGCATGATCACTTACATCAGTGATGAGTGTTATCTGTTTTTAGTCTTCAGCTCTGTTGTCAACACAATCCTGGGAAGAATGGTTGCTGCCAGCTAGCATCTCCAAAACGAAGGAAATTATTAGGTTCATGAAACAGAACAAGGGCTCTACCCAAAAATCAGAGGAGATTCAGTGGAGAGTGCCTCCTTCACGCATGTATCCCAGGATAATAAAAAAATTAATAAAATAAAATAATAATAATAATAATAATAATAATAATAATAATAATAATAATAATAATAACATATTTTTTTGTATCCCAGGATTTTAAATGCACTTTGACCAACTTTACTTAGGTTTTACATTCTCACTTATAAAGTGCTGTAAAGTGAAGTTGGCTACTTAGTAATAAAAAAGGCTATTTCCCAAACCTAAAATCCTCAGTAGGCCACAAATGTCATGAGAAATTCACCCCCCTCTATGCTCCCAAATTTGTTCGCATTCTACCCTCTTGAAAATTGTGCAGGTTCCAAAACCTTGCACTTCCAGAGTCCCAAAGTTTTCACCCAGCCCTAATCTAGAAAAAAAAAAAGCCTTCCATCAAATAACTACTGTAGCTAAAGGCATTAAGCTGACATATAGCACTTACTGTAACGTGTTTCTTTCTTCAAGTTAGGCCAAAAGAGACAGAATATATAGCTTCATATTAGATTTTACAAAAACAAAAAAAACATTAACCTTCATGTTGAGGACAAAAAAGATCAAGTTTTGCGTTCTAGCTTTGCTATCAGATACTTTCAATGGTGGATATAAGTTGTGTTGTAATAAGATGTAGAAGATAAAGTATACTGATCAGCAACTGTTTTTTCCCCCTTTTTAATGTTTCACTCATTTAGCATCTCGATGCAGATTGCTGCAGTAGAAAAAAAACTCTAAAGTAATTAAAATTTTCTGATTATTTTCATAAAATGGAATAATCTGGCACCTAGATTTAGTACAGTCTTACTGTTCCAAATCATAGCCTGCAGCCCTTGGACAGGTTTGTTATGGGCTGCTTTAAAATCTATAGACAATTAATCTTTGCTGTCAAGGCTCCTGGCTTCAGAACAACCTCCCCGAGAGCTGACTAAATCATTATTGCGCTGATTTTTTTTTTTTCTTCTCAAAATTCAGCTTGTGCATGTTCTCTTTTGCAATATGTGTCTTTTTTGCATTCTTTAGCATTCTTTTTGGATGGAAAGTTATGGCATCCACAAAATTAAAGCCAGTGTTGGTGAGTGCTAATTAATGTTTGCATGCGAGTACAAAGTAAAAACAGAAAGGTTCATTTGAGAGTAAGAAGAAAGTGATGCCAGTGCCACAACAGCAGCAACATTGTCCACAGTGGCAACACAGTACAAGTGAATATGACATTGTATCTTTGGATTTTTTTTCATAAAAAGAACAGCACTGTGAATAGTCCTAATAGCCCTATAACAATGAATGATGATGTGCCTTTAAATTGCTATACTGCAGTCCATGATTCTGTTGCCCAGGAGGATATCCAGTTAAATAAAAAGCTGTAATCTGAGGTCACTGGTTGTGGAAAAGTTTAGAAATTTTGAATTTATAATCATGGAAATGATTAAAGTATGTGTATTACAACAGTGTGAAGGCATCCACATAGTTATATCGTATTACTGAAAGAATTTCGGCAGCCCCTCCTCCTGCCATCTGTGCTTGGTGTTGTTTGTGATGCTGCACCGAAAACAATTTAAATCATCCAACTTCTGTGTCAGAGGTAATACATTATGTTTTCTACTTGAAAAACAGAACCATCAAATTGGACTACAGTCGTCCATAAATTTGATGCTGCTAATCTTATTCAGCACCACAACAGCTGGGTTTGGAGGACAGTTTAGAGATTTGTCCTTGCCAACAGGCAAAAAAAAAAAAAAGCAAGTGTAACACACACAAACCCCCACCCCACTCCATGCAAGTCTTGACTGCAGAAAATATTGAATAGCAACTCACCATACATGTGGTGCATGGCTCATCACCTTCACTACTCTACACTGCAATAAATTACAAGAAACCAGCTGCTCAATTAAGCACATAAATTCTTTAATCATCCGTTGCTATGGCTCCCAGAGGATTGAACATCCGTGTTCCATATGTTCCACACAAGCAGCTTTATTTAAATGATATGCTAGTGTATCTTTTGTCAGTTTAGATGCACTTGTTTGTTCTTCCCTTTGTGAGTGTGTACCAACCTGGGGCTATGTGTGGAATTTTTCCAGAAGTTTGTAAATTAAAGGAGAATGATGTGCATATTAGCGTGTCAAATTCTACACCATTAATTGCTGCTTGAAATCACCTCTGCATAGCTACACAAGGGCAACCATGCAAAGTCTGTATTGACCATTTATAACTACGTCATTTGACCAAGTGAACAACGGGAGCATTGAACAGAAGGAGAAAATAGCAACATTAACAACATTGTTTTCCACATGCAACTCGTCTCATCTTCAACACGCTACATCATTCACATGTGCTTTGTTTACAACACAGACATGCTATTCAGCTTGGACGCGTCTACTTTCGCCTGGTTGCCATGGATACACAACGCTCCAGTCTGTAGAGCGGCTGTTGGGCACGGTGATTAAAAAGCAGATGTGAAACGGAGCCATATTAGTTGAAAATTGAAACATTGTAACCCTTTCTCTGCTGCGGCAGTGCCTGGCTTGACCCAAATATGTGTGAAAACGACCTAAGTCGAATAGTCGCAACATGTGGTTACCAAGCAGAGATCATACCATCCTGGCATCCTGGCTCTATTTGATGAGCTCACTGTCTTCTGCAAGGACCAATGCAAAGATTTAAAGTAACATGATTTGGTATGCCTTGATAGCTGGCACAACATGGCCAAGGGAGAGGCTCAGCAAGCACAAAGAAGACAAATGGCAATCTGCAGTTTAAGAAACGCCTGTTCAAGGGAACTGACAACAACTTGTATTGCGTCAATGATAATCTGTACAATGGCAAAATACTTTCTAATACCTTATCTAGAAAAGAGGTTCTTCTGTCTCAATGTCCTACCAGCTCTGTGCAACTCCACTGAAAAGTTACAAAGTGGAAAAGTTCTGATTAATTTTTTAATCTTTTAACATTTTTTACTTTTGGTTAAAGATAGAGTCCGGAGTTCCTCCCCCGTTTCTGTTTGTAAACAAAACAAAGACTGTAAAAAATATGGACGTAGTATCCGGTCATATCTGAATAGGGGAAAGTGAAGCCAGTTGGGCGTGTCTCACCTTTGCTAACTTGCTGTGTCACTCCCGGAAAATACTAAAATGGGCAAGCGTGTTCTCAGGGCAAATAACTGACAGCAAACGTACTCTGGGCTAAATGCAAACCACCACACAAGAGTAGAGGCCCAAAGGCACGGATTGAGACAGATTTCATTTGCACAAGTCTTAAATGTTACACATTCTAATGAACCAATGAACTGTCTCTTGGTTTTATGGTTTCTTAACAATCCAAAACAAAACTCCTCTTTTTAATAGTGAGTCACAAAGAAAACAAATCAAGCAAAATCTTTTCATCAAGAACCAATCAGAGAAGTTTTTCAGGCACTGCAAGAATGTGTCACATCTTTAAAACAATCCACATTATAATCAAGTATGTTTGATGATACTTCTAGAATCAAATACATTTTTTTAGCTTTTGCCTCTGTGAGATCAAAATTTATGACACTGCAAATGTCATTTGACTAATCTCTATTCTCTATTATGAGATGCAAATATGTCGCCTAAGTGACAATAACCTCATTTTGAGGTTAATGTATTTTTCATTGTAGCAAGCACTAAGCACTGGACACCTACTGTGATTTAAGTAATTTCATGCTGAGATTAAAGAAGTTCTCAATTTCCATAGGGGCACAAGATTTACATCTCTAATCTGGTGATAACTCTGTTAAGATGAAAATGTTTTGTCACGCTTAGAGCTCATAATGTGAAAATGCAACAGACATTTGTTCCTCCCTAAAACCACAGACACAGTGTTGTGGTAGACAAGCAGAACCAGCTAACTGATTTCATAGTAAACTCGTACTTTGCATGACAAGCTATAACATCATTAGCATGGCCAGACTTGAAACCATGAATGCAATTTGATAAGCATATAAAATACTTCAGTAGTGAATTCAGTAGAGAATACAACAGAATGTGAATAAGAATGTAGTGTTAAGCTTGACTTATTCTTTCTCGATAGATCCATACTCAGCCATCATTTTATTCTGGTTACAATCATATCATTTTCAACAGAAAATGCCATTTTGTCATAAAGTGGCCCTTCTATAATCTGATGAATGAGAAAATGGCTTGCACTGAATCCTTAGTTTGGTTCAATCCCCCACCGACAACCCTTTTTTTTGGGGGGGGGGGGGGGGGGCATTTAATCTGTCTGTGTATCTGAGTATGTAATCTATGTTCGTGTTTGTGTGGGTGTGTGTTTTGGTTTCTTTTGTGATAAACTTGGGGGACTTCTGATGTTTGGTGTTTTTTATGTGTAGAGTACTTTCTGGGACTACTATGCATGAAAAGTGCTATACAAATAAAGTTTAATTTGATTTGAGAGAAAACAGTCCAACTTTTAAAAAGGGATGATGAAGTCAATAAAGAATTAAAAAAAAAAAATGAATTTCCCTTTTGAGATTAATAAAGTCATTTCATTTAAATTTTCAATTTACTGAATAAAGTTGATAAACATTTCTAGCTAAATATTTCAGTGCTCAATAACCTGTTGAATTGAATAAAACTTAAATCCTTTTTAGACTGTAATACGACTCAGAAATAACTCCCCTGACAGTAGATTCTGCTACTTCTCTGTCATGGACGTGAAGTTCTCACCATAACACAGGTATATCCATCTTCACCTCCCTGGGACAAGTAAAAAAAAAAAACAAACAAAAAAAAACTGCTGATTTCTGTCCAGTTTTGAGGGAATGAAGTGCCATATTTTTATTATGACCTATCTGCTAGTCAGAGGTGGACAATTCAGGTGCAATTAAGTAAAATCCTGCCATGTTTTTGGCTCTGCCTGTACATTTAGAAGAGGTGTTTTCACTAAAAGCTCATCTACCTGCAGAAGAGCTGCAGCTGTGACCTTTGCAATTGACACACTTCAGTGGAAAGCTGACTCTGCCATGACGAACTTCAAAACAACGCTTAACGTCCATTAAGCGCTTTCTTTTTTTTGCATGCCAGTTATTGTTTATGATATTGGAAAATTAAGATAAAATCATATATGAAAAAGTATGTTGTCAGTTGTATGTCTTGTGTGTCTAACAAGTTGTAAGTAAGTTGTATGTCTAACGTGGTACATTTGACAATAAAGTTAACTTTGACTTTGAAAAGCTCATTGAAAGTCAGACAGTTGGTAGCCTACTTTTCATTTTTTATTTTTTTGCTATCATTTTACTGAAAAACTACAAAAATGGCCACTGCATGCTGCACAGTCAGCTGCACAAACAGACAAGCATGTAAACCAAACTTGGCATTTTATCTTTACTTTTATCCTACTCCTTGTTCTAGAATGTGCCGCGAAATGGCAACAAGTTGTAGCGGCTCTGTCTTAGCTGTCAAGTTATTTCTTGGGAAATACAGCTGTCTTTATTGAGATATTATAGCTGTCAGATAAGTTTTGTCTAGTATGTTTTATGCTGGTTCAGAGGCTTTTACTGCATATTTTCATCTCTTTCAAAGCTTGTTATGATGTGTTTCCATGGTAACAAAAGAGTTCACCAGAGGGAACACCTGATAAAACTCTCCCAAATCAAGATTATCAGTGAAATAATACATGAAAACCCAGCAGTAGAATAGAAAGAGAAGAGGATGCAGGGCAGGAGTGAGGCAGAGAGAAAAGCGGAAGAGATTTAGAGAGTTTCCTCCAACTGTTCTGATGGGTGACGTGAGATTGCTAGCTAACAAGACGGATGAGCTCAAAGTGCTAACAAAAATTTCAGAAAGTATACAGAGAGTGCAGTATTGTGTATTTTACAGAAACATAGCTACATGAGTGCATCCCAGACTGCATCTGTACATGGCTTTAAGATGGTCTGTGCAGACCGAAATAAACAATTCAGTTGGAAGCTGAAGGGAGGTGGAATTGCAGTGCTGGTTAACCAGCATTGGTGCCATTCAGAACACGTTACTGTAATGGAGAAGATCTGCACACGGGAAATCAAACTGTTAGCCGGGAGTTTCTGTCCATATTATTTACCCAGAGTTCATCTGTGTTATTCTGGTAGTGTTTTATGTAATACCAGGCACTCCAGATATAGCCTGTGATGTCATCAGCGCCGCCATAGCTACAAACACAGCATCCAAACTCATTCATGGCGATCTCCGGAGATTTTAACAATGTCTCCCTCTCTGCTACATGACCAACCGTTGATGAGGATAGAATGCAGTCACGTTAGCATAGCCCCACCCAGCTAGCGACAACAAACTGGTAGGTTGAATTTTAAGTCTGGTCCAGTGTAAGGGCATATACTGTTGTATGGTTTAAATCATGGGCGTGAATTCTATCCATTTGATCAGATCATCAAACACAGCAGAAGGAAGAAGGTAAGGGCTGGTTTCTAAGCAAGCTAATTTTAACTTTGTTAAATACAACTGTCTTTGAGTCCCAACTAGATGTGCTACTTCCACAGACAAATCAGCTTGACTTTCACTAGTAGCAGCTGTGGCTATATTCTCAAAAAAGTTGAAAAAAAAACAAAACAGTAAAAACAACCCCAGTCACTTTTTTTCCCTTCTGTTCAATACTCCTGTCGTTCACTTCTGACATCCGTCATGATGAAGTGACATATGCCTCGTTTCCACCCGCGGGTCTGGGTCAGGTCGGGCCGGGCCAGGCCGGATCGGGTGGGTTTGGGTACGGATGTGTTGATTTCACGCTGTGTCCCCACAGCAACCTGTACCCTTATTTTGGAGGTGGAGAATTAGCTGGACAGCGCTGCTACGTGATTGTGTGACATCATCGCCGTGTAACGCCGTTTAACCAAAACACCGGCGCCACACGTGACAGAAACAGAAAGGAGTCACCCCGGCTTTGTTTTTACGCTGGGTCACGCGGGAAGTGGCGGATTTTTCAATGAATCAGCTGATTGCTGTGTATTAGCTCCACCTCTTTGGTCCGGATCGGTTAGATCAGTACCCCTACCGAAGGGTGCCAAAAAAGTAGTCCGGGTCGGGTCGGATATAAGGGTACCCGTCCCAGTTTTTATCTGTGGAGACGCAAAAAAACGTGGACCGATCCGGCCCGACCCGACCCAGACCCGCTGGTGGAAACGGGGCAATAGTTTCAAATGGTCAATAAAGAGGTACTTGGTGAATCATAGGAAGTCATTTAGCAGAAGAGAAATACAGCACTTTACTACAGGCATTGTCAATTGGAAAATAAGGCAAACTTTACAAGCTTTACTAAAAGGATATTTGCCTCTGAAGCCAATACGTACAGTTTCATATTTTCTGAATGTCAGATACTCTGGTGGAAAGCTAGCTCTTTTCCAGGTGTTTAGGATGTGACTGAACCTGATCATTGAAGCTAGTTTGATCATGATTAATAACCTCATTTAGATGGTGGTTACGGTCCTATACAATCTACACAATGTGAAGAGCAAAAACAAAACAAACAAACAAACAAAAAAAAAAAACTAAAAAAATCCACCCACCCTAGTGGGTGCTGAGCTGCAAAGATGATAACCAATAGGAGCCATCTGGCCAGATGGCTTACATTGACTCCTGTGTTCCGCGTTTCATCTTGTTCTTGTCATCGCTTTTAAACATTTTATTTACTTATTTACGTGTTTATTTTTCTTTTGCATTTGAAACTTTCTGCAATAAGCAAGTAGCTGAGTAGCAGCTTAACAACAAGAGGAGAATGGAAAAGGCAGCGACATGGAAAAGGCAGCGGCAGTAGCAAGTGGTCTTTGCTGCCCGAAGTTGGGAGAGAGAGAAAAGGCAAACAGAATGTGAGCAACAGGACACAAGGAAGGCCAGTAAACATCGGGTGTTGCGTTTGTCAGTGGAGGAAACTGCAGGTGGATAAAGGTTTTTTTTTTTGTTTTATTTGTTTATTTTTTATTATTGCAAATTGTGATAATATTTACAGGTGGATAAAGTCTGTTGAAGAAATTCAAGGAAAAAGAGGGAAACATGAGCAATGCAGGACGGAAGGCTGGGTAATTATCGGGCGATGTTGAGTAGGCTCCAGGAGGGAAAAATCTGCAGAAGCTGAGACAGGACAGACTGAAAACGGAGTGTAAACATGGGGTCACCTGGATGAAGGAAGCTCCAGGAGGCTGATACAGCAGACTTTTTGTTGAAATTATTCATACCCTCCAATTAAAGAAGGAAAGAAATCAGCTATATGAAATAAGTTAAAAGTAATAATAAATAAAAATTCTATAAAATTCGTGACATTGATTTTGTTTTGTGTTACAACAGAAATATTAAAAACAAACACAAAAAATAAAACAAGTAATAAAGCATGATGAAGCACTGAAGCTAAAATTGTGTTGAGCAACAGTTTGAGGCAATCACTGCAATCAGGTGTTTTCTTTAATGTTCAAAAAGACTTCTGCACCTCTTAACAGGTATTTTGGTCTGCTGTTTGTGGGAAAGGTGCTCTTACATCTCTGGAATATTTTTTTTGTTTATTTTTTATTTATTATTATTTTCAACCAAAATTCAAAGGCAATACTTTACTTCACTAAATTATAATTTTGTGAATTTTTATTTATTACTAGTTTTTTTTAGTTTCCCATTATCTGAATTAATATTGTGATTTTAGCATTCCCTTTAATTGGAGGGTATGAATAATTTTTGAGGATGATGATAGGCTTTTTTTGTTTTTTACTTTTATTGTGTGAGTTGTACATAAATTTAGACGTCTATGACAATGCTGGCTTATGACTGTAAACGCTACCGGTGGTTTTCTCTGTTTGGACAATTGGCGTCGGAACGTCAGCTGTTTGTTTTCAGTATTGTAAACTAGCATTGTTGTCATCAGTGTTGTGCTGAATGCGTTCAGTGAACTCATGAATTCTCTGTAACGTTGCGGTCTCTTACTGATGCAGAAACCAGCTAAAACACACCGTAACCATCCCGGTGGTTGAGAAAGGTAAATATTATAAAGGTGACCAGATGTTCTTGTTGTCCATTTATGTGGAATAAATATTAAACTGTGGAGCTGTTGTGGTACGGCTGGCTGTGGTTGAGGAGGACGGCCGTACGTACTTGGGGGGGGGGGGAGATCAACGTTCAGTGAGGGGAGGGCTGTGTGTGTGTGAGTGTGTGTATGGGGGGCAACTGTGTGTTGCTTTTATTAAATTTCTCAACTGATTCTGAAGTGGGGGACTATTGCTTTAAAGTTTTATATGTGAGGAGAAGAATTTTAAAGTCTAGTCAAGATTTTAAAACGAGCCAATAAAAGACGTAAAACTTAAAGAAATGTGATCTTCTCAGTTATCCTCCAGGGATGGTGAAAACAAAGCCACATGAGACAATAAAACATTTTGACACAGCTGCCAAGAGATTGACACGATGTCTTGAGACATTTGAGACCGTCAGCATGAGCTCTATCTGCTGGCTGTGGATGTGTACTTCAGCTGAGAGAAGTGCTGCCTGGAGCTGTCTTGTCTCTGACTCAGTGTATGATAAAAGATACGTTCTCCACCTTCTGCTAGTGTTTTCTCTCTAGTTATTATCTTGGAATCATCCTCTGTGATAAATTAAGTATTTTTTAATAAATCCTCAAGTGATTGGAACCTGTATTAAGCATTGACAGATGAATGAACCCAGTCCCTTCAAGATATCTGCTCGACACTCGCAGATGACGTAACGAGGCTTCGGTTGGTGTGGTCTTGTGGCTTTCGGCATGCTGAGACTTCCACCAAAACAGCACTAGCAAGACTTCTGGTTCATAAGATCAAAGCAGAGTCGAACAGACGGGCTCGAGCGTAACATCCCTATCTCCCACCATAACAGTAGCTGCAAAATTTCCCAACTAGGGCTTATAATCTGGTCAGGTCAGGTCTGTTAATCATACCCTATTTTTCACCAGGTTGATGACATTATTTTTTATTTTATTGTCATTAAACTTCTGTGTGTTCTCCAAATTATTATTAGCAACTGTATACCCAGGGGCTTTTTCTGTTTGGGGAGAAATACTTAAACATCACATCTGTCTGCCATTAATGCTTCTGCGCCTCAGAAACTGCATGTCCTCCTCATCCTCACAGTTTCCTCTACATCCTCTTTGCTTGTGATAAATGGACGTTGTTTTGCAGTGAGTGAGAATTTTTCTTTTATATTTATTCAGTTTATCTTGCCAAGTCTTGAAATAATTGATCACAGGTGTTTTTTCCTTTAATTTATCTCCTTGGACTGCCAGATAAATCAAAGTTGTATGCAACATGAATCTTACACAATCTCTAGGTTATTCATCTTTTATTATATCTCTTACAGTACTATCTTATTTTGTCAAGCATAGAATTTCCCACTTATGCAGGCAAGCTGTTTTGTTATTGGATATTTTCATTACGATTTGAACAGTACAATTTTTCTTTTTTGTCAAATTTGACTCAGATATGTCGTTTAAAACGAGATACATATTTGATGCTTTTTAAAAGGTAGGTGTGCAAAAAATCAATGCTCAGTGGCAGGAAAAATGTGATATTTAATTCAAAATTGTATTTCTATTGATGTGTAATCACTGCACTAGAATATCTGTTGTGTATTTATTTTCTTAGAATGAGTCTTTTATATCTGCTTGCTGGGAGGTGCACATACATGAAGGCCGCCATATTTGTTCCACCATTTTTACTATGGTGTCCCTAAATGGACAAAACAATGTGTGTGAAGTGAGAAACCTCTGAGCTTTAAAACTGTTGTTCCTGTTTTGTTTAATGGGAGTTAGAGACAATTTAACATCAGTAATGCCTTAAAAGACATTAAAAGTAGTTACTCATAGTACAGTTAGCTACACCTGAGACCACTGGATCCACTCACAGATGAAAACATCTTTATGTCTGGGAGAATTTTGGCCACTAACGGCCACCGTACATTCACAACAGTGCTTACAATAGGAAGTCTTTTGAAGAAAACATCTTTTCTTTCAAATACCCATCTTTACCACTAGATGGCAGTAATTCTTACATACTGTACCTTTAAAGGTACCTTTAAAGCAACCTCAATCTGAAGTGACATGTCACATTTCACCAGTATTCTGTGTCACAGATGGCTTTGAGTACACCATAACTGCTAATACTGTGTGTCTCTGCAATGACTGCCTTTTACAAAATGTAGTTTAATTCTTTCACAAAAACTGGCCGTAAGAATGTGTTTAGAAAAACACATCAAATTCACTTCATTAATGTGATGTGCAATTTATGTTTTAAAACGTCACAGCACTTCCATTTAATAAAACTAAATTTGTGAGTCAATCTATTTGCTATTTGTAGCCTAGCTACTGTCTACCATTAAAGTTCAATCTACTTTTCAGACTGTCACAGTAAAATGTATCAACTTTTTGTAAACTCTGAGTTAAACTATATTTCATTTTCACAGTAAAGGCGACAGTATTAAATAAATAATGTAATTCACGTTGTCAGTTAATACTCACACTCCGATCGCCATCCATGTTGGTTACTTGGTTCAAGAGGAAATAGAGGGCGCTGTTGTGGGAGAGAAGCGGTCTAAACCTGCAGTCTCTGGGGCTGCAGACACACCCTTCTCAACAAACCGAACTATCCATGGAAGCGGACCACGGTCCGTTTAAAGTGGACCAAATAGCCCCAGTGTGAATGCACCCTAAAAAGCACAAGGTTGTAGAAGAAACTTGATGAGCTTAAATACATGTAAATCTGAGGTAACAGTTCATAAGATGATTTCAAGACCACCTTAGCAGACTTTTTAGGACTGCTGAGGAAGTGCCACCTGGAGGCCTGCGTGCTGAAGACCTTCTACTGGACTACAGTTCAAAGCATCTCATTGTACTTCATCACGGTGTGGTTCACTGCTCAGCTGGAGACAGGAGAGCATTGCAGTGAGAGATCAAAGCAGCCCAGGGCATCATCGACTGTCCTCTGCCCACCCTGGACGACATTCCCACCTCCTGCAGCATTAGCAGAGCACAGAAAATCAGCTCTGATTACTTAAATCTGGGCCAGGGTCTCGTCTGCCTCCTTATAGAAGCCACAGTAGCTGGACAGTCATCTCACGAAATAGGTTTTACACTTGGGTGTTCAGACTTTTAAATATTACATCCAGGGGCAATCACTTGTCCTCAGTACCTCTGCCTTTACTGCTTTGACTGTTTTCTCTCTGAAAACTGCACCACTGTTTTTGTTTGTGTCCATATATTGCAATTTACCAGATTTACCTCATTTCTATATTTTTTATTTTTGTGCTTATTTTTTCATTTAATTTTATTCCACATATTTTATTTGAGATGAGTGTATTTTTTACTGAAGGATGCTCGCTCTGTTTTTTTTTTTGTTTTTTTTTTTGCCTTTTGTATACTTAGATGCACAGTGACAATAAATAACAGATAAATATCTATTCACATCTATTCTATTCTATTCTTACTTAAATTACTGTAACTGATAATTCATTTTTTAACCTGCTCGAATCTTTTCAAAATTGATAATGTCAATAAAGAAATAAACTTAGAGTCAGTCACAAAACATCATTAATTTTTATTTGCGGTCAACATTGTATCAAATAAACTGTCTACAACATGTTCCCTCTACACTTAAACTATGATGAAAGATAGATTGTTGCTCATATGAACTCAATCGTCTAACATGTTTTCCTTTCTAATTTGTTAAAAACTGTTTTCCTCACATGAGGAGCCTTACAGGTAAAAATCATCAAGGGTGACATAAGCTGTTTTCTTTTTTTTTTTTTTTCATTCTTTCCAAATAACTTATCATTATTATTATTATTATTAGTATTATTACACATAAGTTCTGTTAACTTTCAATGGTGCCAAAGGATATATCACACAACAGCTCATCATGAAGGGTACAGGAAGTATTCTGCCTTTCTTTAGAAGTGTTTTTAGTCACGCATTACAATAAGATGCAATGCAACAGAAGAGGCATGTCTAAAAGCAAACTGAAATGGCAGGTGAAACCCCCCAATGTTGTGTCATAAACTACCCAACTTAATTGTATGCATCCTTTGACTTATTGATGCAGGTATGAATAATTGAAAGGTGAGTGAGAGTGCAGGATAAGGAAAGTTGTTTAGTGATGTGGAAATGTAGACGGAAAAGGATAATGTAAGGAATGGCACGGTCAAGATTGATTAATGCATGTGTTACCTAAAAGAGGCTCGTAGAGAGCAGATAAAACAGTAAGGCACGAGGAAGAAGGGGACAGAGTACAATGTTAGTGAACTGTTTGGTGCTCATACTTTCTACATAAATGACATGAAAGAGAAAGAAAAAGGAAATTTAATCGAAAAGGAGAAGCCTAATTTGAGAAAAGACAGAAGAAGAAAGAAGACAGGGATACAAGAAAAACAGACTGCAGGGAGTTGTCAGAGCACAGAGGAGAGTGAAAACAGGGAGGGTGGAGAGGAGGTAGTAAATGAAAACAAATTAATATTGAAAGGTAGGTAAACAATAGAAACAACAGCAAAGTAGGGTGAAAAGAAGGGGGAAATGAATTATAAAATTACCACAATGAAGGCTTGATTTGCTTCCACATTCTGTGGCACCCTGAGACAAAAAGAAAGAAGAGACAAGCAGCCATAGAAAGTTGGAGTGAATGCTTTGCCTTTTGATTCTTACTCCTATTTTCACTGTCACTGTCCTTCAGATGACATTTAGGGCTGGCTTACAGATTTGTACAGATGCAGACATTCTGTGTTTCCCTAGACTGAGATCAACACAAAGGAAGTGAAGCTACACCGCTGTTCCATCTACATGTACAGTATGATCAGAAATTCAGACTTTTATGCTTTCAGACTTCTTGAAATTCTCTAGCGAATGATACACATTATCAGTAAACCTGATTAGTGGTCAGATGCTAATTGACATGGTACTCAAATCAGTTTGTCGGTCATCTTTAGATACCTGTTGAAATTTACAATTTAACATCATATTCATTTGTTGTGCTCCCAGTCCCACAGCTATGAAAATGAAAGGCAGCTGCATACTTTTACATTTACAGTAACATAGCTTGCAGTTAGTAAGTGGACTTGGGATGTAACATGCAAATATCATCTTGATTTAAAGGTTGATGCTCTCAACAGGGATCCTTGAATCCTTCCAACAAAGTGACTATCGTCCTGATATTTCAGTGTACCTTAACTTTATGCAGGGAAAACTCTCATCCCAAAGCCTTGTCAGTTTTTTTAACATGACAAATATCCCAAAAGACATCATGCAAACATTTGTCATTTCATACCTTCTGTCTTGAAAACTATAAGGCAGCTGCTGGTCTTTTAGCCAACTCAATAATACGTTTACAATTCAATGCCAATGCAATGCAAAGAAGAAAAAAATGTCATAGTAATAATGACCTTAAAGTGTTGATGACATGATTTTGACATTTTTCTCCATGTTTTATAGACCAAAACGTTCCTCATGATGAACAGAGACAGGCCCGGCTGCATTAATGAGTTATTAGAAATCATCGCTGCATTTCAGTGCATCTGACCAGACTGTGGCACTGTTCACAGAAACTGGACATGATGTTGCGAGTACACCGCTGTCAATATGGATTTTAATGGGTTTATTGCAGCTTGGAAGTTCTTTTTCCAGTTTTACAGATGGACAGTAACGGCTCAGCCTTCTGTTTTATTGTTTTTTTATTGTTTAAAAGCTCATAAGGATGGCGTTATTTTATTTATGTTTCCTACAGATCATAAATACATTAGAAGAGGATAAAATAAGCACTCTTACTGGTGTTTAGCTGAAGGAGCCTCCTGCAGTCTCTGTTTGTCAAGTTCTCCAGCTGCTGTACTCTGGAGCTGCTGGCATTGATTCACAGAGGGCACCCTATGGTCATAACGTAAGACCATCTTCAAGGTTGCTGACGGTTTCATTTGTTCCAGCAGCAACTCCATAATGAAAATTGATTTTTAAAGGAAAACTTAAGGTTGCTACATTTCCATAAATATCTTATATTAAATGTAGGAAATACTTTCAGAGTTGTCATTTAAAGAGGATGTGGATCGTGAAAGACTAGTATGAGAGTTGTGGCGTAACTGGCTCATGTGTCCTCTGGATCTGCATGCTGCCACAGGGCTTCATTTGAAAAAGTCATTAGTTACCTACACACATACACACCCCCACACATAACACAACATCTTGACATTTTATACAACAAGCCATAAAAGCAAGAAGGTAGATAAACACACACTTATAGATTAACACACCTACTTGCAGCAATCTGTTCTTACCAAGCTTTTAGTCATTTCACTGTCTACAGCACACAGCTGCATGCCACAGGCTTGGATCAGGAACTCCACATTTCTGTAAGCAGCAATAAAAACTGATTACAGAGATCACCATTAAACAAACTATAAAAGCAACTTAATCCACAGAATGTTGATTATTTCTTATTGAAAAGTATGGGTATAAGGTAAATTAGACAGGTCTTACTGGTGGATATCCCATTTTTGTGTGTAGGAGGGGCACATTCATCATGATGGAGCATACAGCATTTTATTTTGTGTTTCAGGGCAAAAAGAAACTAAAACTCTTTCAAAATGTTGCTCTAATCTACTGCCAGCTAACTCTGTCATGATACACTGTCATATGAATTTTGTTATACATATAATGGCTGACCAAAAGAAAAGTCAGCACTCTTTTTAAGAGTTGCAGACAGGCAGCTGCAACAACAGTTAGTAGGTTATAGTTGGCAGGAAGTTATTTAACAGATGCAGCAAGTAGCATTTCATTCCTCAAAAATATCTTCTTGGAAGATATCCCCTGTTGTCATGGGAAAAAGATGTGACTGTTTAAAGGGGTTGTGTTTGTGGGAGCTCAAGGTCATGGACAGATGGTAATCTCCAACTATTTCTTTTTGAGCTGACACCACCTACAACGCCACTTTGCGAATTTCACCCAAAGAATAAGGCAAGCTACTCAGGGTCACTCTACAATTATAGAGCCAGAGACGTGGTTCCAGAAACACAAACAGCCTTTATTAAACAATTTTCTAAAGGATCATTTAAAATACCACACACACACACACAGAAAGGGGTGCTTATTCAGGAGGTGAGGCTTACCACTGGTGCACCAGGTCGAGGTAAGGGTGATCCAAGAGAAGAAGAAAACACGCCCCAATTACTCGTGGCAATCGCTACACACCCACAGTCCCTCGGTTGTTTTACGACCGAGGACTGAGGGAAAACACATTGCACACAGAAAGAGGGAAGCTGCCACCACCAGGACACCAGGGGCCACCATTTTCAGCTCTCAGTAACTGAAAAGGACAAATATGAGAGTTAATGGCTTTTTACACAACAAAGAGAAATACTGAAACACAAAACATAAACAAATTTGCGAGTCATGGAAACATTTGACCCAAAATATGTTTTACCTATGAACTCAGGTCACACTGAATAACCAAACAAAGCAATGACTCAAGATAAGGAAATTCAAGAAAAGGATCAACTTAACCAATAGTAATAATAATAATAATTAGCCCACTAGTTAACCTCAAACATTTTAAAAGTCAGTTAAAGGGAGGACTGATCAACGGTCAGCACAAAAGCTACAGTATTCTGTCATAGACCAGTCCAGCAGGTGATGCAAAGTTAAAGTGCCCCGGTGCAGGCCGGCATCCAGTGCAGCCAACTACAATAGTAGCTGACAGAGATGGGAATTATGGAGTCAACAAGTCTTTTTCATGTCATGTATTTCTTCTGCCCAGCCAGGTGTGTCCAGTCAGCACAGTTTAATTCATTGGGCTGATTGGACTCACCTGGTTCAGTGGCTGGATAGAACAAATACATGACATGGAAAAGAATTGTTGACTCCACAATTCCCATCTCTGCCAGCTGAACAAGGCACCAAAAAACTGCACACCTGTGGATGAAGCAGAAGCTGAGGCAGGACCGCCATGATGTAGCAGCAGTCGGTTGATCCAGCTGAGGTACAAACCACAGCAAGGCGGAGAAAAGCAGTATCAAAGCTGTGGTTTTCTTACATGCTTTTAATGCAGCTAGAGTCCCCCAGAACACTTGGCCCACACAGCCCAATCAGGCTACGTGAGAGACCCCACAAGGAATAGGACGGAGACACAACTGCTAGTTACAACAACGTTTTGTACACAGCGCTAGTCAGAAGTGTGTCATCTGCACTGGTAACAGGAAGCCCAGATGACCTGGAAGTGAAGGGGAAAGGTTACAGCAAGACAGAGACAAAGGGTGGCTGCCGCTACTCCCTTTTATGGGGCAAATGCTTGAGGCAATTGGCTGACAAGGACACCCAGGCAACCGACACCAACACTTCTGAGAGCAATGATGAGATACCTGTAGGGACTCAAGGTAGACACCATGTCCAACCTGCCCCAAAACATCTTCTGCTATCTAATCTGAGCCCTTGAGCAGCCTGTTTGTTTGGGAACACAGGCTCTCTCAAAATCAGAGAGAGGAAGTTATGTGAATGGACCCCCCACCACCACCACGTGTCTTTCATGTTGTGATTGTCTGAGTTTGTGCTTATGTGTCTGGTGTGTCTTTTTGTCTCCCAGTTCTTCACCTGTGTACATGGAGAGTTTGGAGACCTCTTTTTTTTTACCACCTACCCACCTTTCCTCATGTTATCGTTTTCCATATCTGCAAAGGTGCACCCTGCGAAGGGCTGCATGGCCACGGTCTGCCTGTCTTGTTTGTATGTTTTGTTTGTGTGTCTTGGATGGGTTGTACTGAAACATGAATTTCCCCTCGGGGATCAATAAAGTATCTTTGATTTGATTTGATTTGATTTGACTGATCCTGCTACGCATTTATGTCTGCTTCAAGCAACAAAACAATTTAGAAGATTGTTGCAGTGACTAAAAACTTAGTTGAGAGCTAACCAATATGTTAAAATCTGGAAGGATAGCAGCAAACCATCATCTTAAAAGAGGATATACAGATGCGGGCATGAAAAAGTTCCGCCTGTGTCTGCCAGAAGTGGTGCAGTAATAGTGCACCATTACTGCACTATCACTGGCTGAACGATTTGTCCTGCGAATACGTGATCACGCACGGTGTCCAAACTTGCCGTGTGGAAACGTCCTTGTTCCGAGCATTCATTTATGCTCTGAAATCGTTTCCCCTGGGCACACAGGTGTTTTTCTGTGCAATTGAATTAGCAGGCAAGTCGCTGGTAAGTGGCTGGTAAGTGGCTGGCAGTTGGCAGAAAGGGGAACTTTTTCATGCCTGCATCTGTACTGTATGTCAAAAGGGAATCCTGTATGATTGTGATTTGCGATAACTTAACATTTGTTAAAAACAAACCAATGACAGTCATCAGCAAAACTTGCAACAATGTTTAATAGTAAGAGGAATGCACAACTAAAGGCCAGAACCAGTGCCAGGACATCATAATTGGTCTGGCAATTCATTACTGTGGGCGGGAAGCTGGAGTCTAACCCAACAATTAACTGCTGAGAGGCATGTACACTTGGACAGGTCGCTAGTCCATTGCAGAACCACCACAGAGAGAGAACCAACCACTCACACTCACTCCTAGAATGACCAACTAATGTAACATGCATGTCTTTGAATGGAAAGAGGAAACCGGATGGCCTGGAGAGAATCCCTATGCATACACAGGGAAACTCAACTCAATTCAACTCAACTTTATTGTCAAATGTGCTACATGTTAGAGATACAACACAGATGAAATTGCAGTCCTCTCAAACCCACAGTGCATAATGACATTTAATAATAAAACCATAAGATAAAACATATATAAAATATGTATATATAAAAAAAGTAAAAGTATATAGTAATCCACTCAGATAACTAGAAAACTAAACACGGAACTAAGTTTAAATACTAAAGAAGATTACAGTACAGATGGAAATGTAACGGTAAAGTTTGGCAATGTAACATTACAGCGGTCCTGATGGACAGTAGTGCAAATAGTCAATGTAAACGATGTAACTGTAACATGTACAGCAAGTTATTAATAATGACAGTACAGTGGCAATAGTGCAAATGATGCAGATGGCAGCATGAGCTGAGTAGCAGTCGTGATGCATGCATGCAGTGCAAACTGCTCCACTCCACACAGATGTGTATGCATGCAGACATGCAAACTTCACATTAAATCGCTTCCCCATTTAAGGTTCCAGTGACCTTCTTGTTGTGATGCAGCCGTGCTAACCACCACGAGGGGGGGGGGGGGGGAAAAAAAAAAAAAAAAAAAAAAAAAAAAAAAAAAAAAAAAAAAAAAAAAAAAAAAAAAAAAAAAAAGCAGACATTCTGATCATTACACATTTAATTTGATTAACTGAGTGGTAAAACACAATCAGGGGAAACTGACTTCCCTGGTGAAAGTTGGGCGGCTCAGTCGCACCACTCTGCAGGTGGTGGACAGACTGTCCGTCTCCTAAATGTCTGTGATGCAACACCGCTTGAGGCCACAGAGCTGCTGCAGGACTCAGACACTGTTTGATGCAGGGCCATAATTACATTTTTGAGGCCCTAAGATTAAATTGATAATGCAGAACTGATCATTTATATTATGAAGTAAGGGGCAGTTGCCTCCTCTTGAAAAATAAGAATAAAGCCAGAGTAAGGAGGACAACAAAGATTGCAACCAATTTTTTGTCAAGTTGATATTGTAACAGATACTGTGATTGGTTCCTGGTAGATGGTCTGGTTTACATATTTCCCATCATCATGTTTTGCAGCACCCTTTGTTCTTTTCTTCACCGTGACTTAAATGTCCATGTAATCCCATGAGCTCAGCCCCATCTATTATACACAACATGCACTGATATCCACTACATGAGAGCATTTCTGTACTAATTCCTGGATTGATTATGTGCATTACCATCACCACACATGGATGTATCAATGTATGTATCAATGTTACATGGAACTGATATGTTCAGGTAGGCCACACTACCATGTATGGAAGGGGGTGTCCAAAGACAGTCCTCGAGGGCCACTGTCCTGCAGGTATTCAGTGTCCCCTTGTTCCAACACACTTTACTCAAACTGAATTAATGAAACAGCCTATGAAATTCTGCACAATGACTCACTAATTTTATTCAGGTGTGTTGGAGCAAGGAGGCATATAAAATCTGCAGGATTGTGGCCCTTGAGGACCTGGACACCTTTGATGTAATGTGAAAACTAATAGTGTGTAAGTGACCAAATGGTTATTGGATAATGTTGGAACAAAGTGATAAAATTGTGAAGGTTTACAATGTTCCAAGAACTCAAATTACGTAATAAAAACGGGATTCAATCACACTGTATCAACATGAAATACACAGGTTTGTTGAATATGAATAACTTGTGTAAATTTAACTCAATTTTTAAAGTTGTTGCCGAAGCAAATCATCTGTGTGCAACCAATGTTCCCTACTGAATTAAGTAAATCCAGCAAGTTCTTTTCCTCAGTGTGAAGAAAATTTTATACACTGGTATAAATACTTTTGGAGATATCAATGCTGAAATTTCAAAAGATATTATGGGTGTTGGTCTCCACCTACTCTGTATGCTGTGAGTGAAGTTAAACATTGGGTTTTTAAAAGACATGCAAAAGGCGCTAAGTTCTTCTGCGTATGAGAAAACACTACACTGGCTAGTTTGTCTGTATAACTTCATGAGAGTTGTTTCATATCATCAGACATTGAATAGTTCAAGATTGCGACCCCAAATATTCACACTCCAGTGCGAATGTGAATGTTTTTATATTTGCCGTACCAAGAGGAAGTTCAAGGAAAGAATGGCTCAAATAAGTACAAATATGCCATTAGGTCTCAAACCCATGGCTAAACATTATAATCGGGCTGGCCACAGCAGCCCCAACTTCCTCAAAGCTAAGGTTATTTATGGGATTTCTGCCATATGCAAGAGGAAGTGGCAGACTTCAAGAACTCCTCTGCAGAGAAACTTTGTGGACTGAGCATCTCAATGCCATGTCTTATCCACGTATCAATGAGGAGATAGATTTTTCCCCCTTTCCAAGGTCTTTGTCTGCTATAAACTATTGTTCTTTGCTTTACTTTTTACATTTCTCTTCAGGTCGGTATGTTCTCTGAAAAAAACTGTATTGATTATATTTCCTCCTTAACATCATTTACACCTATAGTATAGTATTGTAACAATGTATTTTAATTAGTGTTTTTTGACGTGGCTCAGCACAGGAATCCAGTACTGTTTACAACTATGCTCTTTCATATTGGCTGTTCAACACTATCAGAGTGTGTTTGTGTATCATGTTTTCAGTGTTGCTATCTTTATTGCAAAATGCATTTGATTCAGTACCTTTGACTGTTATTTGAGTGTTTCATCTTGTAATGTGTTATCTGTCCTCCATCTTGCTCAACACCTTACACTATAGGACAAGTGTATTTTATCGCTAAAGCTCCCAAAAAGGAGAAAGTCTGGTCATTTTGATTTTTTTGGTTCGACCGAGCCGATCCAGGTGGGACCGTCACCCCAGTCCCATCGCAGGTGGTGGCAGTGGTGGGATGCCACCACCTGTGTGTATGTATTTGGAGACAGTGTTTGATATACTTTGTATTTGTATTTGTATTTGTATTGTATTTTTCCTTTAGTCACATGTTCTTTGATCACGTTTTTTTTCCATCTACCGCCAACAGTGTTCGTATAACCCTGACAAAGGCTGAAAAACCGAAACCCATAGGTGGAATAAATTACTTGCACTTGCAAATCCGAAGTGCCTACGCTTTTTTCTTGTTCTTTCTTCTGTATGTTCTTGGCCACACGAATCTGATGGGGGGGGGGGGGGGGGGGGGGGGGGGGGGGGGGGGGGGGGGGGGGGGGGGGGGGGGGGGGGGGGGGGGGGGGGGGGGGGGGGGGGGGGGGGGGGGGGGGGGGGGGGGGGGGGGGGGGGGGGGGGGGGGGGGGGGGGGGGGGGGGGGGGGGGGGGGGGGGGGGGGGGGGGGGGGGGGGGGGGGGGGGGGGGGGGGGGAGAGTACCTAGTCTTTTATAAGTTTGCTGTCAACTAACAACTACCACGTTTTACAGTTATGATCCAGTGTGCATTCAGCCTTTTACCTTTATTTTCCCTTACAGTATTGCATTTGTCATGTTACTTAAAATACATGTAAGGCCATTTTTAGGTGAAACATCTCCCAGATACCCTGCTTTATCCCTGACCCATATGCTGGGAATGTGAATGGTCTGGGACTATGTACAAAAAAAAAATCATCAGTGAAAGGGGAATGTCATTGCTTTCAAAACACAGCTTACAACACTTCTGAATCATTCCACTAAAGGAAAGGATCTTAAAAACATATCTTTGTCACTTTGACTCTGGCATGTCAATATTCTTTCTCTTACATGACAAAGTAAGATTCTGTGTTTCTACACATCAGCGTAAGGCCATATCTTGAGGGGTTTATCTTGAGCCAGCTGGCTGAATTATCTCTGTTTAAATACACGCTGTTCTCAACTCAGGGTTTAGAGTCTCCACAGACGGCTTAGGCACAGGTCCCTCTGTGTGACACTCTGCAAAGCAACATTTGCTTATTCTTTCTAAATAAAATTTCCTTTTCATTCTCAGCTATATCATACTTCACACTGCATTTTCCCACAACACCACTAACTCAATAACTCAGTTTTCTGATTGGCTGAAAGCACCAGGAAATTAATGTGAGGTTACATGAAGAAATAGAAGGAAACAGAAGCAACTGGAACTGAAACAACACACACACAAACATACACACAGCAAAGCAGTCAAACCACATGTTGATTTACATTTTAGCCATTAGCTAACTGCAGAGCAGAGTAAACACTGAAGATGCACTGGAGCCAATCAATGGGACAAAATGCAACCACAAGATGATGACAAATTTCTATACCAGCAGCTACAGAATATGTTTACATCATGAATAAATTTTCATTAAAACAATGTTGTTTCCCTCAGGCAGCTTTACTGTTCCAATTGCTTCTGACTGTTTGCTGTCATAAAGCATATGGAATTATTTATAGTGATATGTTCCTCTGATGTTCTAATATGTAGTTGTCTTTAGTCTGCTTGTGAATTATTGAGGATGATTTGTTATCAGAGCAACGATTCTCAGTTAGAACACATCTCTCAGCAGTTTATTAAGTTCTGTGGTGTTCCTGTTATCTCACCAATACCATCCCATTGCATTTTTTCCAGTGCAATGACAAATTAATTATGAAACTAATTAGTTATGAGAGTATAAACAGAGGCCTGAAAATAAGGCAGACGGTAAAAGCTTTACAAAGTCTGCCTCTCGGTGTTTCTTCCCTCCCCTGAGGCTGTCTGTAAATCTAGCAGCTTTTGACAAAGAAGATGGTTGTGAATTTTAGGGGGACCAAGAGTAAGCTGGAGACTATCCTTTGAGAAGAGCAGTAGCTGGTGGATTGCCATAAATGGTTGAGCTCACACGAGTTGCTCAGAGTAAGTTTATACACTACTTCTATGTTTTTGCATGTATATGAAATACTTTTCTGCTACTCCCAAGGCGTGAGACACATGCCTGGGTTTTTGTTTTTAAATCCTTGGTGCTAAAGAGATGGACCCTCTAATTCCTGTTTAGCAGAGAGGCATAACCCCCTGCTGCTCTTCAGATAAAGTAAAGACCGCCAACTTACGGAGAGGGATCAGAAGCTGTTCCACGAAAGCACAGCATAAAATACTGTAGTTGGACATTTTGCTACAGAAGCTGACCGAAACTGGAGCTCACAAAGTTTTTTAATGCATCAGTTGGAGCATTTTGCACTCATATTTTATTATTATTATTATTATCATCATTATTACTATGTGTAAATGAACCAAACCAGTGCATGATCATGATCTTCAGCTGTTACATCTGAAATCCCCTCACTCAGGGCTCAGCTTGTGGCTCCTTCTTAAGCAGGTGCACAATCACACTGTTTGATGGACAGCCAAGCTGTCAAATGACTATCAGCAAGGTCAATCATGCTATCAGTCTTTCTTTTCTTGGCAGATGAATGATCAACTGGGTTTAAAATTACCAACTGACCTGCTGGAGGTTAAACAGCGTTGCAATGTGGTGTTAACTCAGCACAGGTCTGATCAGTGCTGACACCAGTCATGAGGCCAGTTGGCTTCAGGACAGCAAAATCTCATTTAACTGTGTTTGAAAAGGCATCGCCACGCTTCCATAAAATAGATATGATGGTTGATTTCACCTTCATGAGTCTGATTTTATGGCCAACTGCCAAAAAAAACCCCTCTCTTTCTCACTGTGTACAAAGACTAACAGAACTTCTAGCATTTGATGCATAACAATCTTCGCTCATTCTGTTCATAAAGTGCTGATGTATTACTTTTTTTCACTGCTTTGAGACCAAACTGCAATAGAAATAGAAGGAGAAACATACTGCAAGGCTGCCATGTGCGGGTAACTGAGTATCATAACAGCCAGTCTAGTCATTAATCCAGGTGATTGTGGAATAACCTGGAATACCAGGAACAACAGGCAGAGCAGTTGTTTTACTCTGCATGGCCTCAGCTGGCTTCACTATTGCTCTATGCTATGAGGACATTATTATTCTCACATAAATCAGGAAGACAAGAGGTGGGTATATCACAGAATATAATGAATGAAATGACTCCTAACAAAGTGTAACCCACAGAGTAGAGAGCTTGAGAGACTTGTTTAGCAGTTCTGATTCAATCTGTGAATTTGAACCATGCATATTGTGACTGCATTTAAAAGATATAGATTTTAATGACATCACTGCAGTCTGCACATCCTGCAGCCACTGTTCCATTACATAACTCCAAGGTTCAACAAGATGTTGAAGCACACAGCTTCAAGTGGACACAGGGCTGCAGCACTGCATTAGAAGTGGTAAATTGTTTAAATGTTATCTTTAGTTGTCAATCCAGCGCACTGGATGGACTTTACGATGTGGAATTATGTGCTGATAATTTCTTGCAGATGCTCTAAACTTTCAAGCATACAGAATAGTTCATTTTTAAAGTTGTTGAATTAAACTTTGACTTATGTTAAGCTTTAAGATTGACTTTATTTTCCTATAAACCTTCTTGAAAGAGAAGATAAAGGAGATAGAGTAGAAAACCACAATGCAGAAATAAACAGAGGGAACAGCAAACATTGTAGAGAGAGAGGAAGAGATTAGACTAAAATTAATTTCTTTGATGACTGCAGAGCACCAAGAATCTGATTTAAAATGTTTGCGGCAGACTCTCAAATCAGCTATCTTTTCTATCTCTGCTCTTACAATGCACATCCATTTGTCTCTGCATCTGTTTATCTTCCAATCTGCCATTTTCTCTTTTTTTCTCTTAACATCCCACACAGATAGTTAGTTCATATCTACCTCTCTGTGTGTCTGTTATTTGATTCTCCCTTCTTTCTGATTTCCTTTTCCCTCCTAGCATCCTAGTATGTATCCACCTCCTTTGTGTCTCTTTTGATCTTCAGTTTTTTCTTTTACTCAGATCCTCTTATAATTGCCCATTTTGTCCATGTATGAAACTTTTTTCTTCTTCTGTCTCTTTAAACATGTTTTTCCTCCCCTAATTCCATATTTCTACTCCTCTCTTTTTTTATTCTTGCCCACTAGCTGGTTTCCCCTCCCTATTTATTATCTGAAATCTATTACTGTCCTCTAGTGTTTAAAAAATGAACCACAGCAAAACCAGTCATGATTAATGAACTCTATTTCTCAACCCTTAATTAATAGCATTATTTAACATCATTAGCACAGTACAGTCCTTGATGATGTCATCAAATATGTGAAATATGGTTCTATTGACTTAAGACCCTTAAAAACAAGTTGAAAATAAATAAATAAATAAAAAAGAGTAAAGCTAATCTTCTGTGTCTTTTTGCAATACTTTGTTTGTCCACAACAGGATCAGGCAAACCACGTTACTTCATTGACATTGAATTATGCGGAAGGCTCTACTTCATGGTGGAGTTGGACTAGACAGTAAAATCATGAAGGTTCTGCAGGGCAGCTGCTTTTTGCATTGTTGATGTTACATCCCAGCTAAAGCTAATCTCAAGCTAGTTCAAACTCAGCTTGCGCATAGCTTCATTTTCATGTTATGTCTGATTTGGTAAATACCCAAATACCCTCTTCGGCCCTGATTTACCAAAATTTCAAATAAAGTGCACAAATATGTTTTCAGCGCTGATAAATTGCGTGCGCTGTCTCTTCAGTGTTTGCGGATGATCTATAAAGAAAGGCGCAAACAGCAGTATTTAAATGAGCATTTAGCGTGCGCTATTGCTTTGCCATAGAACGTTAAGATGAGCATGTGGTAAATCCAAAATGAAATTTGACCTATTGGAGAGATATTAGTTCCAGAGATACAATATGAGGCAAATAAAAAATAGAATATAAGATAAATAATTGCTATAAAATAAAAACAATGCAGCAGGTTTCCCCTGTGGGTCGTAAGAAGAGGCCAGTTTATAAGGACATGGATAAGGGGACGCTGTTGAAGATGGTCTGATTTTACACACGGAGTGTGCGCTCTTTGGCACAATGCCAGGTGCTGGACCTGCGTAGTTGCCCCCCACCCTACACAAAACTCAGTAAAAAATGGTATCAATAGTTTGTGCTACATTTGTGCTGGTTATTTTCACTGAGGTTTTTGTGGGGTGGGGGGCAGCTTCATGCAGGTCAGCAACCTCAGAGCAGCAGCAGTGGTGTGGAGAGGAGACCCGGTCTGGAGAGGACGAGCACGCAGGAGCTGATCTAAATTGAAAAATATGGCATTGGCAAATGCCATATTCATTTCATTCATTTCATAATCAAATGAAATGAAAAATACTTTATTGATTCCAGAAAGGAAATTTAACACTGCAATAGGCTTGCACTCTCCTTTTTTCCTTTGAACAATATAACATATATATAAAATAATAATACAACAATAATAAGTCAGTCAGTCAGTTTGTTCTTCAGGGTGATGCTGCTGGTCGGAATGAATTTCTGTATCTCTCCATCCTACAGCGAACCTGATGCAGCCTCCCACTGAACACACTCTGTTGATTCTTCACCGTGTTGTGGAGAGGGTGGCAAGAGTCCTCCATCATCTTCTTTACCATGTACAGCATTCTTTTCTGAACAATCATCTCCAGTGGCTCCAGAGTTATCCCCAACACAGAACCAGCTTTCTTGATCAGCTTGTTTAGTTTCTTCGAGTCTCTGGTTCTGATGCTGCTTCCCCAGCAGATGCTGCAAAGCTGATTGCACTTTCCACAACAGACTTATAGAAGATCTGCAACATCTTGGTGCAGACGTAGAATGATCTCAGCTTCCTAAAGAAGTAGAGTCTGCTCTGACCTTTCTTGATGTAGTCAGTGCTGCATTTCCAGTCTAGTCTGGAAATGCAGACTGGAGTTCAAGGGTTCTAAAGCAACCCTTACCGATGTTGCATTGTTACACTATTTTTTTAATAGGGTAAAATGCTATGAATGAGGAAATGGAACCCTGAAATACAAGACAGACACACCATAAATCAAAATAAAACATTATTCCAATCTCTAAATTTTCAATGAAAACTCTGACTTATCCTTACAGTGGGACCCATGCCTAGGATTGGCTGGAGGACCTGCCTGTCAGACCTTTGCTTCCACATTAGAAGGGGGAGGGAATGGGGGTGGGTCTGTGGAGTGAGGTGGGACTGTTGATATTCAAATAATTTTGCTGTGCTTTCTGAAATGCAAGATCGGTAAGGGTTGCTTTAATGTCAGCTTTAACTACCACGATGCTACAGCTGTGGATGTTCTGATTCATCTGTCTAGAATAACCCGTGTTAAACAGTGATGTTGATTGTTGTTTAATTAGATAATGAAAACTTGATGAGTTGCCCTCACACCTCATGAGAAATGAGTTTGACCCAATGCTGCATGTCTGCAGTCCTGTAGGCAGTATTCTTCCATTTCTGCATAAAGCTGCCAGATAATACCTGCTTTTCAGATGTGTTAAAAAACATGCAATTTTTTGCGCCCGCTTTCCGTTGCAAGGTTGATCAATCACATGGCGCGTCCAAAGCTGAGTTATTCTCCTCCCAATACTTTGCCCGTTCTGGCAGAAACGCTCATATTGCATATTCATACAGCAGACACGCAAAATGGATTGTGGAGCTATTTTGCCCGTTAACAGGTGCAAACCTCATTTGTAAATCAGCTCTGGTGGATTGTTGCATGTGCAATGAAGATAGGGCTCGTTTTAGAACGTGCAAACCTTTTGTAAATCAGGGCTTTTGAGTCATGAGCAAAGTTATAATAATATTGGATTTTTATTTAGTTTAAGTTTTTATTTAGCTTTGACTTTTTGTTCTTCAATTAGTAGTTTAAGTTATTTTTTGAGCAACTTTTTTTTTTAATTAGTTTTACATTTTTGGAAAATGCTTAGTTTTAGTTTAGTTTTTATTAGATTCAGTGTTAGTTTTAGTTGTTTTTTTACGTATTTGTCTGGTGTGACATTCAAAATCATCAGAAAGTCATTCGGTGTAAAACCAATACAACAAAGTAAATAGAGATTAGACAGAAAAAGATTTCATAACAACCCAAAGGCTTATTTAAACAAATTTACAAAGACTAAAACTAAGGATGTTTTTGTAATAATTTTAGTTCGTTTAGTTAGTTTTGTAAAGACAAACTACAGTTTCAGATAGTTATCAGTTTTAAAAAAAAAAAAAAAACGAATTTTTGTTTCAGTTAACAAAAATGTTATTTTCTTTTTTCAATTTTAGTTTTTGTTTTTTCATTAGTTTTAGTTAACTATAATTACGCTGCACAAGACATATGAAAATGATTTACTATCTTATGGTCTTGATGATATATACTATATATATATATATATATATATATATATATATATATATCTTCTGGGTGCTGGTTGCTATATTGTCATCAATCTCTGGCATTAATATGCATAAAGCCAAGTTTTATAATAAGCTTTTAAAAGAAATTATGCAAGGGGATAAAAGCATATGTTTTTACCAAATGCTCCTTTTGATATATTTACAACCGTAGAATTGTTTACTTGTTTATTATGATTAAAGATATTCAAAGCCCTTTTTCACAGTCATGGCAAATCAATTAAGAAGATACTTGTAAAGTCCCTGCTGTTCCATTTTGGTAATTCATGCTGACCAAACAGAGACGTATTAGTGCCGCATCAGTGTGTACTGAATCAGCAGAGTGACAACACACTGATGGCAAGAGTAGCATGTTACACCACATCACACTCTACTTAACACACATACACAAGTTACCTGAGACAGCATTTGTTGCATGCTATGTGGAAACAGGCTACAAAAATTGGCAATAAAACCCATGTATTAAATATTGAAATGAACAGTGAAGGTACTTTATTTTTTTCTTGATTTAAATTAATCCATCTTATTGGAACGAGTCCAGTTTGACTTGGCTTACAAAGCAACAGTGATGAGCAGGTTATGTAGGTGAATCAACAGAGCTGATGGATGAAGCCTTAAATTTGAAATCTGCCAGAGGAAACATATTGATGTGATGAAAATACTTCTGTACAGACATACACCAATAGATACCAACAACATGTTTGAGTATATTGTATAAGACTTACCTCGGCAGCAAAAAGATATTTAACAGCAGACAGTGTGAGATCTATTTAAAGATCAACAAACTAGAAGGATTAAGCACTAACAACCCAGTCACCGGAGTAAAACTTTAACTTATGTTCCTAGATATCACACGCACATACACACATAAATCACTCAACATTTCTAAGCAAACATTCACATCAGGGACAAGTTAGTATCCCATCATGCACTAACATGTGTCATATCTACCAGCGATGGCGAGTTTTTAACTACCACCACAGATCAGAGCCTTCATTCAACTTACTTTGACATGCATTTATGCATTTCAGTGCCAAAATACCCTTTAAGCCTAAGTTTTAGCTGTGAAGCAACAAATTTTTTTTTTTAAAAAGTTAAGCATTTTCCTCCGTTTTTAGTAGTTATCCATTATCTTGTCTTTAAAAAACAGCAGATGCATCTGTGATTTCTTGAAACGCGAAATGACATCAGATAACAGGCACTGAGAGATGACTAAAAGCTGCTGTGGTATCATCTGCCAACAGTAGATTCCAGTAGTGTACATCAGCAAAAATTCACTATCTAACACTACAGGAACTTTTGATTAAAGAGTTGTCTATCAGCTGCAGATCTGCACATCTGTTTCCTCATCTGAAACAATAATTTGATGGGCGTCACGATGTGATGCATTTTCCAACCACTTCTCAGTCATCATAATTTGTTCTCTGCCGCAGGCGTGTCTTGATGACGTGGGCTGGAAAAAATGTCTGAACGCTGTTCTTTTTCTTGGCCAACCCACACACCAAACTTCTGTACATTTTGGAAAACACCAATCTCATTTGGTCTAGAGGACATTGCCTAACACCTCTGAATTTACAACAGATATTTGAGATGATCTAAACATGACAAAAAGTCTCCAGACTGTTACGAAGAGAAACATTTCAGACAATTGTATGTATCATAAATTCTCTTTGTAAACTTCCCCAGGCTTGTCTGAACTGTTCGTTTTGTAGTCATGACAAGCAAGCATTGCTTCAACTGAACTGGATTCTCTTTCCAAACCTCTAAAAGCCCCAAATATATCATTAATTGTTAAGAATACTGAGTAAAGGGAAATGCTTTGATATTCTTAACAACTGCAGTGATTATAGCTTTTTAAAATACAAACACAGAAGCAAAGTGCTTTGTCCCCATTTACCTGCTGCTCTGGCTGCTTTAGCAACAGTCTGCTGAAATCACTGTTATTCTGTGAGGAGCTGTCTAGCTGTCAGGTGAATAAAGGCTAAAGCTGCTTACATTTGAATTATTCATTTAAGCTGAGCAATTATTGCATGTGTTTGTCAAATATTTAATTCAGTTCTTTGAAACATTTGCAGCCGCTGCTGATAATCTGGGGCAACTTCAGCAGCAAATAAATAAAATGATGAATGTTGAATTTAAGGGATTTACAGCTGCAACTACAGTAAATCTGTATTCTATATATAACATATGCATTAAAAAATAATTTAATGAAAAAGAAGGGTTTCAGAGGAGTGCAGTGGAAGAGGACTCGGTGAAATTTATGAACTTGTGGAGCAGGAAGATTATAACATGAGGATTTGGGGTTGGTACAGTGATGGCCAGACTGGTACAGGGAAATTGGAGTCAAGCAACAAAATAGGGCTCATTTAGGTGGCTTAAGCACAGCCTGAAGGTGTTGGACTGTGCTTTAACTTTCTTGTGTACCAGCACATGGGATTTTTAAGAGGTAGCTACAGAGAGCCTGATGATGGAAGGTGGGCCAGAGTTTGAACATGAAGAAATTTGGGTCACGAAATGAGTCCAACAGCTTGGGGAAAGGTTTCATGGGGCTTATTTTAAGGGGAAAAAAACTAAACAAAAACAAAATTACTCTTGTTTACCCAGATGACTGGCTGCAGAGGCTATATTGAGTTGTAAAGCACAAACCTGCTGTGCTGGTGGTCCTTTAAATATGACAAAGGGACTGTTAAATTTTATGAACAGGAAAATGGAGTTGTATTTGTTAGCAAGTTTATTTACATGAAAATTTAAGTGAAATGTCATATGTACCCACACATTACATCAGTGTTGTGTTTATTTGTTGCATGTCAAAATCTTAAAAAAAAAACCTTTTCTTTTATTGTTTTATCTAAGCTACTTGACAAAAAAAAAGATCTTATAAATTGTAAGCAAATTAAAATACAGACTTAAAATGTTTGGGCTTTACTGAGGGTTTCTTTTTTTTTTGAACAGTGTGAGTTGATTTTGGCTATTTATGAACCATGGAGGTTTTGGTCAAATGATGGTGTAAGTTTAAAGTTAATTTCATCTCTTCAGCACTTCATTTACGACTACGCTGACTCAGCAGTTGAACAGAGCTTTTTCATCAGCTTTGTATTGAGCTGAACAATGCACTGCTGCAGTGTACTGCATATAGGTACAGATAATTATTTGTATAACAGTGAATCAAACTTAATAATTAAAATGTGTTTTTAACCTATCTGGCATGAAAACAATACAACTTTTATTCAGCAAACGCACTGTTGTCTCTCCAGATGCCTGACTCAGTGTTGGCGAGATCAAGGTATTTCAGAGGGTGAGTCTCATCACTGTGTGTAAGCTGAGTGTGCATGCTAATTAAGGCTTGTAGACTCAGAGAGTTCTGAATAATTTTTTGTCACCGTTCAGCAAATCTCATAAAAAGGTCAAAAGCAACAAGTTAGTCTGTACTTGGAATTAATTTCTCTATAAGCAAACAAGGCAGGGAAGTGGGCTAAAACCCCGGCTGACCCATTAACACATCTGGCTGAATGTGATTGATGGTTAAGGTTTTTTTCAACAAACATGAACATTATTTTTTAATTAGATAGCAAAAATGTTAAAGGGGGCTGCATGGTGGTGTGGTGGTTAGAACCGCAGTCTCACAGTAAGAAGGTTGCTAGATTGAGGGGGCCTTGAACAATTCCAACAGTGGCTTTCCTGTGTGGAGTTTGCATGTTCTCCCCATGTATGCGGGGTTCTCTTCTAGTACTCCGGCTTCCTCCCACCATCCAAAAACATGCATGTTAGGTTAATTGGTCACTCTAAGTTGCCCCTAGGAGAGAATGTGAGTGTGAATGGTTGTCTGTCTCTCTGTGTTGGCCCTGTGACAGACTGGCAACCTGTCCAGGGTGTACCCCGCCTCTCGCCTGATAATAGCTGGGACAGGCTCCAGCAACCCCCGCAACCCTGAACTGGATAAGTGGTGCAGAAAATGAATGAATGAATGAAATGTTAAGGGCGATTTAAGCCCAACACCAGACAGACACACAGATGGAGGGACAATTTTGTCCTGACAGAAAAATACATGTACAAGGAACAAATAAAATACAGCAACGTTACAATACTAAATGGACTGTACTTATATAGCGCTTTTCCAGTTGTACTGACCACTCAAAGCGCTTTACACTACATGTCACATTAACCCAGTGATACCCAGATAGGCAACTTGGGGTTCATCGTCTTGCCCAAGGACACTTCGGCATGTGGTCTGGCGAAACCTGGAGTCGATCCCCCGACCCTCCGGTTGAAAGATAACTGCTCTTCCACCTGAGCTACAGCCGCCCAAGAGCAACACATAAATGAACATAAAAGCAGGAGATTACCGTCCCGAGAGTTAAAGCCAAACTGAAAAGATAGGTCTTTAATTTGGATTTAAAATGGAGCAATACCACTGGAAACCGCTGGGGGAGTGTTGAGCCGTATAGTTGACATTCGACCGGTGAAAGGGACAAACCAGAGAAGAAGAGGAACAGGGAGAAGAAGTAGAAGAAGAATATGAGGGGATACCAATTTATGCATAAGGGAGAATAAATGGCTCTTTAGACAGTTTGAAAATGTTGGGCGATTAGCTTGTTTGCTAAATGGTTGTGTAATTTTTCAACAGTAAATAGCACAGTGCTTTCTCTTTTGCCGCTTTTTTCTCTAAATAATATACCAAACATTTTAAATGATTGACAGGTCTGCACTGCAAGCCAGGGTTGTGGTTTGGCATTCCCTTGCTGATACAAGCAGACCTTACCTTGACAGATCTTTTTTGGATGGAAGACATTGAAAATACTGTTAACAGCACTCAGCAGTATTGGTGCTTTCAAAAAATGCTTAAAGTACAAGTTCCAATTTTTTTCCAGAAGTTCGCCCCTTCTGGCGACAAGTGGAAGTGATGCCAATGTCGTGCACACGCATGAGCTGCTTCAACTGCGTTGGTCTCTAATTTAACCCAAATTACACTCAGTCTGAGCCCAGAATTAGAGTCACGATGCCTTCTAAGGTAATAAAGTTATAAATCTGCAAGTTGTTTACCATTTGATCGTTGAGTAAATTGACAGACTGTATGCTAACAGTAACAACAGGCTAACGCTGGCTTGTAGTTCAGATATCTAAATTCACAGGCTGAGACCACGGTTATACCGCATCCACTAAATTTAACAAGTGGGTAGAGTGTATTTCTTTCCCGGGAACAGTCATATGGCTGTCATATTGCCGCATTTACATGTTCAAAACTTAGCGTTGCAACATTGTGCATCCTTTTTCCGCCATACATCACAGTTACATTGTAAGAAGAAAGCCAACTGTGGGTCCTGTTTTTTTTTTGCCAAAATATTTTTATTTGAGTTTTACCTTACAAATAGTCATGTGCCAGTCTGAAAAGATTTCTTTTATAATTATGAATGGCAATAACACAAACTATGAGCCCATTTAAGTTATAACTAGTCCAACTGGAAAGGATAAGTTAAAATAAAATGAACAGATAATAAAACAAATTACAACACAAAAAACACAACTTAAAATGTAGGGGTAATTAGGCATTGTCTAGTAAATTGAATGCAATTGTACACTTCTAGTCTACATGTCCCACTGCAGGTTACTCTGGCAAATCAGAAGTCCAATAAGCCCTCAGACAAGTCAACATTTTTAACAAAGTTAATGAAAGGACCCCAAACCTTATCAAAAACTTTTGTTTGCATTTCCTAATATAAACTATTCTCTCCAGTGGCAGATTAGCTGACATCTGCTTTAACCACTGGGTAGCACTAGGTTTGTTGAGGGTCCTGTTTTATTCCCGGAGTGGATTGGAACTCCCTCCAATAAAAAACAAGAAAGAAAAAAACTGCTCGGTTGTTTACTCCCGTCTTCTCCGGTGCCGGTGTTGTGCTGAAAAACGCCCCCTGCCGTGGGGACCAGTCAGACTCCAGTTTGGTTCTCTTTGTCTCACAAGACAAAACTTTTTTCTTTGTCTTACTTGAGTCTCAGGGCCAGATTTACTGATCTAAATTTGAGGTAGTAATTTGCCCACGCGATCTGGAATTTTGCATGAGGGGCTGAACCACCGTTTGCCAGTGATTTACCAAGAATGAAGGGCAAATGACAGTGGGGGCAAACGTGTTGGAAATTAATTAGGTTTTGTGTGTTTCTAGGTTTGCAGCATGGTGAATTGCGAGAGATGACAGCGCAAAAGGAAATATGATGCCAGATGAAGACAGGTAGGCTATATTAAGAGGATGGAATAAACGAAAATAATATGAAATAAGTGTGATAAATATAAAATAAAAATAATACAAGTACCTGTGCAGAGCCTCAGAAGTGGCCAATTTATGAAGAAATGGATCAGGAGTTGCTGAACAAATTAAAGTGTCTGCAGCTCCGACATGGTCTCTATAGATGGGTTTCATGTTTACAAACATTGCAGTTGTGCACACAACCAGGGGGCAAAAAGCCTGTGTTTTGTATTGCAGTCTACGGCCAAACACGCACTCATATCATTCATAAAAATATAAAGTAACCTAACGAAACAAACAGAGATCGTTGTGTTTTAAATCATATTCAATAAATCTGTATTTCGATGACGGATAAAAAAGTAGGCTACCGACAGAGCGTTGCTGTGTTATATTTCTGTTACTATTACACTAATTTGGCAAGGGAGTCATCACCCGGAAACGGCATTTTTCTTGTTAAAACATGGATATTATTCGTGTTGGACCTCATTTGAAATTTTCCTGAAAAACCTGAGTTAGAAAGCGGCTTAAACTTTTGTTTAGACTTTTTGTTAAAACCAAAATAGCCCACGGAGCTGAACCTGTCTGCAGCAGGTTCAGCTCCGTGTCGTCTTCACCTCCTCCACACAAGAGCAACTTTCACTAGCTTGGGATTAAACCAGGCAAAGACATCATCACCACGTTTGAAAAGGAGGCGATTCCAGCTGTTAGGGACTAACACGCATTGCTGTCGGTAAGTTTCGCTGCTTGTGTAACGTTGTGCTTTATTGTGTATGAGATCGTGGTGGACAGTAGACAGACTAGCTAACTGCTAACAAGCTAACGGTATAAACTCAAATGCCATCTGATTTACAACCCCTGTACTTCGTATTAAATCTCTGGGATGTGTTGCTATGTTTGTAAACGGCTCCACCATCAGTTTTTTTCTTCATTTTTATTTTCCTGTCTGAGCAGAGGACAGCTGTCACACACAGCTACAGTGTTTACAGTTTACAGTGTTGTGATGCAGCCGATCGCGGCAGTGATGCAGGTGGTATTAGTACCAATCTCCCGACTAGAACACCGGAATATTTTTTGCCACGCGGTGGTTTAATCCTACATGGTGACCATGGTGAAAGACTAAATAAATCATGTAGTCTGAACCTGAATAAGTTATCTGAGAGGGTTTTATGAAGATTAGTTACGCCTACTGTCCTATTTTCACCATTTTCAACTGTTTACATGCATTAATGTTTTGATTTTTTGCAACCGAACAAATACCAGGACATAAACATTATATTTCCCCGACACTTTCACATCATATATTGACCTCATCTGCATTAAAAGTTGAGTCTTGTACGTAAAACACACGTCTTCTCATAGTTCAATAATGCTTTTTCTTGTTTTCTTGCCCCCTGCTTGCGCGTGCATCCTATCTGTGATGTTGCTCAGAAACCCATCTATTACACACGAGGTGCCGCTTTAGCACAATGCCAACAGCCTCAGAGCTTGCGCTGCCAGGTGATCCTGTGGTCCTGTCCAGGGGCTACAATCCAAGTCAAAATGTGACATTGGCAAAAAGGGAAATAGAAAAGACAATTAATGCAGCTTTAGTTCTCATTAAGCTGCAGAGTGACTACAAACTTTCATTTATCCAAAATATTTTACACCTGTGTTAAATAGTGGTTTGCTGTGGGGATTTTTATTGAATTCAACAATGAGAACTAAATACGCAGCCCTCACTGTTCCCGAAAAGTTATTTTGAATCAGATGTGTGCGTGTCCAGGATTGTCCCTGTCAGAAGTTGCAGTCTTTTGTGTGCAAAGCTGCAATTTGCACCTGCTTTTCAGACGTACTAAAATAGACGCAAAAAAAACAAAACAAAAAAAAGCAAAGTAATGCGTTTCACGGTTGATAAATCACTTTGCAAGTGCTAAATTAATATATTTACGTCTTCTCCTCCCATCACAGATACAATTGTGTGTAAACTGCCCATATTGCATATTCATAGCAACAGAAGTGCAAAATGGATAAGAGGTGCTATTTAGCACATTTGAACTTTTAGCATGCTGTTAATAGATCAGTATGAACATTTTTTGCGTGTGTAGTACGATAGCTCACATTTTTATACACGGAAACCTTTGATAGATCCGGCCCTGAGTTGGGGTTTGAGAGGCACCTGCTCTCATCATTTTAGCAGGATGCTCAACATGCGTGGACCTGCGGTGGCGGAATACACAACACGCGCAGCTCGTCTCCCCCACAGGCGCCCCCTTGAGGCTTTGTACTCTCCCATTGAGCATTCAGAAACAGTATTAGAGACAACCACAGTGAAGAAAGATCAGCTCATTCTACACATCAGGCAATTGCAAGAGCATGTGCAGGACAGAAAATAATAGTATTTAACATTTAATTTGCGCAATGCACCTTTAAGATACCATTTCCACTACCAGTACTGATGCTGTCTTTTAAAACTGTGAATGACAATAAGCTGTGTAGTCCATCTCATCTTTAGTCTGAAAGTGTTTGGGTGGGAGGAGATAACACAAACATAGAAGTCACAGGCAGGCAGGCAGGTGATAAATTAAAGACAACTTTAATAAACTTAGTGGTGCAACAAAACAAGAAGTGCTGCAAGGCAGGTATTTCAGGAAAACAAATTATGAATCCAAACACATTAAACGGAATCCATACACATTAAACAACCTGGCAGACAGGGAAGAGTTATAACAACTTGAGGGGAAACATGCCCAATAATCAGTGAAAAAAAAAAGAGGAAGCCAAGCATAGTTAATACAGAGGAAGATCATACAAAATAGGTGAGTGGCAGTAACAAAAAACTGAAGTCAGATGCATAAACTGTGTGTACAGAAAAAATGTACTAAAACGATACCCTTCTCACAAAATGGTGTATAAAATAAAAGAATGTATGATTAGTATGTGCACAACACACACATCCTTCTGATAAAACATCCACATATGTTAAGAAGAATGTGATTATTGTGGGACGTAGAAACAAGAAGAGCTTGCATAATTTAACATAAAGCAACATAATTGCACAGAGCTTGCTCAGTATGACACTTCTATGACTTTGATCTGTACTGATAGTTTTTCTTAAATAGTCTTATTCAAACATGGGTGCTATAGATTACTGCAGATATGCATAATGGTTATGAAAAACTGGCTGTTGCTAAAGAGACTTGTGTCTCTTTCTTATCTCTTTCTTATCATCTTTAACCCTTTATTAACTTCAATAGAAATGGCCCAGACGGTCCATTTTTGTGCATATATTGGGGTCATTTCTTGAAGTATCCTCAAGTGTTTTATATTTTTACAATCTGTACAACTTAAGCTACAAGTTAATGAACATCAATCAAATGACAGTATTAACTTAAAATGCTCTTGAAAGTAGAGCCGCTGCTCCTCCGCATAGAGAGGAGCCAGATGAGGTGGCTCGGGCATCTGGTCAGGATGCCTCCTGGACGGCTCCCTGGTGAGGTGTTCCAGGCACGTCCCACCGGGATAAGACCCTGGGGGAGACCCAGGACACGCTGGAGGGACTACGTCTCCCGGCTGGCCTGGGAACGGCTCGGGATCCCCCCGGATGAGCTGGCGGCTGTGGCCGGGGTGAGGGAAGTCTGGGCTTCCCTGCTTAGGCAGCTGCCCCCGCGACCCGATCCCGGATAAGCGGAAGAAGACCGTACGGTACTCTTGAAAGAAAACCATGAATATAAAGAATATAAAATCTGAATTGTTTTCATCACATCGTGCTAACTACAAAAACAAAACATAGTAATCTAAATATACAAAATTTTAATAAATACTTAAAACTTTACAGGTCATTGCACATTTATCTCACTGAGATTTTGTGATACACTCCTTTTTGGTAGCAGAGTACAAAGGCATTTTGGCTGATGGATTTTAGCTGCAAGGTAAAGCAGCTAATAAAGGCATTTCTGCTGTGGTGTCATTTGATGAGAATTTTTATAGGTGCTTTACCTAGAATATCTATGCTAATACAAACAAAAAGGTTCTTGACCATTGAGAGGCTGAAAAATTATTCAAAATTCAGGCTTTTTTTTAATATAAAACTACTAAATGAACATACACAAATTAAATGCAGAAAAGTATTGAATTATTATTAAGTATCTTTAACCTATATATTTTGAATATATATTTTTATGTGCAGAGTAGAGTTTCATTGCAAAAACTATATGTACTGTAAATTGTGATATCATCAGAGCCAGTTCACAGTTCCTTTACCTGCTTCACTGAATATTTCCTCAGGACTCAAGGGAATAAGGTGTATTTGTAGTTAGATACTGTATATACTTACACACAGAAGCAGACAAAAAAAACCTTTGATGAGATAAATGGACTGTATATTGAGAACCTTGCTGATAAAACTGAAATAAAACAGAGAAAATGTACCAGATCCCTTGACTCAGTAATGAAACGTGAGGTTCAGATTGCTAGAGAGTAACATTGCGTATAGTGGTACTCACTCTCTGCTAATTTACAGTTGGACTGTTAAGTATTTTTATTTCATTTAATTTGATTTTGATTTCACTTATGGAAATTTAAAGCAATCACCTTGAACTACCTGGCCAAAAAAAAAAAAAAAAAAAATCAAGCAAAATGAAGACTGTGTAGAGATACTGCCATACCATATCTGAGGCAGTAAACAGCTTCAAATTCCTGAAACTCCTTGTCAGAAGATTCAAAGATGTGGTCGCTCATTTAAAAAGGTCAGCATACTTGGTTCTTGTCCAGCTTTTGGTGCAACTCTGTCAGTTTGTTGTTTCTTATTGAATTTCCCAAGCATTTAAATTAGGTTTGACCCTACATTTTTCTGTTCAGTCACACATCTCTTTTAGGATTCAATAATTATGCTTTTGTTACATTAATTTTCCTCTTGATTAATAACAAATTTTTAGATTTGAAAATTGAACTTGTATGTTATCTGTGTTTTTGCGATGAGTATCTCCTTTATACTCTAAATCACTGTTAAATGAGTGGCTTTTCACTTTCATTTGCACTTAAAGTAATTTAAACTGTTCAACCAAAACGACTGGGGGAGTTGGTAGCCTAGTGGCAATGTCGTGGGCTTTGGTGCGGAGGACCTGGGCTAAATTCCTCGCCACGCCACCCAGGTGAACCACCGTGGACCCCTGAGCAAGATCCTTAACCCCCATCAACTGCACCCCAGGCGCTTTAAGTAGCAGCCCACTGCTCTCTGATACTTACAGTTAAGAGATGGGTGAAGCCCTCATTTCCCCACAGGGATCTTAACAGTATATCAAAAAAAAAAAAAAAAAACTGCACAGATAAAACCTTTTGGCTTCAAAAACATGGTTTTTGTACAGTCTTGATGATTTAAATATGTCTGCATATACTTTGTTTTTATTAACTGCACATGTGCATGATTGATCTCGCACTTAATGTTTTAAGCAAATGGTAAATACTGTAATCAATCATTTTTCGAGTCTGTTTAGTTCCCTTATTTATTTTTAGTAAGCATCTATCTCTCTGTTTTAAGGACATTGATCACATTTTTCCTGTTGATAACCCATTGAATTTAACATTCACTGAAAAGCCAAGATGATTTTATTTACATAAACTTCAATGGCTGGCCCTGGTACATGGTATGTGGAAATTTTTACTGCAAGTTGAACAGGAAATCCTTTTCATTATATTTGTGCCCGGAAAAATTTCTCAGAACATTTACATGACCTCATTTGTGCACAAAAGATCACAGTGCCCTCAAAAACCACAGAAAACTGAACACTTTTAACCAGCCACAATGGCCACATCTTCATACATGTAAGAGTTTTAATTCCTCTTTAATTCAGAATAAAAGTTAATTCGCTTTAAAAGGGCTTTGTAAACACTCTTCTGCATGAAAATGTTAATTCTGATTTAAACTTAATTCTGAATTAAGTAGCTGGTTTTTTTTGTTTGTTTTTTTTTTTTAACATTTTAATTTTTAATTAAATAATTCCTCCATCATGTATATGTTTATTCTACTTTACCAAATTTCAGTTGTTCTGCACATGCTCGTTCCCTTGACCTGTTACATGGTCAATGGACTGTACTATTCTAGTCGTACTGATCACTCAAAGCGCTTTTACACTGCAGGTCACATTAACCCAGTCACACGCTTCCCCAATAGGCATATCAGGAGGCAACGTGGGTTTCAGTGTCTTGCCCAAGGACACTTCGGCACCTAGTCTGGGGAAGCATGGAATCGATCCCTCGACCCTCCGGCTGAAAGATGACTGCTTTTCCAACCTCAGCGACAGCTGCTGTTGCTATAGCGCTTGTCAAAGTGCACACAAAACCAGTGTTGGACTTGTGCCAGCTGGCGGAAATGAAATACTGTGTTAGTGTTGAGCTGCTGCTACAAAACTACAATCAAAATTAAAGTGAAAAATTTGTATTATCTGTTTTTTCATGTCTTAGCGAAAAAGAAAAGGAGCAAGAGCCAGAGTTTGTTCCCTTCTGGTACGACATAAATATGTTACATCACCCCCTGTCCAATCAGAACCCTTCCCAACTCTGAGGTCGAAAGCGGAATTAAATAAACATGCTTTCCATGTCAACCTTACATAAAAATTAATTATATTAATTCTGAATTTAAAAAAAAAATCATATAAATGGGGCCAATGCAGAATGAAATGATGCATGAAGAGTTGTTTTGCCCCCCATGCTGTGTGAAAGGGTCACGGTTATTCATGAAACTTCGTAGAACAGTCTTGTGAGATACCATGATGGTATTCTTTTGTGAGCCACTACATTAATTTAACTTTTTCATTGAACAGAGGAAGTACTTTTATAGCCCACGCTACCCCTCTGGCTTCCCACACTGCTGCAAAGATCAGATCAGTGTATGTATGTGTTACAGGAAGAATGTCAAAGGTTTCTGCTGGTATCATTTCAGTATGGAGAGAGGATGGAGATGTGAATCTGACGGTGGTTTTAAGTTTAGGGTAGATGGCGTTAAACAGCCCCACACACTTCTCTAAAGCACCAGTTGGAATTACTGTTGTTGAGACTCATACCTATAAAAAAAACTGCATATAACTGGCACATATAACATTTCTCCAATGTTGACAAAAAAAAAAAAAAAAAAAACTCCAGAGTCCCTGAATAATGTTTCTCAGCATCGTGGGTGTTCTGGTCATAGTCGAAAGGAGTTGACTTCAGAGGACCATACTGTAAATACATCAAAGTAAAGCAGAAAACCCCTACTTCCCCTGAAAGTCACCATCCCTCAACAGGAATAGTGGCTTTCCTGAACAGGTTGAGGCAAACATCTCAAATCACACCTCCTGCTACGCCTGTAGAACAAACTCTGAAAAAACTGTGTTCATCTAATTGGTTTCCATGTCTGTCAAACTAAAAAATGGCAGCAGCTGCTTGTTTCAACACCACTGTACCTGCTCTCCATCTCCAAACAACAGCTTGATTTTCTAGCCTCATAAATATCCAAAGCTGCTGCAAACAACTACAACAAATAAGAGTTTCCCTTATGAAAAAAACTCACTTCATGAAAAAATTCAATAAATAAATACATAAAGATGTTTTTCCAAGACATTGTAAGAGGTTTTAACACAGAACAACATCTGTCATAAGTCAAGTAGAAATGCACGAATTAAAGATAAAATGTTTTCCACAAGACACATTAATGTTGAAACACTAGTGCATTTTACTGAAACTTGATAATCCAGATCTCATCTTCTCAGATCCAGTATTGAATGCTTGTCTCTGTGTGAGTTTACTGCCTTCTGGTTCATTTCTGTGTCTGTTTATTGTACAGTACACTATCTCATTTTTCAGACTCTGTAACACAGTGATATTGAGGCTGAGATTAAATATGCATAAGCATTGACCAACTGAGCCACTTTGAGCTCCCAAGACTCAGTCAGTGACCGTCTTCAACTGCTCCCTGCTGTGCAGCTAGACCAGTTAAGTGTCTGGGTTTTCCTGATGAATTTATTTATTCATGATCATGAGGATCCTTCAATATGGGTCCAAATTCTTTTGGGATCTCTTTTGTTTAGTGAAGTCATGCGGTGTGCAATGGGCCTGTCTGGAACAAAGAGTCTGTTTAACAATGCAATAAGTACGCCTGAACAAACAAAGCGATCACTGGCAGAGCAAAGGTATTTGTCTATAGTGGCGATCAGAGTGCATTCTTGGGTTTGATCACATCACATAATGACCTGCTCGAATGCTTCAGTATCACAGTCTAGGTTCACACTCTTTGTGCACAATGGAGTCATTACAGGATCATTAAAATAGTCATCTGGAGGTACGAAACAAGGCATGTGGGAGATTTGGTTCTTCTGGACTTTGGAATCTATACAGGTATAATGACCCTGGCTTTAAGCTACTTATTTAAAAGGGACTTGAGGCAAGATTAAGAAATGAAACTTGCGACTGCCGCAACTGGCGCTTCAGGTAACTGCAGCCACGAGCCAAACCGTCATGGGAGCGTGAACAAACTGAAGCTATAATGTTGTTTACTAACCTTTTTCTTTGTAGTTACACTTTTTAGTGGTCTTTCAGTTGATGTGGATCGTTTGCTGACGGCAGAAGAATCCATAATTATCGCTTACACTGTTTGAATTTAACACAACAATCTTCTTTCTGTATCAAAACTGTAAATGTAGGTCATTTGACATCACGTTTGCAGGCCAGCGCGGGAAATTTGGACACCGAATTGCAGAGCATTTTGCAGCACACAGCCTGTTTAAGGCAACGGAGAGACATGTGGGTGGAAACGTTATTTTTGGTATTTAGTGCTTCATCACCCATTAGTATAAAAAAAATGGACATGCATGTTTGTTTATTTTTTTATTCCTGCCTGTAGTCCCTTTAAATAAGTGTTAAAAGATCATTAGCTATGTTTTTTTTTTCTTTCTTTGACTTGTACTGTCCAGTAGGGGTGGGCAATATCGTATCGTTTGTGATAATACCGGTAGTTTTTTTGACACCGGTAGAAAATGTAATACCATGATAACACATTGTGGCAGGAGGACATCTCATCAGGCTCCTTGAGGCGTGGGTGTTGGCTGCCGGGGCAGTGTCAGCCAATTGCCTCTGGAGGGCACCCTATAAAAGGAGAGTAATGGCATTATCTGTTACTCTCTTCCTCTGGTTCCTCCTCTTTGCTTCCGGGTCGCCTTGGCTGCTTGTTACCGGCACAGGTAGGTTTGCAGTGGCTGCTAACGCGCTAAATAGTAATTGTGGTGCTGATGTGCATTTTGATGTGGTTTGTTAAACAAGGCGCTCCTGGTGATCCTCGTGATCAGTGGTGTAAATCAAATGTGGCCGTAATTGGCAGTTATGCCTCCATCCTCTTTCTCAGTGGGATTTCTCTGGTAGCTGGATCGGTATGTATGCTGTATGACAATCTGGTACATTCCCTTCTTGCTCCTCCACAAATTAGTAACTTCATTTTGTTGACAGGGCTGTGTGGGCCCAGCGGCGTTAACTTAGGAGAAAATCACAGCTTTGACGCAGGTTTGAGCTCCCCTTTTACAGCTCACGGCAATTGGATGCCCTGAGCTGCGGCTCCTTTGCGACATCCCTGTTCCGACTCCTGTTTAATTGCGGCTGTGCAGTTGGAGGCGCCTTAATCAGCTGGTATCGTGGCTGGTTTCGTCTGGAGCCCGCCTGCAGCGGAACCGCACTAATCCGGCATCACTGGCTGCAGCGGACTATTTAAAGGGTTGTTTGTGTGATGACTGTTCAACCCCTTTTACTGGACTGATTCCTAAGTGTTATCATCTTTATTATTTTCCTTACCCTGAGTTTGGTTTAGTTATTTAGGTTGTCTGAGTCCATGGGGAAATACATTTTGGGCTAAATTTGTTCCTTTGACTCTTACTGCTGGTCTTTGCTTTAGGTTTTTTTTTTGGTTTATTTCTTTTTGTTTGGAGTGGAAAGCTATTCATGTCCCTTTCTGTCCTTTTAGTAGCTGAGAGCTGATGTGGTGGTTCCTGGTGTCCTGGTGGTGGGGGATTCCCTTTTTGGTGTGCAGTGTCTCCCCTTTGTTTCACAGAGTGCATGTGTGTAGTGACTGCCACGAGCGATTTGGGGTGCCTTCCCTTTTTTTTTTTTTGGTTTGTCTTCTGGGATCACTCCTCACCTTCGCCTGGACCCACTACATCAGGTAAGCCTCAGCACCTGAATCAGACTCCCCCCTCGCCTTCCTGTGTGTGTGCAGTATGTTTTAACAAGACCCGTTATTTTAACCATGTTTAAATAAAGGATTGTTTTGTTTTTTTACTTGTAACCACGTCTCTGACTCTGTATGGTAGAATGGATCTGTGTGCCTTACCTTTAAATTAATTCTTTGGGTGAAATTCCCAAGGTGCCGTTGTTAGTCCATAGGAAAGTATTATTGCCAGGTTCCTCTTCCCTATATACACTCTACTTGTACTGCCACAACATGATCACGCATTTTCGGCCTGATGACGTCATTCACTCACACCTCAACCCTGCAGCATCTGTTTCCCCATCATTGACTCAGTCCTGACGGCTATATTCTTCGTGCCACACAATCCCAGGAAATCATTTTACATGCACATCAAAAAATGTTAACTGAAGCTGCATTGCTGCCTCACAGGAAGGATAAGCTGTCAGAAATCCGCGTTGTACGTGAACGCAGCGGCAACGGGGAGAGAGGCAGAGCCCACAGGCAGGTAAACTTCTCCAGCATCTGACAAGCTTATTACGTGTGGAGTCCAGGAGGACCGACATCTGTGTGTTCTGAAGAATCGCAGAACACCCAGTACTCCAGGGTGGCCGGCAGCCGACCGGGTCTCACTCAGTTCCAGCAGCGTCGCGGGTTTGTCCCGACCTTCGCCGCACGTCAACTCTCACCAGCCTTTATCGTAACATGAGCGATGCGTAGCGTCCGTGAGTGCGGGGATCCACAAGAAAATAAATGATTAAAACGGCTGTGATCTGCTCCGGAGGCCACGCTGGACACACACACACACATATATATATATATAGATAGATACTGTATGTACTGAATGTGCGTGTGTGGAGTTTACAAATTCTCCCCTGTATGCGTGGGTTCTCTCCGGGTACTTCGGCTTCCTTCCACTGTCCACAGACATGCATGTTAGGTGAATTAATCATGCTAAAGTGGCCCTAGGAGTGAATGTGAGTAAGAATGGTTGTCTGTCTCTCTATATTGGCCCTGTGACAGACTGGTGAGCTGTCCAGGCCAGGGTGTACCTTGCCTCTCGCCTGATAATGGCTGGGGATAGGCTCCAGCAACCCCCACAATCCTGAATTGGATAAGTGGTAAAATGAATTTTATATATATATATATATATATATATATATATATATATATATACACACACTGTATTGCCAAAAGTATTTGCTCACCCATTCAAATTATGGGAATAAGGTGTTCCAATCACTTCCATGGCCACAGGTGTATAAAATTAAGCACCTAAGCATGCAGACTGTTTTTACAAACATTTGTGAAAGAATTGGTTGCTGTCAGGAGCTCAGTGAATTCCAGTGTGGAACTGTTGTGACCGTAAAGCTTTGTTTAGCTTAAATGGATGTTTCCCCTATTTCAAAATAAGCAGGTAAGTTTGACAACTGATGGAACAGAAGAGGAAGTCATGGTAAAATTATTAAATGGCTTTTATTTAACATTAAGTTTTAAAAACTCTTTCAATTGATTAGATCCTAATTAAAATATTTATAATGCACGAATTACACAAAAAGAAGATTTAGTCAAAAGAATTTGAGGATTAACAAAAACAAAACACAGCAAACAGTATTCGTAAAGGAAATTCAAACCAAACCAAAATATCAAGAAAACCAATCCACAAACCACTAACTCAAAACCTAAAGTAATAAACGCAATGTTGCATCTCAATGTTGCTAGTGGCTACAGGCTTTAGTCCTTTCTGGCGGAGGTACAACTCGTGAGCACGTTTGAACGACAACCAAAACACTGTGGTTAAGAGCGTAAAAGAAGACAGCAGAGGCCCACTGAAAAGACAGATTCGAGTCTCATGCAAGCACTTCAGCCTTAGGTTAAAAAAACAAGATTTTTACCTGATTCCGCAACCAAACAGGCTCAACACGCCTCCAAACCTCTCCAGCACGGCAGCCCGTTCCGACCGCCAGGTAGAACAATGACTTGCTGGATCTTTGGCGAGCACAGCTTTTACACATCACTAATCATGGGCTGCTGGAAGTAGCAGAGGCAGTGGTGCATTTAAGGACATTGTGTCGTTGGAAAACTCAGTAAAAGACCACGCAACCTGATTTTGACTCGGGCACACTGTGATAATGAATTCAAAATGAAATTAAAAATACTTTATATATCCCAGAAGGGAAATTCAACATACAGTATTAGATGCCACCTGTGCAACAAATCAAGTTGTGAAATTTCCTCGCTCCTAAATATTCCACAGTCAACTGTCAGCTAGCTGTATTACAAGAAAATGGAAGTGTTTGGGAGTGACAGCAACAAAGTGGTAGGCCATGTAAACTGATGGAGTGGGGTCAGCGGATGCTGAAGTGCGAAAAGGTTGCCAACTTTCTGCAGTCAATCATTACAAACCTCCAAACTTCATGTGGCCTTCAGATCAGCTTCATGGAATGTGTTTCCATGGTTGAGCAGCTGAATCCAAGCCATAAATCACCAAGTACAATGCAAAGCTTGGGATGCAGTGGGGTAAAGCACGCTGCCACTGGACTCTAGAGCAGTGGAGATGTTCTCTGGAGTAAGAATGTGCTTCTCCATCTGGTAATCTGATGGAGGAGTCTGGGTTTGGCGGTTGCCAGGAGAACGGTATTTGTCTGACTGCATTGTGCCAAGTGTAAAGTTTAGTGGATGGCGGATTATGATGTGGGTTGTTTTTTCTGGAGCTTGGCTTGGCCACTTAGTTCCAGTGAAAGGAACTCTGAATGCTTCAGCATACCAAGACATTTTGGACAATTCCATGCTCCCAACTTTGTGGGAACAATTTGGAGCTGGCCCCTTCCTCTTCCAACATGACTGTGCACCATTGCACAAAGCAGGTCCATAAAGACATGAATGGCAGAGTCTGGTGTGGATGAGCTTGACTGGCCTGCACAGAGTCCTGACCTCAACCTGATAGAACACCTTTGGGACATCTGTGTGATCTCACAAATGCACTTCTGGAAGAATGGTAAAAAATTTCCATAAACACACTCCGTAACCTTGTGGACAGCCTTCTCAGAAGAGTTGAAGTTGTTCTGGCTGCAAAGGTTGGACCAATGTCATATTGAACCCTATAGATTAGGAATGGGATGTAACTTAAGCTCATATGGGAGTCTAGGCAGGTGAGCAAATACTTTTGGCAATATAGAGCATATATGCATACACACATACCATCAAATACTGTATAACCAATAGAATTAAAACAAAAAAATGGAATATGAAAAATTTGCCATACTGCCCAGCCCTACAACACACCCAGCAGGAAGCCCAGTCACAGTGTCAGCTTGCAAAATATGCAGAAGCAGAAAGTGCTCTGGGGTGTTTACAGTCATGCAGATGCAACGTTGTTTCTGGAAAGGCCGTAGAGAGCCCGCATGGCCCGAGACTGGGGCCACCAGCAGCCACCCTAAAGAGATGGACATGCATCCACCCGGAGGGTGGCAGATGGTGGCCCCAGTCGAAACCCCCCACGGTCTTAGGGCACAGGCCCCCAGCGGGCCAAGACCAGCAAGTACCCACCACCCAGGACTGGCATGGCGCAGGGCCCCATGAAGCCAAGACCTCTGCCCCATACAGTAGGACAGGCCAACACCCAGAAGAACCGGCCCCCCAGACAGCTACACAGTATGGGCCAGCACCCACCCTAATGCCCCTGCCCCACACACCGGGTACCAGGGCACCCACCACTGCTAATGATACACCCCCTCACCCCCACCACACATCCCCACACACTCCTCCCTCCACCCTCTAACACACTCCTCCTCTACCCTCCCACATACACGCACACACCTCCCTTCACTCCAGAACACCCACACCCTCCAACAACTTTTTGTTTCAAGCTGTTTGAATTTCATAATGGCCAGTTTTCAAGTGTTTCCTGAAAGTAAGCATGTCACCTAAACCCCACATGGTTAAGGCATGTGCAGAAACAATTGCAATGACTGCATTCATAGTTATTTTTCTTATTGATCAGGATGTGAGGAGATTTAAACTACCCCTCTTGATTGGATAGAAAATTATTTCCGATGGTGCATTTTTATTCAGTTGAGTGTTTGATCAGATCAAAAAACACTTCATGTAAACACAGCTAATGTTTAAAGGTAGAATCCAGAGTTCCTTCCTGTTTCTGTTTGTAAACAACAGTATTCAAACCAACAGCTCCTCCCCTCGGGCTAGTGGCCGCATCACTCTTCAGTCTATTCAGCTTCAAGCCTCTCCTTCAAAGCTCGGAAGCGGGTAAAAGCAAAACAAATATTAACCCTGGTTTTCCAACGTCCACTATCTAAAGCTCTTACCGCAGAGTACTTCCTTTTCTTATTGCGTCTGACGTTTTTTTGTTTTTTTTTTTTTAAGAGTTCAAGTGACTTCTGTCTCCTCCCATCATGAGCTTATCCCTACACAGTGTCATGCCCTTAGCTTTGTCATTGGTTGGTGATATACACAGAAATCTCCGCCCAGAAACGTCCCAAACACACCAAAACAAAGGGAAAAAGCAAATTACAGACAGGGGGAGAGGGAGTTTCAAACAAACTCACCACTACACAAGAGTAGAGGCCCAAAGGCAGGGATTGAGACGGATTTCACTTGAACAAGTCTACTGTTTATTTTCGGGGGGGGGGGGGGGGCGACAACACACTCTGGACTCTACCTTTAAGGTTAATATCTTCTTTGCTCTCACTTAGTAGAACTGGGCAATTTGCTTCAAATTACAGCTAGTAAAATTTTAACTAAATCAAGTAAATTTTTAAACATGCCCATTACTAAGCGTCTCACATTTTGTGTTAGTACATAGTATAGGATGAGTAGCCTATGGGTAAACTGGGACACTCTCTGAAATTTAACTTCAGTGTAATTTCTGATTATGAACCAAACATCCACATCATCCACACACAACCTTTTTGTTTTAATGTCATGCTGCCCTATGACAAAGTCAATGGTGATTTTTTGTATCAGAAGTAAACACAGTTTGCCCACTGTCCCACTTTACCCATGCTCACCCTACTTTATACTTCCTGTTTGCGAGTGGTCAGATTCGCTCATAAACTTTGACACCAGTTATTCCCTCTCACTTTTCCCACCTACACTTTCACACCTGACCTCTGCAGTCTGACAACAGACAGCAGCCAGTGGATCTTTCCAGTAAGTACCAGGATGTTTACCAGGGACACTTGTGAAATTGTGTAATGGTTCAAATGTGAATGTGTGGTGAGGGGGTTATGTAAGTGCATCTCTCACGTCTGATTCATGTATTCTCAGATGTTCATGAGTGTGTTTGTTCAGGAAGGGGTGGTACTCTGAAAACTGTGGAGCTGAGACACCTTTCTGTGCCCCCCGGTGCAAAACACATACCACCAACATTCAAAGTCTTGGAGAGACAGCAGTAAGGCCAAGCGAGTGGGTAGATTGTAAGACTGAGAAGTGCACACCCACAGAGACACATGCACATCAACACCTGCAAAACTGCATGGGCTGTTTCTGTTTCACTAAGAAGGTCAGAACACAGATGTGTGTGTTGTAGCAATGATTCATTTCCCCAATGTGGGGAAACACATTTGCCTTTTAAAGAATGTATGTGGGAGAGCTAATTGCCATTCTAAACATAAGCTCAGGTTGCCCTCAGTCCAGCTGCATGTGTTCAGGTATTCACTTTCTCTGATGCTTTCTAAATGACAACGTTTGTCAATTGTTGCTTTGGGACCAGTTCTTAAGGGTTTGCTGAGTGTATTGTGCTCTGGGGAGCTTGCTGATGGACAGCATGCCTTCAATAAAGATTTTTTTTTCCCTCTCTGGTTGCATTTGCTTTTGCGATACAAAAGGGGCTCTTAACTAATCGCTCAGCCAAAAATTGTCTGATTAGTTTAACCCTCACACTGCAAAAACTCAAATCTTACCATGTATATTTTTCTCATTTCTAGTCAAAATATCTCATCACGTGCAAAATAAGACAATATTACTTAAAAAGAAACATTTCAATATAAGATACAAGACTTTGTATATTAAGGCAATGCACCTTATTTCATTTGTATACTCAGCACAAAGATTCAATTCAACTTTATTTGTATCGCGTCAGTTCATGGCAATGTCACCTCAGGACACTTAACAGAGAAATTCAAGTCATATTCAAAATAGCCTAGCTAAGGAAACAAATAGATTGGATCGAATCTTGACTTGACCCGGTCCAATTCCCCATCCTGAGCAAGCATAGCGTGCTAGCGACAGTGGGAAGGAAAACACCCTTTTAAACAGGGAGAAAAAATCTCCGGCAGAACCGGGTCAGGTAGGGCGGCCATCTGCCTCGACCGGCTGGGATGGAGAAGACAAAAAGAGAAACCGACAGATACTTCAACTTTTATCCAGACAGACCTGCTGAGAGAGAAGAACACAGTTAATGATGCAATACTGTCACAAGTTTCTACATGGAGAAAGCAGAGATGAGTGGGAAAGGAAGAGCCCAGTGCATCATGAACGTCCCTCAGCAGTCTAAATCTATAACAGCTTAACTAAGGGATGGATAACCATCCTTAACTATAAGATTTATCATAAAGGAAGATTTTAAGCCTGATCTTAAAGGTAGAGAGGGTGTCTGCCTCCCTGATCCTGAATTGGTTGCTGGTTCCATAATAGGGGGCCCGATAGCCAAATGCTCTGCCTCCCATTCTACTCTTAGAGACTCTTGGAACTACCAGAAGACCTGCAGACTGAGAGAGAAGTGCTCTGCTTGAAATATACGGAACTATGAGATCTCTAAACAGAGCCAGATTAAATAAATGGATTACAATAGGCAGACTGTGTTTTGGGCCGCCTTCCTATCAAATGCTATTAAATTATCCTTATCCATTGGGAGTGTCATTGTTAATGCAGTACCAGTAAATGACCAATAGGCGTCGGTAAATTAAATGGAGCAAATAAGATGTTTTAAGCAGTGATGTTGATAGGTTTTCATTCGAGTGGGTCCCTGGGAAATTCAATGGTTCTCCAATTAATTAAAAAAAAAGTTTCCATCAATTTCTCACATTCTTCCATTTTTTTCAATCATAGTGTTTAACTCTGTTGATTGTGGTAAGGTTTGACATGGTTATAATTAACAGACATATTCATGCATGTATGAAATTGAACAAAAATAACTGTCAGTGGCATTACAAATACATTCAAACATCTCTAGGATTAAATTACAGGAAGGCTTAGCTCTCATGAAATAACATACAATATTTTGTCCATCATTTAGTGGGGAAGTCATAAAGCCAGTTAAAAGCAAGACTTTCTTCTCCAATTATTTTCTATTGAAAAAGCATTTTTTGAAGTTCTTTTACACACATCAAGCCTGTGTGGCCTGGACTACCATGACCACAGTGCTGCTGCTGAAATAATCTGTCGCAACAATGTAAATACTAAACTATTATCGGAAATGCAGGAGGCCACATGTTATTCCATCGGATAAGATGCAGATCGATCCATCTAGGAACATCTCTCCACAGTAACTATTTGGGTCAATTCAAAATCCCCAAATTAACTTTTTGTTTGTTTGTTTATTTGGTTTTGTGGAAAAATGTCATACTGACCCAAGAACAAAGAAAATAAAAACTCTTATAAAGGTCAGAGTCAAGATTCAACTAGGAATTACCATCATTCAGCCTAATGGATGTCTTAAGAATATTTATCACACCAGCTGTTGCACTTTGCAATAGTTCAGTAAGAATACGACTTTACAGAAAATGGTGGTGAAAAACGTTTATGTTTTCAGAGCAAACACAACCAGAACTCAGTATCATGCTGATTTAACAGCATCATAGAGTTTAACGCGATAAGGAAAGATCAATGTGTCACAAGGACCCAGTTTTATCATTGATCAATCTTTGTTTTCATTTGTTAATTAGCTGGATTTATCTGAATTGTACAACCAGCAGGAAAGATGACTTACCTTCTCTGAGAGGATAAAAAAAGACCCCTTATATCCAATTCAACCATGGACAGACTTGTGGTGTTGCCCGCATGTGCAGCTGTAATCGAGTAAGAATAGTAGATCGGGATAAAAAACTGATACAGCTGCTGGGATTTGCAGTAGCGCATGGTGCTCAAAGCAAACATTGAACTATAATAGGCCTAATAAACACGAAACCAAAAGAAGAAGGCGATTCAAACTGGCCTCGTAATCGAGTATATCAAAATGAAACTTAAGGTGAGACGCATGCAGCTGTGTTGCGTTCAGGCACATCTCAAAAATAACTACTCGACATTAACATGATAACTACTGAGTCCATGCAGGCTTTGTTACAAAGCTATGATATTTTAGCAGGGCCCCTCTAAAATAACAACGTCCATGAGTGAAAATAATGTTTCTTCACTGTGATTTTAAACAGGAATTGTTCACAGTTTGTCATTTTTCATGGGGAAAATGTGGTGCATCCCTGGGACAAAGATGGTGAGTTTACTGCATCCTCTCAGATTTTGATGGGTCAAGGACGCAGGACACACACCTATTAACATCACTCTTTAAGCTATTGCATTTAGCTGAAAATCTTAATTAAATACGTTGTTTAAATTGAATAGATAAGAAGTCAAATATACAGAGATCCATACAATTTGCAGTAAGAGAAAGTGAGCTGTCGTGGTAGTGGGGTTTTTTTGTCCCTCCATCTGGGCCCAACCCTGCCAATCGGGCCCAGGGCATGTGCCTAGTTTGCCTTTGCATTAATCCGGCTCTGTCTCTAATGTATAATGGAGCTTGGTCATGGAAAACTTTACTGTATATGTGAGAAGAATTTTAAATTCTATCCTAGATTTACTGTAAGAGGAAGCCAATGAATAAAAGCTAGGGAATGCATGGCTCAACAGCACTATGGCTCTTTGTCAGCCTGGCTACAGTGCTGAAGAGAAACCTGGGATTGTTCCTATTCTCCTCTGTAAATGATGAATAGTAAGCTGTTCTAGTCTTACATAAAGATTTTTAATAAACCATTAGACTTTCTTTACAGACTAAATGAGACTCCTCTAAGCCAAATGAGCGCTATTTTTTTTCCAGTCGTCTTGATGTCTGTTTTAAAGCTCGTAGCTGGGAATTAAACCAAGGAGCCTGCCTCTTCTGACAGATTATCTTCTCTTTTTTTTTAACAGAATAACATTATCTAGTACTGTACGGGTTGAAATACTGTTTTATCAAAAAACTGATCAATCTGAGCTGGAGTAAAGCTTGGATAGATGCTTTCTGTCATATTGACACCTGGCACTGTAGGAAATAGTGATGAAATAGATTATTTAAACTTGGTAGCAGCACTATGTGATAAACATCTACAGTAATGGAATTTATTCTCAGCCATTGTGTAGTCAAGTAAAGTAAACTCAAAGGTTATTAAAGGAATAGTTCACCCTCAGAATGATTTAACTTTATTTTCCACTTACCCTGATGGTGAGCAAGACTCTGGACCACTTTTTTAATATTTAAAATGCAGCCGGAGATCAGGACGACTTCTCCTTTCCCCCCAATGGAGTTCGCCAGGGTCCGAGCCAAAAAGGTCCATAAAAGTTCACAAAAAATTGTCAGTATTGCTCCATACTGCTCGTCCCATGTAATCCAAGTGCCCTGAGTGGGTGGCGTCCAGAATTTACTTGAAACTAATCCAATAACAATAAAGACGGCTCAGTGACCAGATTGCTTTGCTGTCTCAAAGAACTCAGAGCTTGGATGGCACAAAACTTCCTACACCTGAATCAGGACAAAACCGAGGTCCTTGTTTTCGGGCAGTCCTCACCCCTGGATAATACTTTGCGTACCCTGGGCCCCTTGTCCTCTTTCAAGCATTCTAATGCTAAGAGCCTGGGAGTTACAGTTGATGACTCGTTACAATTTGAAAAGCATATTAATACAGTTGTTAAAAATGTTTGGTTTTTTTTATCACCTAAGAGGTTTAGCCATATTCCCAAATGTGATCTGGAAAAAGTCACCCATCTTTTAATCATGTCTCGGCTCGATTACTGTTGCTCCCTTTATCAGGGGCTCAGTAAAGTGTCCCTTCAGCAGCTTCAGGTAGCCCAAAATGCTGCGGCCCGCATGCTAACGGATACTTGACAGCATGTTACCCTCATTCTTGCTGGCCTTCACTGGCTCCCCATCTATTTCAGAGTGCAGTGTAAAGTTTTATTGCTTGTTTTTAAAGCCTTAAAAGACCTATCTCCACCATACCTGTCTGACCTTCTTAAAAACCACACACCTCCAAGATCTCTAAGGTCCTCTACTATGTTTCTCTTGAAGGTGCCCAAATCCAGGTGCATTTCTAAGGGCGGAAGAGCCTTTTCTGTCTTTGCTCCCCATCTTTGGAATGCACTTCTCTTACCCTGGCTTTACACCAGGTCTGTGAGCACAGCGCAGTGGCGCGCCATGCGCATCGGATCGCACCCATGTAGTCAATGGTGTGAAATATATCAAACATGCCGCGGAACATGAGCAGTCCGTCGTCGCTCCAGCATGTCGCGCCGCTGCGCTAAAGATACGCAGCAGCTATATTTTTGGCGGAGCGCTCACCGACACCCTGTCAATTTTAGTAGTTCAGATCGGACCAGACAGGAAATCACACATGGGATTCAGTGTAAAACATCCGGTAACTTCCTAAACAAAAGCCACCGTGCAGATTTTAAACTGCTGAACAAATCTGAACGTGACATCATCTCCATGTACACAAGGTTTCAGTGAAATAAGAAACAATGACACATAAACATGGACAAAATTAACCATTTGAAGGAGAACCACAGGCGATCATGCAATCCTTCCCGTGATTCCGTGATTTCACGAATCTAGCAACAGCTGGTGCGCTCGCGGATGCACAGTGCACGGTGTAAAGGCTCGCGTCATTGAGGTCGCAGCAAAGCCGTTGCACTGTGCAGCGCAGCACTCACAGACCCGATGTAAAGCCGGGGTTTGCCCTGAGATTGGTAGAATCCATCTCCACTTTTAAAACTATGCTCAAGACGCACCTCTATGGACAGGCCTTCCCCCTTAGTCGTGTAGTAGATATCTGTACTGGTCCAAATGTTCTTACTGTATTTTATTGTACTTGATTGCTCTTATTGGTTTTATGTTTTTAAATCTTTATAATTTGTTTTCATTTTCTTTTTAGAAGTGTCTGTTTTTGGCACCTAGTGTGCGTCTGTGCAGCACTTTCAGCATCTGTGGATGTAGAAAATTGTGCTATATGAATAAATCAAACTTGAACTGTTATTTGTGGGTAAGATCCTTCATGGTGTGGTTTACTGTAGTGATTAGCAGCACATGATGCAGCTTTGTGTAGCATACATTTATAGCTGTGGGTTAACAATATTCTCACGTATGTTATAATGAGAGGCTGAGACGACTCAGTTCAGGTCCACCAATCTTTACTGGACCCGAACTGCCTTGTCTTAGCTTCTCATTATAACATAAATGAGAATATTGTATTGGTAATATATTACACTAGAATAATACATGTATGCTACACAAAGCTACAACAGAAGCATGCTTCATAACAGACATGAAACATGGGGAATTATGATTTGATTTCATTTTATTTAAAATGGAATCAATTACAACGACATCCTGTGATCTCTTAAAATGAAACATGTTACAATGATATTCTACCATCTGTGATCATTATTTTGTTTATGGTCACTTAAAAGCATTAACTTTGGAATCAAAGTGATCGGGGAAGTTTTACCAAACCATTATGTACAGTAAAATCTTAAAAGAGTATTATTTCAGCAGCAGCGTTTATTTGGACAATATGTGGACACTGTGCACGTACTTGATACATTGATAACACCTCAGCCACGTTTTATTTTCTGCCAATGTCATCAGAGCACCTCTGCAAATTTCATTCTAATGTGATGCTTTCTTATATCTGAAATGATGAATCATTGCTAGCAAAACTTCCCTTGAAAACCTTCAGTTAATGACCTGACTGAATCCCTTTTAAAGCATTGACAGATTAAAGGAATAGTACACCCACGGAATGATGTGCGTTCATTGTCTACTCACCCTCATGCTGAAGAAGACTCTGGAGCACTTTTTTAATATCTCAAATGCAGCCGGAGATTGGACAGGTTTTTGTTTTCCCCCAGCTTTCATATGATGGAGTTCACCGGTGCTTGAAACAAAAAGGTCCATAAAAGTCCACAAAAATTTGGTAATATTCTTCCAAACTGCTCATCCAATTATCCAAGAGTCCTGAGTGGGTAGCGTCCATAATTTACTCTAAACATCATTTAGTATATTATTTTAGCCTAAACAGTAGAACATTGCACTTCCTATTTGTGCATTTGTGCGAGTTCACAACACTACAGACGCCGCGGTAGACAAGATCGCGCATTCTTTATTTCTTTGTTTCAAAATCAATAGCAAACCTCTCTTGTGTTTGTCCTCGTTTGTCCTGGTTTGTTTGCTCTAAGCACAATGTAAACAGCAAATTTCTTCTTCTACGCTTGCGTTATCAGCAGAGTAGGCGGCGACAACGCAGCTTCCGCAGTGTCGTGACCTCGCATGGACTTGCAAATAGGAAGTGCAATGTTCTACTATTTAGGCTATAAAAATATACTAAATGATGTTTTTTCAAGTAAATTATGGACGCTACCCACCCAGGACACTTGGATTACAAATATACCATATGTAATTGAATAAAAACAATCTTCCAAAACCTTGGAAAGAGACAAATGTGAGACAGGCCTAAACTTGAACAGGGGGTCGAGGTGCATTTCTTTTAAAGCCTGACCACAGAGTGCTTGAGGGCAGCTGGGACAAACCCTGAACTAAGGCAAAGGTTTATAAAAACAAGCAGGTTTGACCCAACAGACATCAAAAACTAGGCCGAAATGACATTTAAGGAACAGAAAGGGGTTTTATGACACTTAACTACCTTGGTAAGAAATGACAAAAAAAAATAGTATCAAATCGCTCAAAAATCGCTGATGTTCTGCTTGACATTTGCCACTTTGTTGGCAAAATAGGAAACAAACTCTTCACAGGTTGTGATAGTGGCATTACACAGGACAGCAGTATTGGTTAATGACAGAATCAATAGTATTAAATGATAATCTTGGATGATGACCGCTATTGGCTATGATGGAGGAAAAACTGGACTTGGCCTCCTTCAGAGCTCTCTGGTAAGCAGCCACTGACTCTAAACAAGCCCAGGGAAAAATGCATTTGTCCTTTTTCCATTGTCATTCAGCATGCTTGCATTGTTGTTTAGGCAGATGGGTTGTGGTCATTCAACCAAGGATCTGCTTTGGTTTTGGTGCTTTCAAGCTGAAAAGGGGCAACAGAGTCCAGAAAAGCAGAAGTTGAAGGTCGAGAGCATACTATCAAAGGGGGAAATCAGTCCACTGTCAGCTGAGAGTTCAAGTCTGGTTATCTGTTGTTATCAGGTTTAACTTCCCTGCAGTGTGGAGAAACACATCACATCAAAACCCAAATTCCTAAATGTTGAACCAGCAGGGTAAAATCTTTACATGACAGTAATTAAAGAAAAAGGAAGAAGTCTAACCAGTTTGATGATAAGATTTACAGTATATTTCAAGTTAACCAAGTGTGTTTTTACTCAGGTAAAGGTAGTACCTCTACAAATAAGAGTGCAGGTAATTCAGTAGTTTTTTTTTTTTGTTGTTGTTTGTTTGTTTGTTTGTTTTTTTGCTTTGCATAGAAGGAACAGAGAAAAAAATTGTGTGTTCAACTCCATTTATCTGAATGCTGCCATTGGTATACTGTAAAATGTTGTGGTTTAAAGGAGTCATGTATTCCTGGATACGGTGTATCCAGGTGTAAAAAGTGGTAAATAACAGGGCTTATTTTCCCAAAATGGTGCTGAGTAATAATGAAACCGTTATCCTCCACCTTAAAGGTCTAAATAGAATACAGCTCATTTGTACAGGATTTTGCAATGATGCAACACTCATCCCAAATCCCGTACATTTTCCACCATCAGTCCAGACTCCTCTCGCTCCTTCTACTACCTCCATTAAAACTACTGGGTGCTGCTATTCACTGCATAAACACTCATCACATTATCTAATGTAACTTTTGTTTTTTTCCCTTTTAGTAATGTCAAGAAGATGATGCTTGAATGTTATATTTTTGTTGTCATGATACCAGAAATTAGGTGGTCAATGAATTTCCACCAAATTTGATAACATGGTCAAAATAAAAAATAAAAAAAATCTGTAATATATCCACCTTTTTAAAATTATTCACCTCTTTAGAAACCTCGACAGGTAAATAAAATCTGTGGTGTTTTGTCAGTTTACAACAAACATGCTTTTGTTACTATAATGAACAAAGTTCCATCAACCATGAAAAAATCAATTTAAAAGAACATAAATACAATAATAAAGTAAATAATGTCATGAAGCCTTCAAGTATTTGAAAGAAAAACAAACAACATATTGCTCAATGCTTTCCATAAGCACTGAAAATGCCAGCTGCCAGAGATCTAAACATTTTCATATTGAACAAGTTTCAACAAACACAACAGGAAATTATAAAAGATAATAGCACACACATGTGAGCACTCCCACTTGGGGTGAAGCAGTTTTAGGTTATGCTGTATTGACAAAACCTGACATAACAGACATAATGGTGATGGATCACCCTCCAAGAATACTATTTATAAAGCACATTTTTAAAAGGCCAGTGGCCAACCAAAGTGCTTTTCAGAATAAAAGACAACAATGAAGAAATAAATGCAACACAATAGAATCAGTAGAATTAAACCAATAAAAGTTAATTAAAAAGTATAAAAATAAAAAAAAGTGTCTACTCAGCTGAAGGCCAGGGTGAACAAGTGGATCTTAAGGTGTAATTTAAAAATGGGAAGGCTATTGGAGGACCGCACAGAGAGAGGCAATGCGTTCCACAGCCTGGGAGCCACAACTGCAAAGGCTCGATCTCCTTTGGTTTTCATGTGGGATCGAGGGACGTCAAGGACCAACTGGTCAGCTGACCTCAAAGGGCTCTTGGGGGCTGATGCACCTTCACAAGGTCAGCTAATGGATGTAGACCAGTCAGCCATGGGTATGTCCCTTTGGCTGACTGGTCTACATCCATTGCTCTTATTTGGGAGACTGGGGTTCAAACCCTGCCTGGGCCCTCCTTAGTCCTGCCACAGATTGATTGCCCCCGTGCTACTATCTACTGGCATTACTCAATGTACTGCAAAACAGAATATGGACTGTGCAGAATTACATGGAAAAAACTTGATCATATGATTTGCAGGAAGAGGCAACCCTTTGATTAAAAATCTTTTTTTTTTTTCTATTTGATTGCCATTTAAACTTTTGGCTGTATGCAGATTAATTTAACGACATATTTGAAGCAAGAAGTCTGATAACATTACATAAACTTCAATTTAATTAGTAAAAATCATATCATGAGTTGCTTAATATGTTTACGTGATTAACAAACATAAAAGCTGATCTGAGTTTTCTTGATTGCTCTTGAAAAGCAGAACATGATAGAGACAATGACCCTAATATATTCAAGTGTTTTTTGGAGTGAAACAGTACAGTACATCAGAATGCACCTAAATTTCTATTATGTGCAGTATTTTGTTTTATAGAGTTCAGACTGGTTCATGTCCTTTTAAAAAAAGAAATTATGGTCCATTGTGTTATGACTTTGTGCCACAGTAAAGACAAATTTACAGTAAAAGAGGAGAGCCATTTACTTTTTTATTAGGACTGTTTTTGTGTTAGTTTGGTTTGTTAATGCGACGTACATGAGCAGCAGCAAGTGTGACTCAGTATATTTGTTCCAGTATGATGAGTATGCTGTATTATTTTTAGGCAGCAGGTGGCAGCAGCACATTAGTTAAACGGACAAAATATTTAAGGAGGGTCGCTGCAGCCTGCTCTAAAAGTAAGTAAAAACCTTTCTAAATCAGTGCTGGAACAAATGAGAAATGTAAGGTTTTAGATTAATGTGTTTTTTCAGCAGTGCTTCTAGTTTTCTGCTATAAAACACCTAGATATCATGATTCAAGTGGTTGGGAAATGCAGGCTGTTTGATAACATGAAGGATTTCTCACACAAAATATTATTTTCAAACAGAGCGTGAAGATAAAACTATATGAATAAAGAGAGATTTCAACCATGTCATTAGTTAACAGTTCTATCATTGTTATTGTACCTGACAGAAATCAGACAGAAAAACAGGCAGACAGGAAAATATCTTTGTATGGCAAAAATGTCAGCAGATTCTCCACTTCTGCTTTAATAACCACCCCGCCTCCAAGATTATAATATTTTCCATGCCATTTTAACCGCACACAGCAAGGTTGTTATTGTCTGTACTTCTGCTCTGCTTCACGTGATCACACTTTCCTCCAAATTAGATCAGAGCTGTTGCTGGTGAGTGACCTTAAGTTAAGATGTGTCATGAAGTAAACTCACCTGACTTTAAACCACATTTTCAAAGGAAGAAAATCCACTAAATGAGTTTGTATGAAGTCGGGTTTGACGTGTGTTGACCTTTCTGACAGTTTGTGACAGTCTCAGTCTATTAAGGCGTCTGTGCCAGAAAGGTTAGGAATCGCTTCTACTGACAGCTTTATGACACAGTGACATGTTTTCAGTGTTGTGTTCGGACAGCTCTGCAACAGAAAGCAAAAGTCTGTGTGGAGACACTTTTAGTAAAAACACAGGCAAAAATAATCGGCATTGTTGTAGGTTTACAATAGACTGGAAATATGTGAAAGTAAACAATAACATTAACAGACAATCAAAACCATCTGCTGGTTTAAAAACTCAAAGCAGAAATCTGTAAAAGTTCTTAGTAGAGTCAAGTCTGATTAGTTTTGCTTTTAAAGTAGAGCTCAGACAGAGGAAATGGAAAGGCTTTAAGAAAAGGAAGTGAGGCCCCTTGGTACGTAGGAGAGGTTCCAGTGAGGGAGGGTAAGAGTGTTCTTCAAATTCAATCAAAAGACTGCCTGGTACATGATGTACTGTACATTAACACATTTCAGCTCACGCACCCTCCCTCTCTCCTCCTCTTTACCGATGAGCACTGAGATACAAGTTACTCCTGTTTCCCCCACTGGTTCAGCTTTGGCCCTTGTTGATTAAATTTTTCACCATGACTCATTCAAGACATTTTGTGTTTCACATTTGGTGTATAACAAACTGATCTGCTTTTTTAGGACCCTTTTGAAGGCCTGACTACATAATCAGCAAAGGATAATGTTGCCATTTTACATTTCTGGAAATTAGACACGTCATTTCATTTAAACTGATCTACTCGCATGCACAACATGAGGGATTATAAACCAGCAAACCAGGATTCATGTGCAAGCAAGAGGGGTGTTTGAAATTAAAATCAGCCAATCAGCATCTAAACTGTGGATTAGGCTTTTTTTTTTTTTTTAAGGCAAAATAGTGTATTTTCACAAGTTGCTTTTTTACCTGCATGAGACTTGTCTCTTTTGAAGAGGAGGCACCTGAACTAGCGGTAGCCATTGCACAGCCCTGGAGCTCTGGGATGGGATGATTACAATGAGGAGTACATTACAACTTTTCAAAACCCTGAATGTTCCTCACAAAGTGCTACACATTGAGTGTGATGCCAAGCTCCTTTGCCAAGAAATACTGAGGTGTTAGCTGCATATTTCTGCGGTTTCTAAAATGTAAAATGATGACACAGCTGTTTTGCATTAGATGCCAGATCATTACGGTCATTTCACGACACAATTTCTGTCTCGCACCACAAAATCATCACTTTTTTGGATTTCTGTTGGTCCTTAATGTAATACAGACAAGCTACATTAAAGTAAATGGAAAGATAAGATATTCTGTCCATGTAATTTCTTCATTTTTACCTTGGACATTATTTATGAGGCTACAGCGGCCCCCAACTCAGACTGTCATAAAGACAGGTAACAAGGGGAAACAAGCTTCAAATGATTCTTTTTTTTTTTCTTAATATAATTGTTTTTGTGTTTCTTTTCCTGCTGTGAGCTAAGTGTCTTTAGTGTCATACTTAGTGCACTTGCAAGAGTGCGCAAGTATGACACTAAAGGCCACCAGGGCTAAAAGTTTCTTTAAGTAGTACACAGAGCAAACCTCACCACCCTACCAGACCCTCTGTGTTAGATGACACTTTAAATTCACTTGTGGCTTCTACCATATTTAGAATGGACGTCATCAATGAAATCATAAAGCCCACCACCTCAGCAGTGTCGGGGGTTTTAACTCGCTTCTAGTGCTGCAAATACATACAACGGAAAACCACCACGAACCACCTACTAACATTTTTACGTCTGCAGTCACAAGAGGGTCTTATGTATCCTGTATGAGAGTTTTTATTTGGTTGATAGTGTGTGTCTCAGTTACAGAGAGAGTGGAGTGTTAGGGGGATTCTTTTGAGTAAAGTTGGGCCCAGATGGGGTGGTCTGAGGGTGTTGGGGTTGGTGGGGGGCATGCCTTAAATCTGACTGGCCCTGCCAGATGCCACTCCAAGTGCTGACAATAACATTTTAATAAAGATTTAGCGTTAACTGACAAAGAACAAGATACCCAAGGGAAATTGTAACGTGTATTTTGTTGTTTGTTTGTTCATTTGGGACAGGGGAAGATCTTTGTGTGGGAGTATAGAGGAACAAGCCGACCCCTTGTTTTTTTGTTGTTCATTCAGCAAAAGAATGCTTATGTTGATGTTAATTATCAGAAAAGTTTTGTCTTGCAATGTTTATAAATGTCTCCTACAGACTAAGTATAGTGAGCATGTAATCCTTACTTTCGCCACCAGATGGCGTGTTACATAAGTGAGTAACCTGACCCGGCGTGCCACAGTTAATTCAGTGCTGCGTCGGCTGTTAAAGTGTGGATGCTCACTGTGCTCTTCGTGTCTGTTTACTAACAGGTAAATATTCAAAATAACACCTATATGTTTGAGTATGAGACAGTATGAGTCCCAGAAAAGTGTGGGGAAGTTGGCCGGTTTCCCTTATGTGTGTAGATGGCAGAAGTTTGGTTTGTGCTCTTAGTACTGCATGAGGAAGCTAGCAGTCAAGCTAACTTTTGCCCGTGTGTCGGAACTAGTTTGTTGAGTTGTTGTGCTTAAAGTGTGCATACACTTACCTGTAGCCAGGAGAATATGGAAAGAACATAATGTATAAGTGTCACATTTGTATTAGAGAACAGTTGCAGTGTTCATTGTAAATGTACACAGTTAATTAGTGCTGCGTCGGCTGTTAAAGTGTGGATGCTCACTGTGCTCTTCGTGTCTGTTTACTAACAGCCGACAACAATAAAGACCCGCAAGACAACACACTTGAGTTTTCATTGAGTGTGAAAAAATTTGGTGGCCCGTACGGGGATAGCGGTGCTGCTGACGACGTGGGATCAAGGTACAGACAAGATGGCGTTGGAGAAACTGCAGGATAAGCTAAACGAGGCCTTGCTGCAGCTAAGGTTTGACCAACTGCAAGAGGTGTGTTTCCACGCCAAGATCTCCACAGAAAAGCAGACAAAGAAGCACTCGCTGATCAGAGTTATAAGTGAAACAGTAGAAACAACTATTGAAAATGAAGATGAGGACGTTTCACATGCATTTCTGGACTCATTAATTAAAAAGGCAAGAGAACTAAAAGAAAATGATGGCCATTAGACAGTGAGGACAGTGGCAGTCAAGATGCTGTTGTTTGAACCATCTACAAGAGCAGTATGCAGCTTTACAGCTTAGTTTTCAGACTGCAACTAAGAAGTTGGAGGAAGAAATGGCACAGTTGACTCAAAAGATAGCCTCCCAAGGACAAGGCCATCGTCCAAGCTTCAACCTTTCTGCTTTCCAGCAGTGCAGCCACCTGAACTGACCATTCGAAGAGAGTTTAGAATTAATGGCCAGATTGGAGAACGAGGCCAGAAAGACAAGCTTTCATATTCAAACTTGATTCATAAATTGAAATGGGACTGAAAAGAAACAAGCGAAGCAGAAATTATTGAAGCCGTAATAGAGCCATAGTCCTGGTTTAAGCCTGCGCGACATGTTAGAGATCAAAACAGACCTCACACTCCCACAACTTCGCACCATCATGAGGGGACATTATAAGGAGGATAGTTCTACTGATCTCTATCATCGCCTGATAAATATCACCCAAGACAGTAATGGTCTCCACAGAACTTTCTGTTCAGGGCGATAGAGCTGAAGGAGAGACTGCTAGCATCACCAAAGAGCAGGTAAGATGAAGTAAGTGCTGAACTAATAAGAAGAGTTTTGCGAGCTGTTGGCAAGGCTTAATAAGTGAAAGTGAAGTATCAAATAAAAAGCTGTCTAGATAATCCTCCACACTGATGATGTCTAATACTAAGAAAATGAAGAGAAGCTTTGAGTGGGAGAGACAACAGAAATTCAAGAAGAACAGCAGAGAACCAGGGTGAAAGAGGTCAAGGTTGAGGCACAACCAGTCCATGAAAAAAATTGGTGCAGTAGGTGGACAGGAACAAACATGCCCCACATCAGCAAAGAATAAAGTGGTTAAGACACAGCCAACAGTGACTCAAAAAGAAACCGAGCTTCTTGAGATTATCAGTCAGCTAAAAGGAGAAATTGCTGAAATTAAAGGAGCCATTCAGGAGTCACAGCGACCCACCAGACCACGTCAGAAGCAAGGAAGCGGGGCTGCAGAGACTGTCAGGACAGAAACATTGGAGAGCAGTGCGATCACTGCTTTAAATGTGGACAAAGTGGTCACCTGTCCAAAGGATGCAGAGCCCGACGCAAACCCACCGACAGAGCAGAACACATTGATATGTTGGCGAACACAGTGACCTCCCCACAACATATACCTGTCAGAGTGAGCAGCAACAAAATACATGCAGACTTATCACAGAAGTATAAAGTACTTGGAGACAAAAATGGCAGTTAATAGTCAAGACCAAATAAATGAGCCAGTCAACGTCAGCCTCCTCTGCCCAAAACGGAGGGCGCAACTTCTGAACTAGTTGGGAAAAAGCACATAATTTCCTGCCTGCTGGAGGGTGTAGAGACCAGAGCACTGTGGGACACCGGATCACAGGTTTGCCTAATAAATGAAAAGTGGAGACAGCAGAACATTCCACACACAGTGTGAGAAGTTTAACTGAAATAATCGGCCTGGTGTTCTAGATGGAAGGGCAGTAAACCAGACTTCAATACCATTTTCTGGGTGGGTCGAGGTTGAATTCAGTTTGCCCACAGCAAAGCCAGAACCATTAGATTTATTGGTCCCAGTCCTTATCTCCCAGGAAGATGGGGTGGCAGAGGAGCCAATTATTGGCTTCAATGTGATTGAACATTTGTTGGAAAGGGGAGTAGAACCACCACGTGTTGCTTTGGAGGCCATCAGCACAGCATTCTCAATAGACTGTAAAAAAGCAGAGGTCTTTCTCAAAGTGATGAAGGGTGGAGATGATGGGCTGGATGAGGGTACAGTAAAGACCGGAAAAAACTCTTGAGCATCCCAGCTGGCCAGACAAGAGCTTTCAAGTGCTCAGTGAGGGCAGGTCCACTCCCAGAACGTCAGGATGCCCTGTTTCAGCCTAACCCACCTTCACAGAAGTTGGAAGGCTTGGAGGTACAAGAGGGTGTCGTACAGTTACAGCAAGGTACGTGGTCCCGCATCACCATCCCAGTCACCAATAACACAGCTCATGAGATTTTAGTGCCTCCAAGAACTGTGCTTGGGCAAACCCAGAGGGTTAGAACAATTTACCCTGCAAACACAAAAGTGGTAGACACAAAGCAGACAGAGATAGTTACGCCAACCACTGAACCATCACCCACTCTACAAAATAATCCAACATTAGTACCAACTAACAGAACAACCACAGCATTGAAGATTTCTGGGACCCCCCTGTTCCCCTTGACCACCTTACACCAGCACAGCAGCAAGAGGTGAAGAAGTTGTTAAGAGAAGAGTGCAGAGTCTTCGCTCGTGATGAATATGATGTTGGCACCATACCTTCTCTGCAGCTTAAGATTCGTCTCAGTGATCCGACACCGGTAAGACGAACTTACACATCAGTCCCAAAACCCCTACACAAAGAGGTTAAAGAGTACCTCGAAGATTTGTTAAACAGAGGGTGGATAAAAAAATCCAAATCACCATACTCCAGCCCTATTGTATGTGTGCGGAAGAAGGACGGAAGCCTCCGTTTGTGTTGTGACTACAGGGAGCTAAATATGAAATCAATCCCTGATCGCCATCCGATCCCACGCATACAAGATATGCTGAACACTCTAAAAGGAAGTTCCTGGTTCTCCGTCCTTGACCAAGGGAAGGCGTACCATCAGGGCTTCCTGGAGGAATCAAGCCGTCCTCTCACAGCATTTATTACGCCGTGGGGACTGTCGAGTGGGTAAGAATACCTTTTGGGTTAACATCCGCCCCTGCCGAGTTCCAGAGGTCAATGGAAGAATGCCTGACCGGACTGAGAGATGATATATGCTTACCGTACTTGGATGACAATCTCGTTCATTCTCAGACTTTTGAGGACCACTTAAAGGATCTCAGACAGGTCCTGCAGCGGTATGAGAGTCATGGGGTTAAGTTGACCCCCAGAAAATGTGAGCTCTTTAAAAATCAAGTGAGGTTCCTGGGGAGGCTAGTGACCCCAAATGGACACACCATGGATCCTGCTGACATTGCCCCAGTTCAAGCACTAAAACAAAGGAATCCTACCACCGTTGGAGAAGTAAGACAGTTATTGGGCTTCATCTCATACTACCGCAACTACATTCCTAATTTTTCACGTATAGCTAAACCCCTTTATGACCTCCTGTCAAACGAAAACACTGGAAGAAAAGACACAAGAAAAAAACAAAACAAAAAGACACAAAGCAGTGGGGGTCAGTTACCATCATCACACACAGTCCTGTGGTCATCTGAACACCAACAAGTGCTTTGTCGACTGGTGGACTTCCTCATTCAGCCTCCAGTTCTGGGATATCCTGATTTTGAGCAACCCTTCACCCTACACTGCGATGCTTCACAGGAAGGACTTGGGGCCGTGCTATATCAGAGACAGAGTGGAAAGCTGGTTGTGATTGCTTACGGGTCAAGAACTCTGACTGTCCCAGAAAAGAACTACCATCTTCACTCAGGGAAGCTGGAGTTTCTTGCCTTAAAGTGGGCCATATGTGAGAGGTTCAGAGATTACCTCTATTACTCACCTCCATTTATTGTCTACACTGACAATAACCCTCTCACATATGTGCTCACAACAGCAAAGCTCAATGCTACAACCCACCGATGGGTAGCTGAACTCGCACACTTCCAGTTCACCATTAAGTATCGACCAGGCAGGACCAACGGCGACGCTGATGGTCTTTCACGCATGCCCTTAGATATAGAGCAGTACATCAAAACCTGCACAGAAGCTGTGACACCTGAGGTAATGAACAGCGTGACTGCATCTCTGGCTGTCCAGCTGCAAAAAAGTGAGCCATGGCTGTGTCCCCTAACTATTTCAACAGCAGTAGCAGGAATACCTGATGAGGTGAGGATGTCAGTGGTGGAAATTCCAAAAGCAGACTTAAGACAGGCACAACAAGAGGACCCTGTAATCGGTGAAGTGCTCAAATATGTCACTGCCAACTGCTGGCCAAAAAGTGGAAAACAAGCCCGTAACAATGGGATGGCTGTCTTGCTTAGAGAAAAACAGAAATTGCACTTGGATGATGATGGTTTACTGTATAGGAAAACACCAAACAGGTCACAGCTCATCCTGCCTAAAAAGTTCCACAAGCTTATTTACAAAGAACTGCATGAAGACATGGGCCATTTAGGAGTTGAGAGAGTTTTGACCCTCATCCGGGACCGTTTTTATTGGCCTCACATGCAGAAACATATTGAGCACTATGTAACAAAAGAATGCAGCTGTCTGAAAAACAAGCGCCCTAACAGACCCACCAGAGCACCCCTCTCCAGCATTGTCACCACTTACCCGTTCGAGCTGGTCTCTATGGATTTCTTGCATTTAGAAAAATGTAAGGGAGGATATGAATATATCCTCGTTGTGATGGACCACTTCACGCGGTTCGCCCAAGCTTACCCCTGCCGAGACAAAAGTGCTAAAACAGCTGCTGAGAAACTCTTTGGGGATTTTGTCTTGAGATTTGGTTTTCCCACCCGGCTTCACCACGACCAAGGTAGGGAGTTTGAAAACAAGCTGTTTGCCAAGCTAGAGGAATACAGTGGAGTGAAAGGATCCAGAACCACGCCGTACCACCCCCAGGGAAATGGCCAGGTGGAACGGTTTAATAGGACATTGCTGGCAATGCTCCGAACCCTTCCAGAGGCAGCTAAAACAGACTGGAAAGCATCCCTGGCAAAATTGGTCCATGCTTACAACTGTACACGCAGCGAAGCCACCGGATATGCACCTTATTTCCTGTTGTTCGGGAGAAACCCAAGACTCCCCATCGACCTGATGTTCGACCTCACTGTGAAAGATCAGGGCTTATCACACAGAGATTATGCTGAAAGGTGGAAGGCTCGCATGTCTGATGCTTACAAACTGGCCTCAAAGACAGCATATAAAGAGAGCATGCGGGGAAAAACGCTCTATGACCGGAAAACCCATGGTGCAGAGCTGGACCCAGGATGCAGAGTGCTGGTCAGAAATCTAAAGGAAAAGGGAGGACCGGGAAAACTCAGGTCATTCTGGGAGGATCAAGTATTTGTGGTGACACAGAAAAAATACAAGGACAGTCCAGTGTATGAAATTAAGCCAGAAAACGGAAAAGGACGAACCCGTGTGGTTCACAGGAATCTTTTACTGCCTTGTACTTCTTCCAGTTGAGGAAGAAAACTCCATGCAGAACAAAGAAAGAAGAGACAAGCAAATAACAAAAAGGTGTGAACAACCGGGACAAGAACACAGTTCAGATGAAGAGGATGACTGGAGAGGAGTCACAGTGTTGCCAGCACAACACCAGGTCGGTGTGTGCTGTATAAGTGGACAAGGGAACCTGAGTATGAGCCAGAAAATGCTCCAGCAATACCCAGTACCTTGGTGTGAAGAGGATCCAGAGAATGAGAGGGATCAACACTACGAGGACACAAAGACACAGGAGGGTGAAAACATCCAACATCCTGACCTGGATCATCAGGCTGAAACTGTGAGCAGTGATCAAGAGCGAGATGAACATTCACCTGTCAAGCAAAGAGGGTATCCTTTCAGAATGAGAAAACCAAAATTGAGGTTTACTTACCACCAGTTAGGACAGCCTACTGTAGCATCTGACTGAGGAGTTGTAGAGTGAATGTGACTGTGAAGTTATAGAGTTCAGTTCAGAATTTTCATTGTCAAGAATTCAAATTCATTTAATGTTGTGATATTTGTCATGTAGTTTTGAAATATGAGAGAGTACTTTGGCATCTGACTAGGACTATGTTTAACAGGAGGTTTGAACTATGTAAAAAAGCCTTACTCAGAGAGGATGCAGATACCCATGCTAGTGATGGAAGTAGCAGTGGACTGTCATCGTGCACAATGACACCAGCTGCAAGCATATGGCATTAAGGGGAGATACCTGTCCTATGAGTTACCGTGGCAACAGCCATGCATCCTAATGAACATTTTTGAACTCTGACTCCTACTTAGACTTACCCTCCCTGAATGCAATGGATTTTTGCTGCATAGTGTCAGATAGTGTCATAATGTCGGGACGACATTACATGTTGGAGGGGAGAGTGTGGGAGTATAGAGGAACACAGCCGACCCCCCTTGTTTTTTTTGTTGTTCATTCCAGCAAAAGAATGCTTATGTTGATGTTAATTATCAGAAAAGTTTTGTCTTGCAATGTTTATCAAATGTCTCCTACAGACTAAGTATAGTGAGCATGTAATCCTTACTTTCGCCACCAGATGGCGTGTTACATACAGTGAGTAACCTGACCCGGCGTGCCACAGTTAATTCAGTGCTGCGTCGGCTGTTAAAGTGTGGATGCTCACTGTGCTCTTCGTGTCTGTTTACTAACAGGTAAATATTCACAAATAACACCTATATGTTTGAGTATGAGACAGTATGAGTCCCAGAAAAGTGTGGGGAAGTTGGCCGGTTATCCCCTTATGTGTGTAGATGGCAGAAGTTTGGTTTGTGCTCTTAGTACTGCCTGAGGAAGCTAGCAGTCAAGCTAACTTTTGCCCGTGATGTCGGAACTATTTTGTCTGAGTTGTTGTGCTGAAAGTGTGCATACACTTACCTGTAGCCCAGGAGAATATGGAAAGAACATAATGTATAAGTGTCACATTTGTATTAGAGAACAGTTGCAGTGTTCATTGTAAATGTACACAGTTAATTCAGTGCTGCGTCGGCTGTTAAAGTGTGGATGCTCACTGTGCTCTTCGTGTCTGTTTACTAACAGCCGACAACAATAAAGACCCGCAAGACAACACACTTGAGTTTTCATTTGAGTGTGCAACATCTTTGTTTCTGTTTTTACTGTTGAACAGGTCAAAACTTTTTATGACTGATGGTATGTACAGTACGTATTGACTGCTGGCTGTGGAATAAATTGCCCTTCACAGGGATAAGAAGGTTTACCTTGACCTTGACCGTATTTTTCTGTCCAATGTGTTTACATTTTGTAAAGAAATTGTAAATTTCATTAAAATACCAGATGTGCCAGATGTGTTGACTGTGCAAAGCTGGTTGGCCAAGAATGCTGAAGGGGTTACACCCTGGATGGCTCACCACATCATCGTAAGGACAACACAAAGAAAATCATGAATCCCACTCATTAAAATGTGATGAAGAGTTCCTGACCATGCGGACAGAAAAAAGATTTGTTGATGCTACCATGTAACCCAAATATTCATGTAGCCTGTAAGTGAACTACTGTATGCTTTAAGCAGATATTGGCTGTGTCAATTGAGCATTTCAAACACTATTTTTGAGTCTGTAGTGCGTTCATGCTGTCATTTAAGGGAAAATTTTGTGCACTGAAAGTACCAGGATGCTGCCCTAATAATGGCCAAAGATGAAGCACACTTCGCACTAAACGGACGCCATCTTGCTGACGTAGTGGAAGAGGCAGGACTTTCAAACTGCTTCCAGAGCTGAATAATGGCGGTGAACAAAGCGGTAGCTACCCCTGCTGCATCAGAGGCAGTATTGTACTGATTAAAGTAACATTTATGAAATGATTTAGACATAATTACTAATGTATATTGTAGCATGCTAAGCTGCTCACTCCCTGATGACAGTTATGATCTGGGCATGTGTTTGAGGCTGCAGTTACACCAGCTCAGTAGAGTTAGCTCATATTAGCAGGGAATGCTAGTCTGTCACTTCCTGTAAGGGCAGTGCTCTGTTTGGGTCAGCATGAGGGAGCGGGGTTTGGTGTGTGCATGTGTGTGTTTTGTGTTATACACTTGGATGTGTGAAGGCTTGTTTTTATTTGAATTTGCATTTGTTTTTATAATGTCGAGAACTTTGTGTTGCCTTTTAATGGTATGAAAAGTGCTTTATAAATAAAGCTTGATTTGATTTGATTTAGCAACAATAGTGTGCACTACAAATGAGGTACTCTGTGCTCACTACGCACTGAATTCCAGTGCACTCAGGCAAGTGTGCTGTTTGAGACATAGCTATTTACTCACAATCTAAATGCAGTCCATTCATTGTTGCTTGAATAATGTGTAAAAGATCATTCTAAACTAACTAAAAATACTTGGTTCAAACCCATCAAGGTGCCAGTAAAATATGTACAGTATGTCCCCACTGTATTCATTCATTCATTCATTCATTCATTCATTCATTCATTCATTCATTCATTCAAAATGAATGAATGAATTCTAAAGAAGTAAAACATATTGTATTTTGTCATTTGCACAAAAAAAAAAAAAAAATTTCACCGAACAATGTTCTCTGTCATTACACGTGGACTAAAAAGTCTTTTCAACAGATGGCTGTAAAAATGAGACAAACCGAAACAGCAGCATCACACTGTGACTGGTCTGTTACAGTTTGCACTACATGTATGACTGTATGCTTTCAGTGGGACATTTTACGAAATGCAAGCAGAGCTTGGACGTCATTGAAATTTGCCCAAAATTGTCAGTCACATTTTACTCATTCACTCATACATGATCCATAGTGTTCAATTAAAATAATGATGTAGAAGGTGCAATAAGTGTTTATTTTGAAGATTGGTATTATATTATAATTTGCATTTGGAGGATTTAGCTTTATTATGAAATAGTCAGCTGAGTTTAATTCATATTCAGGAGCTTTATAATTTAAGTTTTTATTGGTTCAAAATGGGCGTATGTCAAAGTTGACTTTTTTATTGTACATATTCGCATCAAAATGTGTACTAGACCTAAATGTATTTACCATGTACTTTGTTATAATGCTTTTTAAAAACATTATAATGCACTTTTTGTTGTCTAACAGTTGCCATTGTAAAGTTTCTGGCTGTTTTTCATGGTAATTTGTGCTGGACTGCAATGCAAGATCTCATTAAAATGTTTAATAAAAAAACAAAACAAAAGTGACCAACACAGGCAGAGAGAACAGGGGAGCTGTATTTTGTCTCACCATTGTAAATAATCACCAGACTGGCATGGCTTTAAGATAGCATTACTCATTGTTTGTTTTTTCAACAGACATTGCTCAAAGTATTACCTTGGGTTTACTTTACAATAAGGTACACAAAATTGTGCTTCGTTACAAGGGAACGACTAAGGGGGGGATGAAGCACTAATGAGTAGTTGACCAGTACTTGATGGTGAAAACACGCTCCGGTCTTATTCAGGGACTAATGGTTTGTTATCTCAAGGACCAAAGAGGAATGAACCGGGGACTAATGGGGACTGGAGACTCTGTTGTCATAGTCTTGTACTGCTGCTGTGTCATCTTACCTTTACATGCCCGTCACTTAATGAACAAGAAATCAATCATTTCCCAACCATTACTTTTTGCCTTTTAACTTGCAGTGATACATCATCCCAAGTACCTTATGAGGAGCAAATCGTTATTTAAAGAGTACCTAATCAATACCTACAATTTTTGTGAATTTAACCTATCTGAACAACTGATATCTTACAATCAAATATTTCAATCAGCCCCTGTTACAGTAGATACAATTTTGAATTATGACTATATGAATATAGCTACTGTATCTAATGTGCACAAAGTATTCATTGATTGATGAGAACTGCAAAACAAGACAGGCAGTATTTATTACACACACACACCTCAGCTGATGCACTGATCCAGTTTTTTCAAATCCAGTCTGATGCCGATACCTGGGCTGAGTGTATTGGCTGATACCCGACACCAGTCTGATATAACCGTATACGTTGCCATGTGAATGAAGGCATCACGCTTGACATGAAAATTTAGCGTTTAAGAAAAAGTAACAGATATAAATGTACTTGATTATATTTACTAACAAAAAAGTGTACATTTATTATGACATTAATAAAAACAGAAATGACTGGATCGGAATGCTGGATCGGCCACATTCATCCGATATCCGATCCAGCTCTTTTGTCAATATCGGAGCCGATACCCGGATCGGTACATCTCTAACCTCAACTACGCTTTCATTCTTTAGAGAAGAAGCCATTAGGCCCTGAATAAGACCAGTGGGGGCATTTTCACTTGTGAGTACTGGTTAACTGAATCAGAATCAGCTTTATTCCTTGTATGTGTGACCATACAAGGAATTTGACTCCGGATATTTCTCTCTCCCGTGGGGGTACATACAAAATATAAATATAAAAATCCAAGATAAATACAAGATAAAAACACAAGAATAGAAGAATAGAAGATACAAAAAACAAAAACAAAAATGTATTTACAACAAGAACAGGATATAAATATATGTACATGTAGTGCAAGGTGTATTTTATGGGCTAATAAAAGAGACAGCTTGGGGGAAGAAACTGTTTTTGTGTCTGGTAATCCTGGCAAACAGAGTTCTGTAATGCTTGCCAGACAGAAGCAGTTCAAACAGTTTGTGTGCAGGGTGTGAGCGGTCAGCAGTGATGCTTCCTGCCTGTTTACTGACTCTAGACTGGTATAAGTCCTGGATGGAGGGCAAGTTGGTCCCAATGATTTTTCCTGCAGACCCGATTGTCCGTTGCACCCTGTTCCTGTCTTGTTTGGTGGCCAACCCAAACCAGACAGTGATGGATGTGCACAGAACAGACTGGATGATGGAGGTGTAAAAGATGATCAGCATGTTCTGAGGCAGGTTGAACTTTTTCAGCTGTCACAGGAAAACTTAGTTCCCATTAGTTCTTCATTCCCTGCTTAGTCACTCCCTTGTAACCAAGCACAATTTTGTGTACCTTATTGTGAAGTGTTTCCCTACCTTGAATTGAAATAGTAACTCAGTTTCAAAGCTAAAAATCTAAATTTTTATTTTTTACTTCTGTTGACACAAATGTTTAGGGGTAAAAACACTTAAAATAAAATTGAATCACCTTCTTGATAGCCTCTCCAGACTAATTATGATAGGGGATTCAAGCTTAGTCAGACAACTGTCTGACTTTTGAGATCATAAAACACTTCAACCTGAATGGAAGAATATAATAAACCTATGGACTTCAACCACTTATGAGTCTGAGTGCACGCACACACACTGACACACGCACACACATATAGTGGGCCAGCAGAGACACTGACGTAAGGCAAAATTTACTGCAGATACTCAGCCAGTCTCATAAAAAACATACACAGGCTTATAAAAATAGACATAAAACTCTTGAGGTAAATAATCTCATAGAGAAAGACGACCAAATAAACTCAATGTGCATATTTGGTATTTCAGTAGCTAACTATTTTTAAAAAAACAGGTTTTATTCACTTATATTACAGTGCATTATTTTATCCCATTTGTTCGAAATGGAAGCCCCTCGAAATCTGGTTATAGTTTATTCACAGTGTTTTTATGAGTTTTTATGAACAAATGAAAAATCCACACTCATTTCTACAAACAAAATTGCCTTGTCATTCTTCATATTCATTTTTGGTATTTCTCACACACACTAACGGGTCATGACTGATGTAATCCCTTTCCAGAAAACAGGCCAGTGCTGTTGAACTCTGATTATCACAAAGAAGCTACGTGCTTGATAGTTTCCACCCACAGATAAGTCCAGCAACAACTTCCGGTCTGATATGCCTCAAGTTTTCACCCAGCTCTACTTTTAAAAGAGATCATTCAACTCCATGTTTGTCTCTTTTCAGGTATGTGATAACAAATTCTTGCTGGGCTACCAACCTGGTTGTTTTTTTCTTCTTTTTTAATCAAAATTTAAACTTCTAAAGAAATTAAAGCAAAATCAAGATCAACATGAAAAAAGAACCTCAATGAAAGAAAAGGGGGGTCAACCTGTGCTGACTAAATTTTAACTTTTGGTCAAATTGATATGTTTTATTTCATACAAAGTAACACTTAATGTAATCCAGCCTTCTTGGCCATGGAGCGTGTGCAAACACATTCACCCGCAAGGATGGGTGGTCCTGTGCGCTCAACGAGAACCAGTGGGAGCAGTGGGTGTTCGATCTGTTTGCAAACAGATCCACAGTTGCCCTCCCGAATCGAGGCCAGATCTGCTGTACCACTTCTAGATGCAGTCTCCACGCGTCCTCCAGGGGGCCGCCCCTTGACATGAGGTCGGCCCTTCTGTTCTCAATTCCTGGGACGTGGAAGGCTCTCAGGTGCTCTCAGGTGCTCTGAGAGCCCATGACCACAAGTACTCTGCCACTGTTAACAGGGCTGCAGAATGCACACCGCCCTGACTGTTGATGCAAGCAACTGTGGTGCGGTTTTCGGTCCTCACCAACACATGTCTCCTCCTAAACAGGTGACTGAAGTGTTGGAGAACCAGGAGTACTGCCTGTAACTCAAGGAGGTTAGAGAGGATAGAATAAATGGAAGTTTGGCCCATGGGGGGCCCATTGTGAAAAGGCTGAGTCGTCCCTGAACGCACCTGGCCAGTTGTCAGAGCTCTAGGGGCCGTTCGCAAACGCATCTCTGTTGTCCGAGCCGGCGGGCTGTTTCCTGAATGCACCGCCGCAGCTTGGCATCTCACAGTAATGGTGATGTAGCTACTGTAGATCCAGCTGTGGAATTTGCAACTGGAAAATGTGTGTAGGACATATTCATCATCCTACTGTCATTTCCCCGAGATACAGCTCGTGTTAATCCGCTTAGCTGTAGTGCGGGTGGTTAATTGAGTGATATCAGCTGACGTGCTGCAACACTCTCATCGCTCACCCTGTCATGCTGACGTGAGCGAGGATCGCTATTGCCGCCTCGGTGGAGGAAGCCATTGCTCACCAGGCGGTCAGCCCGCTGAGCCGGGTAAACCTTGGAACAAACACGGAGTCGGCTAGCAGCGTGCAGGGCTAACGATCAGGTCGCTACAACCGGTGGGGAGCGGTATTTCTTTATGCATCGCCGCCTGTTGTAGCGCTCATTTCCTGCTACAACACTCTCTTCGCCCTGCCGTGCTGACATAAACAAGGATTGCCATCGCATCTCTGCTGTAAAAGCCCTCACTTGTCAGGCAGTCAGCAGGCTGACCGTGGAAGAAACACGATGCCCGGCTAGCATCATACAGGACTAACAGCGAGGTAGGGCTGTAGCGTAAGCTACATCGGAAGCATGGTGAAGTGTGAGGGGAAACCATTGCTCATGTAGTGGAGTACCGTACCGTACCGTACCGTCTTCTTCCACTTATCTGGGATCGGGTCGCGGGGGCAGCTGCCTAAGCACGGAAGCCCAGACTTCTCTCACCCCGGCCACAGCCACCAGCTCAACCGGGGGGATCCCCAGGCATTCCCAGGCCAGCCGGGAGACGTAGTCCCTCCAGCGTGTCCAGGGTCTCCCTCGGGTTCTTGTCCCGATGGGACGTGCCTGGAACAACTCACCAGGGAGGTGTCCAGGAGGCATCCTGACCAGATGCCCGAGCCACCTCATCTGGCTCCTCTCTATACTGAGGTGCAGCGGCTCTACTTTGAGCCCCTACGGGATGACCAAGCTCCTCACCCTATCTCTAAGGGAGAGCCCGGCCACCCTGCGGAAGAAACTAATTTCAGCCGCTTGTACTCGCGATCTCGTTCTTTCGGTCATGACCCACAGCTCATGGCCATAGGTGAGGGTAGGAACGTAGATGGACCGGTAAATCGAAAGCTTCGCCTTCTGGCTCAGCTCCTTCTTCACCACGACGAACCGATGCAGAGTCTGCATCACTGCAGACGCCGCACTGATTCGTCTGTCCATCTCCCGCTCCATTTTTCCCTCACTCGTGAACAAGACCCCGAGATACTTGAACTCCCCCACCTGGGGCAGGACCTCGCTCCCGACCCGAAGAGGACACCACCCTTTTCCGGGCGAGGACCATGGTCTCGGATTTGGAGGTGCTGATTCTCATCCCGGCTGCTTCACACTCGGCTGCAAATCGCTCCAGCGAGAGCTGGAGATCACGGCCTGATGACGCCAACAGAACCACATCATCTGTGAACAGCAGAGACTCGATCCTGAGGCCACCAAACTGGATCCCCTCAACACCTCGGCTGCACCTAGAAATCCTGTCCATAAAGGTTATGAACAAGATCGGCGACAAAGGGCAGCCTTGGCGGAGTCCAACTCTCACTGGGAATGGATTCAACCTACAGCCGGAAATGTGGACCAAGCTCTGGCACCAGTCGTACATGGACCGGACAGCTTGAACAAGAGGGTCCGGCACCCCATACTCCCGGGTCACCCCCCACAGGAATCCCTGGGGTGTGATCCCCGTGAAGTTGGAACACACCCTCCGATCCCTCTTTTTAAAAAGGGGGAACACCACCCCAGTCTGCCAGTCCAGAGGTACTGCCCCCGATGTCCATGCGATACTGCAGAGGCGTGTCAGCCAAGACAGCCTCACAGCATCCAGAGCCTTAAGAAACTCCGGGCGGATCTCATCCACCCCAGGGGTCCGGCCACCAAGGAGCTTTTTGACTACCTCGGCGACCTCAGCCCCAGTGATAAAAGAGTCCAACCCTGAGTCCCCAAACTCTGCTTCCCTTCCACCAACTCACGACATCCCAAGTCGAGGTCAGCAGCCCACCATCCCCACTGTACAAAGTGTTGATGGTGCACTGCTTCCTCCTCCTGAGCCACCGGATGGTGGACCAGAAACGCCTCGAAGCCATCCGGAAGTCATTCTCCGTGGACTCACTGAACTCCTCCCATGTCCGAGTTTTTGCCTCAGCAATGCCAGAGCCGCGCTCCGCTTGGCCTGCCCATACCTGTCAACTGCCTCAGGAGTCCCACAGGCCAGGAAGGCATTGACGGCATCCCTCACCGCTGGTGTCCACCAGCGAGTTCGGTGGTTGCCGCCACGACGGGCAGCGACAACCTTACGGCCACAGCTCCGACTAGCAGCCTCAGCAATAGAGGTGTGGAACATAGCCCATTCCGACTCAATGTCCCCCACCTCCCTTGGAACATGGTTGAAGCTCTCCCGGAGTTGGGAGTTAAAGCTCTCTCTGACAGGGGACTCAGCCAGACGTTCCCAGCAGACCCTCACGACACGTTTGGGCCTGCCAGGTCTGACCGGCAACCTCCCCCACCATCTGAGCCCACTCACCACCAGGTGGTGATCAGTGGACAGCTCCACCCCTCTCTTCACCCGAGTGACCAGGATAAGGGGCCGCAAGTCCGATGACACGACTACGAAGTCGATCATGGAACTGTGGCCTAAGGTGTCCTGTTGCCAGGTGTAAATGTGGACACTCTTATTCCTGAACATGGTGTTTGTTATTGACAATCCATGACGAGCACAGAAGTCCAACAACAAAACACCACTCGGGTTCAGATCGGGTAGTGGAGTAACATGTTTATTAAAACAGAACATCCACATAAAATAAACCATAAGAACAATGAGGCAAGGCGGTCTGCCGTTGCTGGCTCTCCCATTACTGTCACAGGTTGTTGGGTGTCCCAGGCCAGATTCGCTGCCCGCAGCACACCGACGTGTGATGAGGTCTCGTGCGGGGCGGTGTAAAAGCTGGTCGTCCTGGCCCGTAGTGATTCAGCTGGGGAACCCGCCGCGGAGAAGCTTTTTAGCTGACGGCGTTCCCTTTGCCTGACCACTGCGTTACAGTGGAGCAGCTTGTTCTCTCCCTTCCACTTAGCTAGTGGCTAGCTGGCTAAGCTAGTGGTTAGCTCGCTAACCTAGCAGTTAGCTGCTAGCTATCCTCTTCCATTCCTCCAGCCTCTTCAGCCGCTGTGTCACCAAGTGAGGGAGCCGAAGAGGCGAGGTGGTGAACAAAGAGATCCTCTCGGTGTCTTTTGAGGAGGGCGATGTTCAAACAGGTACATAACACGCCCGGCAGCAGATGCTAGCTGCTGCTAGTAGCTACTAGCTGTAGCATCCACGGCAGCGGTGGTAGTGGATTTCTGGATCCTGATCAGCCAGCGGATTAGGAGCACAGTCAGAGTGTCTTCGAGCGGGGGCCGTTAGGCCCCGCACATGCAGGAAAGAAGTCACCTTCGTGACTGTCGTCCAGGTCCTCAGCGGCTCCGGCCATGACGCCTTCATGCACTGGTGTCGGGAAGCACTGGGAAGACCGAAGCAGGTGGAGGTGGTTGAGCCGGGCTGTAACTCTTGGCGGAGACAGCTCACAGGCTTCGGAGGCAGTGGGAGGGGGCAGTGAAGCCCAGCAGGCTCCGCCGCAACGTCACTCAAGGCGCCTCACACCATTGAGCCGCCGTCGAAAGGGGTTTCCTTCCATCTCGCTTAGGCGGCAAGTCTGTAGCAGACGCTGAGCAGGTCTGGTCGGTGAAGTGGAGGTGGTAGGGGAGCTCTCCTCCTCCATGGGGTCGTCAGACTCCCGCTCTGCTTCCTCTCGAGATGATGAAGTTCTTGGAGCGGCGACTCCTTCCTAGGAGATGGTGTGTCAGTGGGCACTCGCCAACGCTGAAAGAAACGGAATGAGGGCAGCTGGTGGTGCATCTGCCTTTATAGGAATACGCCCTACTGGCCGGCTACGTACATGAAAATTTCAGTGGGCCAATCGCGTGTACGCGATTGGAGGAGAGTTGTACTCATAGAGTCCAGTAGAGTGTGAAGCCTGTGTGAAATATAACAGATTCCCATTCACAGGCATGTTGATGTTACTTTACCCTATTATTATCTTATTATCCTTTTTACAAATAATTGTTTATGTACAGTTTCCACACTTCTTGCTCATAACACCAGGACACACTCACATATCCACATAAGCACATATTAACAATGTGACATTGACCTGAAGCTATAATTTGATACAATCTGGAGGAAGTTAAACTTTTACCAAGCTTCCATTACAATAGTTCTGCTATTTGATTAAAAAACTGTTCCTTGTAGAAACAGTACATGAGCATAATCTGTGGTCATACAGATTTTCTTTGAGCAAGGTTATTTATATACTTACAAAAACAACAACAACAAAAAAGGCATGCGGAAGCTCCTACGTGACAGAATTTGCAAAAGCAGTCAACATTTTTTTAGGAGGCCAAAGTCTTTTTGTTGTGTGTGAGTGCTGTGCAGCAGCACAACTTTTGGCTTTCCCTTCCATCTGCTGACAGTCCAATGTCAATGTAATAATAATAATAATAATAATAATAATAATAATAATGTTTAAAGGTAGGGTTGGCAATGTTTGAAAAACATTTCTAGCAAGCGACATTTTAAAAAGAACAAACCACGCCTTCAGAGCGCAGGGACATGTGTGCCAATGTTTTACGAGCAGGTTAACGATAACAGCCAGGTGGATAGCTTGTTAGCTTGCTAGTAAACAGCTGACAAATCACGTTTCCAAAAGCTTTAATCCACTTACCTCCAACCCCTTCTGCGGTGTTAAAAGTCCACACTGCAAACGTCAATGCCTCCAAGACTTAATCCTTATCTGTTGTTTTGGTTTGGTTTGTTTTTTTAGCGCAGCAGCACTTAGCAGTCTGTTAGCTACGTTGCGAATGGCCAAATTCTGCCTCTTGGCAGGGGTTGGTAAGAGTTTTTACAGAACTGCAGCTCTCACAGAGGTCTGACTTTTTTCCTTCTTCTTTATGAATATATGATGTATTGACTACTGTCAGGATGGAAGGACCATTTCACCCAGTATAAAAAAAAGTGTTTCTGAATGGGATTACCAACTCTGACCTTACTGTAATCCTCAATTCTTTCTTTCTACTCTTTTGATAACCAGGGAACCACAGGCAGGTAACAGATCCAGATGGCATCACTTCTAAACTGCTCAGAGACTTGGCAGACGAACTCTTTAAAGGTGCCATGACATCAAATTTCACTTTTCTGGGGTTTTGGGTGTATAATATGATCTATTGTGCACTGATGAGGCCATGTGAATGTCCAGAGTGAGAATCAAAGTTCCTGTTTATGGTCTGTCAGCTTTGTCTCTCTGCTCAGAAACAGTTGAATCAGACAGCAGGCTATCATTCTACGTAGTTCTATCATTCTACGTAATTTAATTGCTCCAATAAGAGCACACTATCAAGTAAACAGCGCCACCCCTCTCTCTCTCCTAACGGTTGATGCACCGTCCGCTCCCCCCTCCCCTCCCTGTCTGATTCAGCTGCATGTGGAGCTAGTAGTAACTTCTCTGCAGTCAGGTCTGGGTTTTCAAACAAATGGATTTAAAAGCAAACTTCTGCAGCAACACTGAGGGAGGCGACCACAACCTTGTCATTACCTGTAAGTTTATTTATTTTCTAAATGCTGTCTTGTCTGATAAACGTAGCTCTCACTGTCTGAACTGCCCATGTTGCTAGCAGTTAGCCTTTAGCAAACTCCGATCGCAGCTTGACCTACATTCTCCAAATAAGGTCATAGCGAAATAAGGTGTAGCCAATCAAAATGAAGTCAACGTGGTCTCCGGGTAAAGCTCCATATCATCACCGGACCCAACTGTATAACTGAGGAAGTCAGGTCTGGCGTTTCAAAACAACACTCCGCTGTAAAAAATGCCGTTTTTTTCTTTGGAGTATTTACATATACAGTAATGCCAACAACATAAACTAGTTTTTAACTGTTATGTCATCACTCCTTTAAAGTGTTGCCTACACATTTTCAGTCTGAGTCGTAGTGTGGAAAGAGTCCTAGAGGAGGAAAGAGGTGTAAAACCTCAACCCAGTCTCACTCCAAAACCTGACAGCCCATGTCTTTCCACAGCACTATACATACCAATTTCACAATTTGGCCTCTGAAATTATAGATTGGCTATGTTTGATCTTCCAATTCATTTCTGTAGGTCATGTGACTGCCGAGTTTCTCCCAAAAGAAAATGGCTGATATCCCTTCAGTTTCGGATGGAAATTGCTATATTTTAAGGTAGATTGTGACTCGATCATTGTTTTGATCACTTTTCGAGTGAGAAATATACACTTTAATTAAACATTATCCATCCAGTTTGTGTATGGGCCTACAATCAATAGTTTTTTGTTTTGACGGACATGCTGTCTGGTCTCTTAACAAAATTGCAAAAATCAAACTGTGGTAGACTATTAAAGTTTTGATCTTTCTCTCTGTTATTTTGTGTGCATGTTACTTCGCCATCCAGAAGCAAACAGTGGTGTCATGTACATCCTTGATAGTAAGAACTGGGTGCTGGATATAAGTGGAATATAAGATAAAGAGGAGAGACCCGCACACCAGAAATAGCTCCCAAAGAGTTTTTAACGGGGTGACATTTAGTTTTGGGAGCGCGGATATCTTTATTTTAATTTGCCATCGACATGTCCATTTCAGTCGAAGGAAATCCCTGAAGTGATGAGTGCCCAATTAAATCTTGTATTATTTGGGCCTAAATGGACATAATGTATTGCAGTAAAACCCCAGTGGTGCATTATTTATTTAATCACAAACAAAAGCTGAAAGTGTGCTCTGTCCGGTTTAAAAACCTCCTGAGTTGTGCCAATAACTAAAGACCATTCATACCAGCAAGCCAAAACTTTTAGGCCTGATCATGGAAAGGACAGTTCAGGGTACTTATTGTCAGACAGTTCCAAATCATGGTAATATCACATCTAGACCTTTTGCAGTTTGCATGTAAATAGACACTGGGGTGGATAATATAGTCTGTTGCATTCACTTTGTAACACTCACCTTCCTAGGAGTGCTGTAAGAATCACATTTCACGTTGTTTTCTCCAGCACATCGAAACAGCCCATCCATCCCTGCCCAGGGGTAAGTTAAAAAGAGCAGGAGTGGACTGCCACTTGACTGCATGAAGCTCCCTAGTTGTGCATTTGTTAGGGTGGTTTGCAGTATGGGAGCAACTCTCTCGGTGCACACCAGACTTTAGTTACAACACAAACAACTGTCACCTCCAGAAGTTCCCTGATGATACAGCTGCTGTTGGATGTGTATCATGGGGGAATGAACTTGAATGTAAGAAGATTATTAAATATTTTGGACAAACAAATAGAACTTTGCAGTCACCGTAGAGCTGCAAAGTTAGTTGACAGTTGATGCCAACTAAAGCTGGCCAACTAAAGCTGGCATCAACTGTCTTTATTTCTCCTTTTTACCAATGAAACATTTTTATTTGAATTTTAGCAGCTGGACAGGATCACCTGGCAGCGCAAACCACTCAAGCCCTTAGCATTGTGCCAAAGAGTGCGCACCTTGAGCAGAATAGATGTCAGAGACCATGTTCGAGGCTGCAGACACTTTCATTTGCCCAGCAACTCCTCATCCATGTCCTCATAAATTGGCCACTTCTGAGGCTCTGCATGAGTAGCTGTTGTATTATCTAAATTATTTTATTCATTATACCTGTTTTAAATTATATTTTTATTTCCCTCTTCCTCTAATACCTCCCTCTCCGTAGGGTTCTAATTCCATTTGCACTGTTGTCTCTCGCAATTCACCACGTTGCAAACCTCAAAACAGGCAAAATCTTCATTCCCTGTAAATAGGGGAGTTTGTACACATTTGCGTGATCATTCTTTGTAAATCACCCGCAAACTGTGGTTCAGCCTCTCGCACAAAATTCCAGATTCCAAAGGCAAATTACTACATGTAAATTTGGATCTTTGCAGATCTAACCCTTGGCAAAGGATTCGGCAAAGACAAGCAAGAAAACATTATCGAAGGAAGAAAGGAAAAGAAAGAGAGGACGGGACAGAACAAGACATAATACAAGAGTCAAGATTAGACTGTCTTTCACTGGCTGAAATGAGCTCAGTACAGGTAGGATGCAAGATGGAAGCCAGTTTAACTGTCGATAGAGGGCGTATCACTGAATAATTGCAATAAGTTCTGTAGTGTCTTTAATGCTGAATCTTATCTTTAAGCTGAATCACCCTGTAGCAAAAGCTTATTGTTTGTCTTTATAGCAGGGATCAGATTAGTAAAGAGCTGCACCAACAACAGACTAAAAAATTCCAACTTCAGACTTACTAAATCTCCAATAAATAGCAGCAAGATCTTACTCATAATGTGTTGAAGAATATGAGCTGTAAAGTTTTTGAAAGGTTACATCATCACATAGCATGGAAAAAAGTAAACAAAGACACACTATAGTCATGTGACAACCAAAACGTATGATTGAAGGAAAGTGTTGACCTTATGAAGATGATCCTATCTAATCCTCTCAGAAGAAGTCATATGGAAATTACGGAAAATCTGACTTATTCAAACCTCTGACATCTAGGATTTGGTCACAGTGGAAAAACACATTGAACTTGTTTTTTTTATTTTTATGACTGTCACTTTGTCCAATCTAGCTGCCTGAGAAAAAACCAAAACCAACTGTATTATTTTTCTTGCTGGTCAATACAACTTCAAATACTTGATAATAATAATGATAATAATAATAATACCAAAGTGTGACAAGTTCCATGTATAAATTAATAAAGTGCATGAAAACAAAACTGTGGTTTTGTCAAAGAACATAAATACATGTCTTTAGTCTGAAAATGATCTGCCTGAAGAATCAAAACCAGAGATGTTTAGTCATAGTGTCGGTACATGTTGCATGAACCAAAGATACTTTTTTAAGAGAGGAGTTTTGAAGCAACTGTGAAACATGGAAGTGGAAGTGTTATTGTATGGGATTTTTGTTGCCTCAGGAATTGGGCAGTTTGCAGTCACTCCAATGATACAACAACGAATTGTGCATCATGCAGCAACATGTCTTATGATATATCATATCATAAGGAGTGCTTGAGAGCAATGTGAGGTCACACATGTCAAAGTCGAAATTAAAGAGCACTTTTTTCCAGAGTGACAAGTTTGCTGGGAAAGAAACCGCAAAGGTATTGCTTGCAAAGCAATACCTGGTGTTGCTTGTAATGTTAGTCTAAATCTTTTTAAGACTGTTTTGTGAAGCACTTGGGTGATTCTATATCTGTGAAAAGTGCTATACAAATACATTTATTATAACTTATAATATTGAACATTATATGACTGTTGAATGTAAAAACAAAATACCAATTTATTTTTTTTTTCTATTGCTGTTTTGTCCAAGAATGTTTGTTTGTTTTTCAATGTCTACAATATCAGTACAATTTCTAATATCAAAATCAGTCAGTTGCTAACACATTGTTTCCATAATGGAAAAACATTTATCCAGCTTAAAATGCATCATGTCTAAGCACAAGTTTAACTGTGTTATTCTAATTTGTAGTGGCCCTTGTACTAAAATCTCACCCATTCTCTTTTCCATTTCTCTGTTGTCAGGTGAGTCTGAGTCAGGTAACATCATCCATCTTAAAAGTAATAAATGACACACACTCAAACAATGACATGACACGATAACTTCCTGCTGTGACTCATCAGTGTGATTTGATTAGGCAACAATAGTGTTCTTGTTTTTCTGCTTTTTCAACCACTTAGCTTGACGGATACCTGTACTGGGGTGCGTCATAATGAAAGCCAGCTCTGTCCTATTTTGTCAGTCAGGTATGCTGCTCTGCCTGTGGGACATGTATTACCCTCAGGGGTAAAGTGTACGGAGTGCAAAACAAAACTTGTTTTGATAAGATCAAGCTCAACCTGGGCTTGTCATTGAGAAATGACTCAAGGACTCAGGAGATTTGTTTTTTAAACCAAATGCAAGGTCCTCCAACACCAGTCCAGGTTGAGCTTGATCTTATATATATACTGTATATAATTGGTCCCCTGGAGGGACCAATTATATATTCAAAAATGAAAAGAGGAGATTATGCACCTTCATAGTTTAATGCTGCAGTAGGCCAAGCTTAATCGCATTATTAGCGTAACATTTTAATATAGACACCTCTAATCCAATCTGTGATAATTTGTTGTTGTTGTTTCTTCATAATAAACCTGCTCCATTCGTCTCGGTATACAAAAGTCAAATACATTTTTTATATCTTCCTCTATTTGTTAAGATCCATGACTATAGAAAAAGGATAAGTTTATTAATGACATGAGCTCTACTGTCTTTTCTCATTTAGTTTTTATTTGTATAAGAAATGTTACATTTTCAAGAGCTGCATTGTTTTTGGTGAAAATACAACTTTCCTTTAAAGGAATAGTACACCCACAGAATGATGTAACTTTATTTTCCACTTGCCTTCATGATGAGCAAGACTTTGGAGCACTTTTTTAATGTCTCAAATGCAGCCAGCGATCAGGAAGGCTTCTCGTTTTTATAGGACACTTGGATTACATTGGACGTGCAGTATGGAGGAATATTGACAAGTTTTTGTGGATTTTTATGGAGCTTTTTGGCTCGGGCACAATCGAACTCCATTATATGAAAGTTGGGGGAAAACGAGAAGCCTTCCTGATCGCCGGCTGCATTTAAGATATAAAAAGAGTGCTCCAGAGTCTTGCTCACCATGAGGGGAAGTGGAAAATAAAGTTACATCAGTCTGCGGGTGAATTATTCCTTTAAGGGTACGAATGGTACAAACAGCCTCCCATGCACAGAATATTATGTTGGCATGAATGCACATACTGTATAATTTGTTCCTGTTGTGTTTGATCACAGTTTGTAAGGGTCCTTCTCATATGTCATCACTGATCATGTGACAGGCATATGTATGTGAGTGGCTAAAAGATCAACACAGCAGGTTAACTGCTATGGGCTCAACAGCTAGCATTTTGTCTCAATTAAAAAAATAATGGTACATTTGTGGGTTTTGATGTTCTGATTGCCATCCCAGGATGGGATGTAATTTTCCAGGCCGCCTGCTGACACTGAACGTCGAGCTGGGATGCTGCCATAAAACGTGAAAACTTTAACTGGAAACCATAAGAACTCTGCTGAAGCAGTGTGGTACCAGCACTTTGTCAGTGGTAAGGTTCTTGCTCATTCTGTTTAGTACACTTTCCAAATTATTTTGGTGAGCTGGTTTAAGTTTGATTTATCTATGTAAAAACAATGTGACAATGCATGGCTAAAATGCAACAAACTGCATTTGTGTAATGTTACTGCAACCAGACGCTTCATGTTTGTTGGTTGTACAGAGACAAAACAGACATGTGATGGAGGCTTATTTTGTCTTCCTTCAGGTAAAAAAAAAAATGAGAAAACCTATCTCCAGCATATGACTTGTCCATCTTCGTGTTCAACTGCGCTCCAGAGAAAAGAAGGGAAAACTGCTGGTGAGAAGAAAACAGGTTTGCAAACAAGAGTTTTCAGTTCTGTGTTGATAAAAACTTACAGACTTTTTTTTTTTTCATTTGTGGTGTCAATAAACTAAACAATCGTAAAACTTCAATGTTTTCTTACAGTTATTTTAACAACTCTTAAATATAATGTTGAGACGGTACTGACACTTACAACGTTATATGGGTCTCCTATTTACATTTTTGACATGAAGAGGAAATACTTTGTTTGGGACACTTTCAACTGCTGAAGGTCTGATACCATCCTGCCACCAGATATTTTTATACTTCCAACCACTTATTAGCTTATATTTCTGCTCCTGTTCTGTGCAACTGTCAATGGATGAGTAAGTTGTAAATGTCATGCTAAGCTAATCAGGCAGCAACATCTCTGTCTGTTGGTAGTTTTGGAGGTTTGTAAACCAGGATTTTTGAAAAAAAAAAAAAAAAAAAAAAAACAAGGGTCTTGAGCACCAACAAGTGCAAATTTATCAAAATATGGTTGTCTTATCTGCCCACATAAAAGCTGAACTAGCTTAAAAAGTGTAGTCATCAACCGTCACTGATCAGAGGCAACTCACAGCAGGTTAACAGTCACTCCATGGCGAGTGCAGAATCCCAGGCTCAACATTTTCCCACCCAACATGGCTGCATGACTAAACAAAGTGATGTGACTAAGAAGGGTCCTTAGATGAGAAGTAAGTGGAAGATAAATGCATTGTCATAAAAGGGGCATGTACAGTAATTAAAGAGTATCTTTTTATTTACTTTTAGTTTTTTTCAGGATGGATTTTTCCCTAATTAACATATGTGAGAACAGTGAATCAGGAGGGACGGTAATTAGAAAAAAAAAAAAAAAAAAGAAAGACGTGGCAATGAAAACCATACATACTGTAATTTCATGAAATGTATACAGTAATTAGTGCAATACGTGAGAAGCTATACAAACCTATGTGATTCACATTCAAATCAAAAGTTTGTGGTCATGAGTCACCTTCCATATCTCTTTGATTTCTCTCATCCTCATCATGTGAGTCTGTTTCTCTGTGGTTAGTCTCTGCAGAATATGCGCACATGCTCTCTGTAGCATCACAACAAGGGGGGGAAATTAACCCTGAAGTGGTGGGAAACAAGTATTTTACCACCCTGGAAACTTCTCTGTAATTTCCTGGCTTCTTCTACAGACTCTAAACCGGAACAAACTCACTCTCATTTTACATCTAAGATGGCGCATAATTATTTTGTTATGAAGAAAAAAAGATGGAAATACTGGCTGGTTACGTCAAAAGACAAGCTGCAAAATAATAAGTCATCCTGAACAAGTCATCCAACAACTCAAACGCCTATGCTTTCAGGTTTATTTTTCATATGTAGTTTTAAGAAACCAACACATATTTTACACTTTTACATTTTACCTCCTCTACCACTTTGTTTTTTGTTTGTTTGTTTTCTTTTCTCTAAAAGTTTTGTAGAGAAATGTTTCAGAATGGTCTCAGGACGACACACTGACCAGGTATTAATACTGCCTTTGCAATCCATAATATAACCATGCTAATATACAGTACATGCTAGGACATCTGGATTCACTGAATTGAAGTGCTTATTTTGAATGTTTTCACTTCACCAAGAAAAAAATGAAGCACGACAAGGGCAGAATATCTTTTCATAGAACATTACCTACAGTTATGTTTGGTTTCTCATATTTAGCAGCACAAAGTGTATCACCAACTATTAAAAAGCGTTTGAGTTGCAGCAAAAGCTTTCCAAATGAATTGTAATGGTCATCACACTGTATACCACTTTTTGTACCATTTAGTCTCACACAAAGTCAAATATTGTTGCTTTAACCACTTTACAAAGCCATTAATGTTATGTTTCACTTGTGTAATGGCTAAAGAGGCCAAGCTAATTAGGAGGACTTTAAAGAAAATTGTGATCTTAGGATTTAATTTGCAGAAACAAATGAACACCATTTATCACTATATGTGACAAATTATGTCATTTTTCTGTTTTTAAGTTTGGTGAGTATCCATTTGCACTGAGCCCACCATTTTACACCTTGTGTGATTTGTTGTAAAGTAAAACAATGTGCAGTGTGCACCATAACTTTAAGGGAGTCATTGGTGACAGATTATTTCTGCCAGCCAAGCAGTTCTTGGATTTTTACTCTGATGACATCATGACAAAGACATGTTGTCAGCACAGTTCTGTCAGCAATAGGTCACAATAAGTGCTTCATTCACATGACAGATAAGTGTAACAATAACATTACACTTAGTTTCCTGCCCACTCCTCACCATAGCAAACCTTTTTCTTTCCATTTTACTGAAAAATATTGTGTCTTCTTCGAACAGGGTCTCCATCTATATTTTTAGTGAGTGTGATTAAGATCAGCTGCTTATAAAGTCAGAAATAATGACAGACTGATCTGGCACAACACAGCTGGCAGCCTGGTGGCTAAATATGACAAGGTATTTTTTTCTGTAAGAGCTGACAAAGGGGAACTGAGTGGAAAAAAATGTGGAAATGCTGTTACAAACTCACGATGGTACAGCATGCTCAATAGGTAATCACGTTTTATTTCATTCCAAAGAGGCTGTTTCTTCTACTTTGTTACTTCTTGCTGGATAAATGGCGCTCTGACAGTGGAGCTTAGAAAGGGTGCATGATAGAAAAACATTACCTACAAGATCTGAAAAGCAGCTGAACTGTCTGCACTGTGTTGCTGATTAAATCTAATCAGTGATGATACTGTTTATGATTTTGAGGTCATTATGTTTAATGCTTGTCCACTACGCTCAATCAGCACATAGTCATTTAAAAGTTGTCAAGTTCCAGCCAGTAATTTTATATTTGTAGACAAAATCCTAAACCAAACATTAAGTAATCTTTAAGATGCTAATGTAGTTTGAAACTGTAAACTTTATATTTGCCAACAATCTTGTCATTCTTCAGTTGACACATGTCTTGTTGCCAGTCAGTGCCTAAAGCAGTTGAATAGGTTTTGGCTGTAAGTTTCAAGCCCAATATCCAAGTCTGAGGAATGGGACATTCCTTACAGCTCGTCAAGCACCAGCATGAAGGGTCCCAACAGCTGTCTTCATTCTGTGCACACAGCTCTGCTCAAACCTGCATAACACACATTCCTCACTGACTCACCAGCTTTGTGAGTGTACACGTATCCTCACTTCTTTTCAGTCTAGCCCTCTACCCTCTGTTACTCCCACAGTGTAGGCATGTGTTTATGTGCATGGGTGTGTTGTCTGTCATAAAAAAGAGCTAGTATTATATAAGCTCTGCCCAATTACTGACTGCCAGACAAAACACTCCTGCTGTCAATGAAAAGGAAGTACCACCTTATCAAGTGCTAAAGCTCATACTGAATTATGAATAGGGGGATTTTTCTGGTTGATAATGTGTTTAGAATAAATTGAGGATTTAATAATAACTGGTAACTAGTTTGTTTCTTTTTTTGTTTTGTTTTGTTATTTTTTCCTACAAGCCAGCATGGAGATAAAAGGATTGTTTTGTCAGTGTACCCACATACATAAACACGCACTAGTTCCTGCATCATTTCCTGCCACAAACAGAAAACAGGTTTCACCTGCTTATATCACGGGGCCTCACCTTCTCAAACTTAAGCAATGAAGGACACACCCTGGAACTTGTCTCCAGGCTTCACACACAGAAACACACACATAAAGACATGTACACATAGATCTGTGGTGTCAGTACAATGAAGCATGACCATTTTTGAGGTTAGGCTGTGCTTCAGATGCTTATTTTTTTGTATAAATTACCTGTGCCCTCACATGCTGTGCTCTGCATAAGCTGTGTGTAATTTACTCCTCAGCTCCCTCACTGCTATAAAACAACAGTGCTAAACTGTTCTGTTGTCATTTTGTAACTTTTCTTTTGTTCCCTGTTTTAATTTGATTTTTTTTTTCCTCATGTGTGTATTGCAACATTTTCAGTAAATGACAGTATTTGCGTAACCACCACAGTCATGGCACTGTGACCCAGTTAGGATTGCAATGAGGGTGTTGGTATGTTCAGACCTGGATTTGACACTAGGATTATTTTTTCAAAAATTGTAGACTGGTGGTTAAGTGGAGCTTTTGGCAATTTTTTTTCCCTGCTCCCAGCTCCTACAGATTTCTTGCACCGTTGGAAGTTAATAAAGCCAAAGCTGGAAAATTAAAGTTTGCGTGCACACTGGAAATAACCTGGAAGTCTTGACTTTACACATGATTACTTTGTGCAAGTTAGACTGTACAGTCACCTAAGGAACATTTTAAAGAAACTTTCAAACATTTATGCTTCAAATGTTTAATGAAATAATCTCCTGTGTATTATTATTAGCATTAGCCCATTTGGGGGATGATTGCATTTAGTTTCATTTTAACTTTATGAACTTAATCTCTTCTAGTACAGTCAACCCTCTTTGATTCTGACATCATGATCACTTTGAAGCAGAGCCAGTTTTCCAACTAAGCAGACTAAGCGACCGCTTAGGGCCCCGCACCACTAGGGGCCCCCTAAGGAAGTCCAAGTAGTTTGTCTCATTGACTTGGTTTATATGAGGGTTTTAATTCCTCTTTAATTCCGAAAAAAAGTAAATTTCCCTTGAAGAAGGCCATGTAAACCCCTAATTCCCAGTGAAAACGATAATTCCGAATAAAACTTAATTACACATTAAGTGGTTGGTTTACTCCTCTTTTAATTCTGAGTAAAATAATCCTCCGGTAATGTAAACCTTTCTTCCGATCTGAGTTCATTCCTGTCGTTCTAAGCATGCGCCTTCCCTTGTCCTGTTGTAATGCCGCTTGTCGAAGCGCATGTGAAATATGCGCTAGACTCGTTCCAGCAAGCGGAAATGAAGAAGTATGCTAGTGTTGAGCTGCTGCTACAAAACTACAATAAAAATACAGAGGAAAATCTGTGTTACTAGTTGTTTTTATGTCGTAGTCAAAACAAAAAGGAACAGGAACCGGCTTCCGTATACTTCTGGGTAGACGTAAACGGACGTAAATACGTTACGCCCACCCCCTGTCTAACCAGAAGCCTTCCCCATCCTCGGATCTAAAGCGAAATTGGGTGAACGTGTTTTCCATGTAAACCTTGATTCAGAATTATTAAACATGAAGGATGATAATTTAATTCTGAATTACTTAATTTGTAATAATTAATTCCGAATTAAAAACACTGTGTAACCGGGACGACTGAGTGCTGTATGGGCTTCATTAAGATGAAGAGGAATTATCCATCTGGGGCAGAAAAAAGAAAAAAGGCTAAGGAAGCAGCTGCAAGGACAAGGTGATTTATTTTGTACTGTAATGATGCTACTGTAATGTCAGGTAGTCTGGTGTCAGTGATAATGAACATGAATAGACTAAACATGTAACAGCAATTTTTTGAAACAGGATTTGATTTAGCAGGTGCTAACAGATTTAGTAATTGGTTGGGTACTGTTAGCCAGCAATGCATTTGAAGCTCAAGCTAGCGGCAGAGTTGCCAACCATCCTGTAAAATATGGAGTTGTTCCTTATTTATCAATTAAACGTCCCGTCCCAACATTTTATTGGTTCAGTAGTGACGGTCCATATAAAACGAGACCAAATGGCATTCTTTACTGGTTCAATACAAACAGTACTGAACCAGAACAGGACGCAATTTGTTCAGTATTTTCACAAACGTTGAAATCTGTCACATCCATATAATGGGAGTGTGAATGGGCCTCTAGAAGACATTATCTGCAGCAAAACTCCATAATTTCACCTGTACTTTAAGACAAATGAATGAACGAACAAGTACTACTGTCCGGTAAGTTCAGATCTAGCTTTTTTGTTATTTATTGGGGGGATTCTCCACACTCTGGCCGCGCACACCCACTGACATGCACCCCCCAAGCATAGCTGAGAGAGCAGCTCGCTAGCCAGGCAACAACAAATCGTAATCCGTGAAACTCTGAACAGACAGCAAATTAACAGCACTGTTACTGGAACGTGTAATCATATTTTACTTACTTTGTTCCTAGACTGTTTTGAATAAGTTAATATACATTGTATTATGACTTAAGGTGTTGCGTCTACCCAAAAACTTTGTTCATGGCATGAAGGGTTAGGGCCCCCAGACATTATTCTGCTTAGGGCCCCCTCTGAAATCTACAGCCAGCTCTGCTTTGAAGAGCCTGCAGTTTGTTGCAAATATACCTGCTCAGTCAGATGGCAGCAATTTGCACAAACATACAGTAGTTCACCGTATCATTGTGGGTCACATGACTCGTGACTTAAATGCATTTGCTTGTATCAGAACAGTCCTTGTTTCCCCATCCGCCTCCCTTTTTGATTTATGAAGGGGATCAGGAATGTGACATATAAACATGATCTTGTGTTTTTAGCAGCTGTGTGAAAACACACACTCTCCTACACACTCACACACTACTTTCCCATTACATCTTTACACTTTTATATTATTTCACACACCTTACAGGAGAGTCTTTCAAATATGAGGAGTAAGTGTCACACATTGTGCGAGTGAGGGTGGCAGTTATATGTGTGTGTGTGTGTGTGGGTGGGGGTGGGGGGGTGGAGTGTCAGTAGTGGTGTAGTGGGAAATACAAAGTGTACTTGAGAGAGAGGAAGACAGCTGAGGAACCCAAAGGACAGAGGAGTGTGTGTCTCTGCCTGTATTCTCTGTTTGGGCCTCCTTTTTATATGTGATTAAACACATGCTTGTGTTTTTACCGCTCCTCTTTTCTCTGTTTCTTTACCAAAATTGATTTGAAATAAACAAATGAGGGGGACATAATGACATTGCAGAATGTAGGACCAAAGGAAGGCCTGTCTATAAGCCTGCTTTACATTGAAAACGTATGCAGCAGGAGTAAAGGTTCAGTCAGGAAGCGGACCACCCCACGACAAACCACACCCAGATAATTATCTGGAGCTGTTTTCAAATGAGTGCAGTTTTTTTTTTTTTTAACTAAGTCCCAGTCTACTTTTAATTTGATTTTATTTGAAGGACCTTCACTTTCTGTCACTAATACTTGTAGCATTTTCAAATCAGCTTCATATTAGATATAAAATCTGTATTTTAAATATCAAAACTCATTAATAATCATTCTTTTTTCTTTCTTTCTTTTTTTTTACTTGTCCTGTCCAGCATAGTAGCAAGCAGAATGATGATCTGGTTGCTTTATTGTGTTAAACAGATTTGCTTTGCCAAGGGGAGCTTTATGAACACAAGCCTCCCCTTGATATCCTGTGTTTATTAATTTTATTTCTTTAATTAAACATTTGTTTATAACATAATTTACATCGTATTGCTGGGCTTGACAAGAGAAGAAAGAAAAGAAAGTTAACAGAAACAATGATGGAAAGTGGAACAGAGAGAAAGGTGTGAGGAAAATAGAGACCCCAGCCACCCCCCCAAAGGGACAGAAATGCATCCCCCCAGAGGGTGGCAGAGAGCAGCCCCAGCCGAAACCCCTTGTGATCTCAGGGGGAACAAGACCAGCAACTGCCGACCCCCCCCCTCGGGGGTAGGCACAGTGTGGAGCCCAGGGTCCAAGCCCCCCACCCAACCCAGGCGGCCCAGCTTACACCCAGGGCCCCCCAGACTTCACCCCCAGCACCGGCCAGCACCCATCCCGATGCCCCTGCCCCACACACCTGACACCAGGGTGCTACCACTGTTACCACCCCCCTACACCACGACCACACTCACACACACACACTCCTCCCTCCACCCCACACACATACACCCCCACCTCCCTATACTGTCAATACCCACATGCACTCCCCCCACACACATGCACCACCCCACCCTTCCCTCCAACCTGACACACTCACATCCTTCTACTTCAACCCCTTAGTATACATCCCCACATTGCACCACCCCGACACACAGGCACATGCCTCCCTCCCCCATCACCTCTTTCCTCCAACCACTTACCCACATCTCCTCCCTCTCCCTGCCCATATTCCTCACTCCCACAAGCACCCTGAGCTTTCCACACACACACCTCGTTCCTCCCCACTTACTTCTTCCTCCATACGCATCCTGGACACCCTCCCTCCCCACCCCCCTTCCTACACATCCCTCCCCTCCTGCACGGCCCTCCCTCCTGTCATTCTCCAACATTTACTCTCTCCAACACCAATCCTTGTACACTTGCATACACCACGCCCACTGATACACACCTCATCCCTCCAAAACCTTATAAATTTCCCCTTTCACACTCACATTCCTTTGCTCTCACACACCCACCTCACTCTTAGCCTTGCTTCCATGCTTCCTGATTGATAACCCGGACCAGAGAAGGAGCTGCAAGCTCCAAGCCCCTAGCACACACACACTCACACACACCACTCCAGATGCAGCAGAACAGACATCCCCCAAGCCAGCAAACCACTCGCAAAGCAGCCACCATACCCCCTCCCCCCACTTTTTAGCAAAAAGAATTTGCTAAATAATTCAGAATTAATAATCATTCTTTATTACTTGTCAGTTTTTCTTGGTTCAAATATAGTAGTATGTGAATTATTATCTAGCAAGCAGCAACAAATAAAGAACGTAGTATTGTGTCGGTTCAAAATTTCGCAAAGTATCAACAGCTGCAAGGAATCTAAAGTAATAACTTGTGACTTAGAACTAGGTTGAGTTTTGTGGATGTAGTTCAAAAGAAAAATGTAAATAAAATATCAAAAAAGGAGATCTGAAGTGGCAAGTTATCCCTCAACCAACACCAGTGAATGTGATCCTTGACGTAAAGTGACGTAAATGGACAAATATTTTGTCTCCTTCAGCGTTTGCATATTATTACAATTGTATCCAAGGCACATCTGTGAAAACTCCCCGCCTCCCTTTGCTTCTCTCGTCTGTCTGTGTATGAGTTTGCTGTTCCTGCCAGGAACATACTTTTCCTTTTAAAGGAACAAGAGAGACACAGTAAGGGAGAAAGTGTGGGGCAGAATCCTTCAATGTCATACAGATGGAGAGGCAGGGCCTGGAGAGTGGATAAAGGTTAGAAGCATAAAGATTTTTATCTGCTGAGTCTGGCATGCAGAGAGTCAGCATGCAGTGAGCAAAACTGACAGATAAAAGAAGATACTAGATCAACATCAAAGAACCTGACAGAGTAATGACGTACATGATGGTTGTAAAGCCTTTTTAAATATTCACTGCTGTTACATGAGCATTACAACAGTAGAATTGGTCTAATGGACTCAAGTCTTCTGCATTTTGCGCAGCAAATCACCAACAGGACAAAACCGGCATAAGTTGTTGCTGATATGAAAGTTTTAGACTTTCTGCTATGGTTCATTATGGTTTTCAGCAGAGTAGGTCATGTTCTGTAAGATCACAAAATCATGTAGACAAAAAAATTGTTTTAGAGGGACTAGAGGCAGGAATTGTGAAAGAATAAACATGCATGTTCAGTTTTTTAATGCTAATGGGTGATGAAGCGTTAAAAAAATTAAAAGAACAAGCCCACCCGCGTCTCTCTCCATTGCCTTGAAAAGGTTGTGTGCTGCATAATGTGCTGCAATTCGGTAGCCGAATTTCCCGCGCAGTCTTGCAGATGTGACGTCAATTAATGCTGCATACACGTCCCCGACAGTTTTGATACAGGAAGGAGACGGTCGTGGTGAATTCAAGCACTGCAAGGGATAGTTATGGATTCCTCTGCAGTCAGCAAACGATCCAGATCAACTGAAAGACACTAAAAGTAGTACTATGAAGAAAAGGACTTCATTAGCGTAGTAAACAACGTTATAGCTTCAGTTTATGCGTGCTTCTGTGCCGGCTTGGCTGGTGGTTGATTTACATGGAGCGCCAGTCACGGCAATCGCAAGTCTCATTCCTTAATTCTGCCTCTTGTCCCTTTAATTGCAATTTTAAAGGTATCTGTAATTCAGAAACATTCTGGGTAATTGTTTGAAACCTCATCCTTGCTCTTAACAGTACTGTGAGGCTGAGTTATGCCATATTCTTTGAGTTCAAATAGCCAGAGAAAGAAGTCTAACAGTTTAGCCCTGCAGCAGCTTTGCTCCTTGTCTGAAAGATTTAAAGGATGATAAATGATGGGGAATTGCTCTGGAGGCAGTGGCTGGTAATACCAGGCAATAACACCATGGTTTATTGCTGATAACTTACTATTTAAACTCACTTCACCTGAAACTTGATTAGCAAGAGATGGAAAACCATGTTTCAAAACATCTTTGTAAATTATATCAGAAATAAATCACAGCGGAGCAAGTGTGTGACATAAAAAGAGGGAACATGTAACACAAACATGGCAGTTACATATTGTCCAATGAGTTTTCGGTCCAGCTTTCTGTAAGAAGAAAGATCAGCTATGAAATGCTATCCTATAACTAAGCCGAGTTTTCTCATGGTCTCCCCACAAAATATTTAAAAACATTCCTTTTCTTTTTCCTCCTCCTTGCCCGTTGTGTGTTTTTCCCATCTCAATCACTCTTTCTTTATGGTCTTGTTATACTGCACAGAGTACTTCTGCATTAGTGGGAGAGTTTCATTAAAATCTGCCATAACAAGCTTCCTCCATAACAGGACAAATGCAACATTTCTCAATGTGTCTAATTTCAGCTGTCTTTTTCTCTTTTTTTGTTGTTGTAGGGATGTTTTTCATTGACTTTCGGGACAGTCTTTAAACCTTTGGGGCAGTTTCGCCACTAACCCGAGCTCATTTCCTGGCAGTCGCTCCAGCGTGCAGTTCAGAACATTTTGTTTCATTTTCCGACCGTGGTTTCCCATCTATCCCTCCCCTCTTATTCTTCTGCCTCTCTTTACCCTGGCTCTGTTTCCGTGTAAGAACGAAGAGGGCTGGTTTTCTCTGGAAAAGGGTGAGAGGAAATGAAGGGGAGGAAAATGTTTCAAGAAATAATAGAGTTTTGAAGAATTTATTGAGAGTTTCAAGTTGGTAGCCAAAATAGGCAAATAGGTGGAGGAGGGAGAAGGTTAAAAAGGCAACGAAAACTGTAATGCTACTGCTCAGCTGGATCTGTTCTCATGTTTTCTTTACTGGTATTCCTCAGCCACATTTCTCAAGACTGAAGGGGGAGTGAGAGTTAAAATGTGGGGGGTTTACACAAACAGACTGCAAGTCAATGATTTCCTGTAACTGTAACTGAGAGATCTGGAAATCTGGAATGTTCTCCCAGCTGGCGAAAGATCCCAGCGATTAAACAGTCCCAAAAATAAATCCCAGAAACATATGGGTTTTTTTTATTATTATTATTATTTGTTTTGTTTTGTTTTGTTTTTAGCTCAACTACATGCAACTGTGCAAAGACACAGACTGAAACCTGGAAGGCTGCCACAACCAAAGTGTAGCAACAAACACACACAATGACTTACAGCACAGTCATACACACTCAGGTGACCTTGAAAAAAGAGCGAACGTGCAACAGGCACACAGACACACCCACGCGCGCACACACAGAGGGGCTGGGTCATTAACTTGCTGAGAAAGCACTTGCTCTGCCAGCGCTGAGCGTTTAACCGGGTAGTTTTATTTTAGCGCCGTCTGTCCCCAGACCAAATCAGACATGTTTTTATGACTTTATTCTGTTTTTCTTCAACCCTGTAGACTTCAACAGAATCTCTTATCTACATCTTAGCTTTACAGATCTGACTAGCTCAGAAATAAACTGAATTGTACGTATTTTGTTGTCTGGCAAAAGGGCGGCTGTAGCTCAGGTGAAAGAGCAGTCGTCTGTCAACCGAAGGGTCGATGGGTTGATTCCAGACTTCCCCAGACTACATGCCAAAGTATCCGTGGGCAAGACACTGAAAGGTTGCCTCTCGATGTGCCTCTTGGGGTGTGAATGTGTGTGTAAATGGTGATTGTGACATGTAGTGTAAAGCACTTTGAGTGGTCAATATGACAGCGCTAGAAGTGCAGTCCATTCCCCGTGACAATAAAGAGGACGTTTGCTAAGCATGTGCTGCACCAATAAGCTTCTCTTTTTTTTTTTCTTACAAACTGGGAATGTTGTCAGATTCCTCACCCAGCTATTCTAATAGCATAGCTTAAATGAATGTTAATAAACTATTAATGAATTAACTCATTGTTAATGGTACATGAAAAAGTACATGCTGTCCAGAGCCTGAGGCAGATCTTCTCAAACTCTTAATCATAACTTCTAAGGTGACAGTTATTGCAAAACTGTTCTATATGCTGCAGGCATTGCAACACAGCCTGGGTCGTTTTGTTTTGCCCTAGTGCTGGAGTTTTATGAGTTTCTCTAGCTCTGTCTCTTCAGGGAAACATGTCAGGAAATGCAGAAAGTTCAACTGCCAAATCCGTGCTGCATCCACATGACTGCACTTGCAGGGGTGAATTGATTTTTAGCTTTTTATTGCACTTTTGTGTCCATACAAAGAAGTAAAATGTTTTAATGTGTTTGTCTTTCCACAACTTATTTTGGGCCACAAGTTTTCCTTTACTGTGTGAAGGGCAGTTGCATAGGGCTGGTGAGAGATTTTTAACCTGTGAGATTGCTTGTTCATGAAGAGAAAACGCTATACACTTAGAAATTTGTTTGGGATGTGGGTGAGAAATGTATAACTCGGTGGAGAAGACACACTGTCAGAATGGAAACACACACCTGCGCACAGACAAACATTCCAGATTTGACTCTTTCATGAGAAGCCAACATTTTTTCTCCCCTCAAGCAAAGAAACGCAGATAAACAGATGAGAAGCATGAGCAATAACTGAGGTTTCATGCAAGATTGTAGTTGTGTTTTTCATAGAATAATTATTAATGTTTATTTAGGCAACCACTCCTCAGTACAGATAAAGGAAGCGGTGCAGAGATGTCTTCTTTATTAAATCTTTTGTGATATGCAAATGAATGCTTCTGCGCTGCTTGATATAGTTACACTTTGTGTTTTCTCATTCTCTGAATACAATCTAAAAAAAAAGGTATCACTATAATTAATTTCTGCTCATTCTTTGGATTTACAGCAGTAATTCAGTGAGCGGAGGTAAATATTCAAACCTCCTACTTTCACCAGATCAGATCCATCCTTCAAATGAAGTAACAGCCTCTGCAGGTGATAGCTACAAATTTTTCAGCAAAACAATAATTCTTTCAAAAATAATACATCCACAAAACGTCTCGAGGGGTGTCAAATAAAAGTACTAATTTTACTCCCAAATTTTTTATGCCATATAAATAATTGTCTCATCAATTTTGATGGGTCTGAAAATAGATAGCTTTATTGTCTGTTCCACAACAGAAACAGGAGTTTGTCTTTGACGCAGCTTCATCTCATCTAAAACATTTAAAACATTCATGAAGGGGAAAGATAGAATTGACTGGTTAAAATGTTTACATCTTATTACCATGCCAACGTTGGGATTCTTTGATGTTAGCATTACGGTTAGCATTAGCATCAACTGTGTTGATTAGGGCTGTAATGGTACACAAAAATCACGGTTCGGTATGTACCTCAGTATACAAGTCACGGCTCGTTTTTTTCGGTACAATAATGGAAAAAAATAAAAATATGTTTTATGTTCAAAATTTAAAATCAAATCTGTTTGTTTTGTTTGTTTTTCTGCCATATTGTTTGAATGAGAAAAAAATTTAACCATTAACAAAGAAAATATTTTAAAATAAAATCCTGCTGTTTTTTTTTGTTGTTGTTTTTTTATACTTTTGAGTAAAAAAAATAAAGAAATAAAATCTTCTTTGCCTCTTCAGGCCACAGTATCTGGTCTCAAGGTTGTCTGAACAACTTGGGGGAAGTGCAGTCTTCCACCCAGGTCTACCTTCATTTCCCATGATTGAGTCTTTTACACAAGATTGCTTCTTCTTCTTGTGGTGGGTGGCTTTTGTCCCTCCTTACAAATCTGATTGATGGAATTGCTCTTCCATATGGTTAGCGTTTCTTGCATCTGCAGTAACATAGTAAGTAAAATTTATTTCTAGAGCGCTTTTACAAATAAAAATCACAAAGTGCTGTACATGGAAGGAGAAGTAAATGGTACAACATAATGACATGATTAACATAAAAAATGGAGTATATTGCAAAAAATACTATGTACAGTTTCTATCATACCATCAGTCATATTTTTTTCTAAAGTTATCTGAAAGGAACAATATTTTTAACATGTCACTTAAATAAAAGATAAAACTGTTGCTATGTAGGACTTCTGGCTATGAATAATTTGCAGATACCATCCCTGGTTTGGCAGTGAAATTTTACTTATTCTTTACAGTGAGCATTAATGATATTTCAAGTCAACCAATGATTTGCATCACTATGAACTACAGTACCTGTGACTATGTTTTTTGTTTGTTTGTTTGTTTGTTTGTTTGTTTTTGTTTTAGATGCCGGAGTATATCTGTAGGCAAAGCCCCGGAAAGACTATTCTCACTGGTAATTTATAAATAGAGTATTCAACTATACCACTCTACTACTATACAACTATACAATCCCTTTTTTGTTTGTTTTTTTTGTTGTTATTGTTTTTTTGTATTCAAGTACCCATCAACATCATGTCCCAGAAGCAGGTTTAACCAGTAGTGCATTAAGCACTACTGATTAAAGGTGTGAAGGACACACCTTAGTCTGCTCCGTTTGGAAAAGTTTGATTTTCAAATTCATCTCTGCAACTGTATTATTGTCAGAAAACAACCATGATTATTTCTATAATTTCATAACATTCCAAACTGACTTGGTTTCTCCTCCTAAATTAACCATTCTGTGATGCTTCTTTCCTTTATCACACCCATACCTCATATAAACGTATTACCAATAACTGATTTCTTTTTAAACAAATCCTTAAAATCATAACTGACATAATCACTCAAGACATTAACTTGGAGCTGAAGGCAAAAATCTTACTTAGAAGAACACCCAACATAAAGACTTTCCCTGCAGACTCAATGAAAAAACATTTACTGTACAGAAACTAAAGAATCGTGGACTACATACTAACAAAACAACTTAACATTCACATGCTAGATGCTGTCTCAAGGGTTTTTTGTTCACTCATATGCTAGTTGTGTCATTCTCCTGCCCTGATATTTCAGGTGATGATCAGAGCATGTCAATGATTATTGAAGTTTGTTTGTCGTGAGAAAGATTTAATTTAAGTAATACAACAAAAAAAAACTATGCATAAAGGTTTTAAAAATGAAACAGGATCCCTCATTTGTAGAAAATGAGTCATAGTAGTTCTTGAGAAAGGAAAACACCAGGCAAGGATTGCCAAAGCACTGCTTCACGTTGCCCTGACATGGTGACACATACTTGGAAGATTTTGACAAGTCATCATCTATTTCAACCTGTCATATTACTGGCAGTTTGGTATCATATGGACTGATGTAAAAAAGAGTTAGGCAGTGGTTACAAAATATGGGAATTTCTGACAACAGCACTTTATTGCTGAAAGGAGACTGCTTTACCTATTATTTGTTTTCTAACTGATTTGTATGTTGTACATCAGCCATGATTATTGAGTTTGCAAAGTAAGATACGGCTGCACTCAAACTTTGTATCTCCTCTGATTCAATTAAGATTTTCATCCTCCACTTTTCTGTCAAGAGGCCCAGCAAGAGAAATGATAAAGTAATGCTGAGGATATCATAAAGGAAAATAACATACACTGTATCCGAAATATTAGGGGCTAAATCCTTTTTTTCTTCATTTCCAATCAGGCCATGATTCAAAATCTGTTCAAAATTTAGAGAAAACTGAACTTAGTTTCCTTATGCCTTATCCTAATGACTTTGTCAAGTCCAGTGACTACTATAAGAGTGGATTTGCAGAAGATTATGGAGCTGTGTGCTTAGTGCATGATTTCCAAAGTTCACAATTACCATAAATTATTCTCAGCAGAAATGTCTGTATGTGTTATATGTATGTAAGAGTTCAGACATCTGGAGAGACAGGTACTTTCCCACTCGTAAAGTCAACATGGACTGCCCTCTTTAACCATTGACTCACTTTCTCTCCTCCTTCCTCGTGCTCCCATCCGTCATCCCCCCCCCCCCCCCCCCCCATCCTTTTTTACTAATCACCCATTAAATCCAAGGACATGAACAGCATGGTCTTATCATATTTCTCTGACAGCCACAGTAGCTTTACAAACCTGCTCCACAGGTGTTGCTAAGTAACTGTTGAACTTGCGCCCATTCAGGCGTGCAATGTTTGGCATGTCACCATAGCAATGTTATGGAGAGCATGGTTAAATATTTGCAAAGGACAAGTTATTACAAACACTGGATGGCCAAACTGTATTTGTAAGGGATTTTTGGTAAAAACTGAGCCAGGAGGACAGAGAAATGACGGAGATGAAAATCAGTCAATCTAAAAATATTACCTCAAAAGATTAGTTCAGTCTTTAAAAGGATAAACGGCTATCTTTTATGCTACACCATCAGGAGGAGCATCAGTTTTATTTCAGCACAGAGGAAACCTAAGCAGTTTCCAGGTGTCCTCCTGTTTGTTGACTCCACCTTTTGTCATAATATGATAATGATGACTTGGTAATTTATGACCATCAATGGTGAGTCAGACTGAAAAAAGGTTCCCCTTAAAGGCCCTGTACCTGATTTTATTTCATCTCTTTCAGAGAAATGCTTTCTACACGGTATAATGTGTGTTAAAAGAGGTAATTTCATAAAAATAAATCACTCATTGATTGCGTATATGCATGAATCCAGGCCTTTTTAGTTTAGGTTTCTAAGGATGGCGTGACCCTCTCCTCATGCCAATGCGGTTCGTTCTACATAAGTTTCGGTTTCCAATCAGCCACTCACAGCGTTTTCTAACGAGGAGCGCCCTCCTCTCTCGTGTGCACGGCAGCACTTCTAAACAGAACCGCATGGCGTCTACCAAAGGGAAAGTGGCGATACCTCAGCAAAACAGCCTGTAAGCATCAAAACTGAGGAGGAGAGAGGCTTGAAACGCAGGAGAGACCAAAGAAGGAATAAAATTCGTGTTTTCGGTGGATTGTACTGAAGGTAGAGAGCAGCTGGACGCCTCGGACTGAATGTGGACTCGAAGTCCGCCTGGACAGGTTTTTTTTTTCCCAATAACTTTCTTCTCAGTAACATTTACGTCCTTGGGTGCTGGCACTTCCTCTGCTGGTCTATCGTATATAATACATAGTGATATTTACAACGTAACACGATGAAGCTTTATGTCACTGCTTCTCGAAATGGCCGCTAGAAACTTTATTAGGCTGTCATGTTGTAATGTCACCTATAACATCATAACTCGTCATAACTGTGCATCTGTTTACATAACTGTAGTTACGGTAAACTACCAGTTATGATAGAAAATGTCATTTAGCTGATCCGCAGCCATTTACTGCAACCAAAACAGTAATTTCACTGGAAGATGTATGCTTTCTCTGGAGAGTTTCTTTGTGCACGAGTATGAAATGTGCACGTTATTTCATGCATGTTGAGTGGGAGGAGAGAAAAACGAGAGTAGGAGCGTTTCTCACTGGGAGAAACAGTTAGGGGCGGGGCTTACAGTTCAAACTACACTCTTCACCTCGCTCACGGTTCGCAAATGTGCAAAATCAGATATAGCACCTTTAAGGCGAGACACTAAAGGCAAATAGGGTAAAAAATTTAACTGACTGGTATCACCGTGAAACTTTCCTGGTTTATTCCTCACATTAGGGCCAGCATTTTTTGTATTGCAAGTTTTCTGAAATTTTATGTTTAAATATGCAAATTAGGTGTTATATAGCCAAAAATGTGCTAATTTGCATACATTTCTAGGAAAAAATCTAAACAAAGGATCAAGCCAAGTTCAAACTTTGTTTTGAATTTTCTTTACATATTAAAGTCAAAAGTTTTGACAGAAGGGATTTTGGATATCTCTGTAGATTATTTCACATTTTATAATATACTGTCAACAACCAGAAAAAACTCATTTGTGGCATATTTTTGGGATGAAATGTTCAATAAATCAGGCTGTGAATGAGATATCAAAAAATGCTTCAGTAAAACTTTAGGAATACAGACGGGAGCAAAACTTGAGAGTTTGGTTTCTATAAGTGCTCCTGAAGTGGAGTTTTTTTTTTTTTTTTTTTACCCGGAATAAGAGAAAAAACTCATTTTGAGAAAACAGCCTTTAAAGTTTTGGATTGTTAAATTCTCCACATTTTTGTTCTATCACACTATTTACAGACATCAGATCCAATCAGATTCATGAGCTGGAAAGATCAAGTTTGGCTGAGATGACATCATACAGGAAAAAGAGACGTTTCCAACGATACAAGACATGACGGGGTTCAGACAGGCACCAGGGATTTGGGTGCATCATGGAGAGGGTGCAAATAAAGAGAATCGACATATACAGTAATGTCAACTACATGAACTAGTTTTTACTGCAATGTCATCACTCCTTTAAGTTGTTGGTTCACCAGGAATTAAGGAAGTCTTGTGAAAGATGCCCAGATGTGTGGACTGTGATAAATGGTTGATGAGTCTTTATGTTAACCAGTTATCTATCATTTCAAAAGCAATGTTAGCCATTTAACTTAATAGTTTAGAACTAGAATATATATATAAAATGTTAATTGATTAGTTTTGCTGGCAATGTATTAACCTAGTTAGCCTGTTTGCTCATTCATTCATTCGACTTCTTTTGACACAGCGCAGTGTCTGTGAAATATACTGGTAAAAAGTTTAAAATCTTTATCATACCCAACTTTTTTCAATACAGGAAAATGGAGTTTGTTGTCATTTTCCATAGAAATAACTGTTGCCTTGCAACAGTATATGTTGAAATGAAGGTTTAGATGAGACTAAAGATTTTACCAACAAACACAATGTTATATTCTTCCTTGTCGTTAACCTTTAGATTTTACATATTAATGTTACAGTATATTGTCATTGATAATCAATTCAGTTTAGAAATCGCATGGCAGCAATATTAATTAATTATGTACCCCTCTGTTTCTCTTTTTCCTTGTAAAACTGCATTAGTTATATACTGAGATCATTGTTTTAAGATTCAAGGATTCAAGTCTAATGTTATAAATTCATAAGAACTGTTTTGCTTGTAGATTATTGTTGACATGTATCCTGTATTTACTTCTTTTTTATATAAAGGGCTAGCAACACTGTTACTATTGAAGTGATTACTACTACTACTACTTGCAATAATAGAAATAATAGTAACAAAAAAAAAACCTTCCCTACATCCATTTATTATGCTTTATCTTTGCACGGAACTGGGTGTATCTCAGGCATCATTGAGCGAGATATGTGGTACACCCTGGACAGGTCCTCTGACCACTACAGGCCAATACAAAGGACAGAAAATCATACACATTCGGATTCATGCAGGCTGTTTATTTACGATCAGCACCTTCTAGCTGATTCCAAGTGGAAGCGGCACACTTACAGTAAATGCCCTGTTTTCCCAGTTCCTAGTATGGGCTCTGGAAAATAATAACAGGAATAAGTTGCGGAAGCAATGGCAACAACTTCCTGTAAAATATGAGGCACCCAGCTATATATTGTTATATAACTAAAAGATAAGAAAACCCACCAGAATTAACCACAACATTAAAGTGCAGTTATTAAATTTAATTTTAGGTTTAATCCACTTATTATGCAGATTTGATGAACTAGAATTCGCACATTAAGAAATCAGATTATCTAAAAGGAAAAAAACAGAAAATGTACAACAGTGTACTATATTTTTTCCAGCATCCTTAATTCTGAAAGCAGATGCATCATGGTTGATGAGGATTACACAAGGCCTCTAGTTAAGGCAACATATCGAAATAATTGCATTTACTCTAAATAATGTGTTTTCATAACTTTCATTAAACACTGTTGACAGCAATAACTACTAGATTTATTTAATTTAATGTGTGGCAAACAAAAGTGTGTCATGACCATTTAACTGAATTCAGTTTAATTCAAACTTTATTTGTCATTGTGGGGCGATTTCTACACACATTGATGTGGGGATTTTCCATTTCAGTCCACTGAAAATGATTTGTTTTTATAGTGTGAAATAATAGGAATCTGTATTTATATCTAAAAAAAAAGTTTGGATTTGTGAAGTGGTTTGATCTACACTCACCGAAATGTTGAGTTTATTGTTTTAAAGCCTTTTTTCACACATTACAAATGAAAAAACAACCATTCAGTACACCCTTATTCCCGCTTAAGATTTAAGCAAACTGTGCTAAATAATTTTACAGATTCTGTTAAACATGTTTGTTTATTTTTCTCTCATTTGGATTAGAAACAGTCTTGCAATATTTTACAGCCAAATTTCATACGACAGGTTTTTCCTACAGTCAGCTCACACTGGCACAGCACTTGTGTGTCCTAACAGGTTTCAAGACTTTACGGTGTGTATGCTGGCATGTCTCCTAAAACAAAAAAAAAAAAAAAAAACAATCCAGTGGAAAACTTTGCATTAAGCATTCCCTCATTTAGTCACCAAGGAAAAACACACACAGCTACCTGGAAGTCAGCATCAGCAGGAATGCTCTTTTCTGCTTGTGTTTGTCGGGGTGTGCATGTGGGAGTGTGTGTGTGTGTGTGTGCGTGTGTGTATGTGTATGTGTAACTGCTCCTCCCTGTTAGAGAAACTCTTCAAACAACTGTGGTAAGAGACAGAACAGAAACCAGTGGAGCAAACCACACTAACATGGAAACACAAAAACACATACACACATATAAAAGAATGTCACTGCAACCATATTGTTCCCTCCCCATGGATCTCTGCCAGTTTAGTCCCCTGCACAAAAGGAAAGGTCTGAGAGGATGGGAACAATTTTTTCCACACCCTGAAGACCAGCTCATAAATGCTGTCAGGTTTATATTCAGTTAAGTTATTTTTACCCAGCAGCAGATATTAATAGTTGAACATGAGAGGCCTGTTTGGCTTCGGTCATGCTGACAGTCTGTCTATTTGTCTGAGCTAAAAGCTTGTAAATAGTAATAATGTCACTAAATTGAATGTTCTTCTTATTTGTGAAAGAAAAAAAATTAAAGGAAAACAGACAATGTCTTTTCAGGATCATTAAAAAAAAAGAAAAGCAAAATTATAAAACAGGAATCAACAACTGTGGCATTACCACAAAAAAAGAAAAGACAAGCCCAGGGGAAATGAACTTTATTGGATCAAGTGTATTGACCACTTCAACTGTTGTGATGGAAAATACTTTGTATTAAAATTCATATTCCACTTTAACTAATAAGTCACATGCAAAGTAAGCACGTGATGATACATTTGGTCTGACTGTAAGTCCTGGTGAAACTTGATTCATATCCCAGTGCTTCTTGAAGCAGAAGTGGGAACTTTATTTGTGCTTAATTATAAAATTCTGCCACTTCCCTTGTCGACATTTACAGTATCTTTTGATTATACCTTTATTTATGTTAAATTTAGCTCAAAGAGACAGGATTATGCTAATTATGAAAAACTAAAGGAATGCAAATAAAGCTAATCTTGTAAACTGAGTTCTAGTGCACCAGACAAACATGTCCCCTCCTGTTTTAACTATGTTCTGCTACTTTATCAAAATTTTTTTTTTTGAAGTAACTTTTTTAAGCAAAAATACAAGGTCCAATCCTTTTGACACAGCTGAGTTCACCATTATCTTCATCTCTTGTAAGTACAGAAGATTACCACGAATATGAAAATTATTTCTGCACTGTCATTACATTGTTAGAGAGCATAGCTAGTTGCCAGCACTGATATGACTCATGTGAGATGGTGACACATGCTGAACAGCAAAGAAAATGATCAGTTACATCCTGGTCAGGTGAAAGATATTCGCAGAAACAAAACAGAAGCTGATGGATGTATTTACACTAGTCAAATGGCGGCTGATGAGAGGTCCCGTACTAAAAAAAAAAAAAAAAAAAAAAAAAAAAAAAAAAAAAAAAAAAAAAAAAAAAAAAAAAAAGAACTTTGACCAAGATGTGTTGGACTAGGATGCATTTTATAATCTATAACGAAAGACATAACAGATGCAAACCCAACATTGTTACAGTAACAGACCACATTACTGTAATGAAGCTTTCACACTCCTCTGAACTCCCATGAGAAGGAAAACAAAAAACACAGCAATCCCCTTTGAAAAGTATCACTATGTTTCTGGTAAAGATGCTGTCACTTGTATTTGTGAAAGTCACGTGTCATTTGTAGTTAAGGAGTGACACCCATGTTTCCATTAAGGGCCATGATGTCAAAAGTGGGACATGTTCCATAAAAACAACCCTAATAAAATGTGTGAAGGCGTATGATTGGACGTTCTTCTTATTCAGCTCAGGAAGATAATTTAATAGATGACATAAATGCACAGAAGTTGTCACAATATCTATATGATGTTACGCAATGTATGTAGATTTGATGTGATAGACATCATGTCACAGTATGTCACAAACTTCTTTGCTGTTTGTTTTTCATCATATCTTGTTTGTAAATCAGACGTTTCTCCCTTCAGCTAATCAATACTTCTAATTGCCGAGTCACTTCTAGCCACCGTTAGAGCTGTTGTAATCATGACTCAAACCAGTGATTATAAGGGGAAATGTATGTATTCTGGTAAACAAGAATGTAATATGTACAGTAATACATTTTCTCCACCCTGTGGGTAAAAACACTGAAACTATACATTGTGTGACTCGAGACTACATGTAGATGATTTATAATATTTCCTGTAAAGGTTGTATTAGTCATTGGAAGGTACATATGCTGTAAACATATGATTATGTACTTCTGTATGATCTGCTTGTAAATTCTGGAGATGAACAAATTCCCGTCTTTGCCACTTTACACCTGAGTGTTTGATGTCTTTCAAAGAGTTAGAAAACTGCAGGAAGTCTTTACTCATTTGTGTACATGTGCGGAATAAGAGGATAAACAACCGTTGACACCTCCAAGCTTCGATCTGGAGAGCTATGTAAATAAGCCACTTTGCTTTCACATGCCTATGAAACTGAAACATTTCACACAGCTGCCTAAAAATACAGTTTTCTTTCCTCTTCCTCTCTCTTTTTTTCTTTTTTTCTTTGGGGGTGTTGCTATGACTTGCCCACACTCCGCCCATCTGTGACATCACCAACTGAAACTTGATGCAGAGGGAGGGTCATCCGGGAACTTAAGCTAGTGGGAACCTCAGCCAAAGCCTGGATGGGGGGGGGAGGAAGACTTGTATAAAAGCTGTGGTGTTCCTCACAGAGCTTATAAACGTCTGGACACAGGTATCCAACAGTGAACCGTGGATCAGAGCAGAATTTTCTTCTTGTGGTCAAAGAGATCCAGCATGTCCGAAATGCTTGACAACATCTTCAAAGAGGTGAGTCAAGAAACTTGGATTTATTCACTCCTTTTTATATATATATATATATTTCAAGCTTCAGAAAATTTGACAAAGTTTAACTCTGTTGTTCACTCTACAAAGTGTTTATTTGGACTTTAGTCCTGGAGGGTTTCCTCAACTGACAACCGGATTAGAAAAACAGCTGTTTGTTTCTTTAAATCCAGTCTTCTATTTTCAGATGACTGACTCGGAGTCAAAAAGACTACTTATCCATATTTGTACAAATAATTACAATGACATGTAAATTAGATTCCAGATATTTTCTTAAAATCAAATTACTCTTGGAAAAGTTATTTCCTCAAAGAAATCCAAGACACATGACTTGAATCATAAACCTTTGCTGGTGAAAGGTTCTAACTCAGAAAATTATCTACATGTGACACGTATATATCCTGTATTTCTCAAGAAATCTTGATGAGTTTAATGACTTTTTCATCCTTCTTTCACAGAACTTTCTGAACTTGTCGATCAACGATGCCTTGCTCACGACTCATTCTCAACTCAAAGCCCCGGGGCACAATCGGTTGAACCGATCAGCCTCCTTCTTTTCTCCCTCCTGCCACTCGGCCTCTTCGAGCCTCAGTTTGAGCACTGAGCATGTTAACAGTGACGACAGCGGTAGCTCTCCCTGGCCGTCAAACATCTGGAGCCAAGCCCCTGTCTCCAACCAAAAGCAGCTCCCTTTCCGGCCCGACCGCTCCATGAGCCTGACAGAGTCCAGCAGCAGCCTGCTCTCCTCTTTTGGACAGCTGAAGAACCTGGAGCCGTTTCCCCCGAGCCCTGCCACTACTGTGGCTCCTCCACCAGGGTTCCCTCCCTCATCTAACCTCCCAGCTCAGGTTCCACCAGCTCTGTCCTCCAACCGTTACAAGACTGAGCTGTGCCGCGGCTTCCAGGAGACCGGCAGTTGCAAGTATGGCAGTAAGTGTCAGTTTGCCCATGGTGAGGCAGAACTGCGAGGACTGTACCGTCACCCCAAGTACAAGACAGAGCCCTGCAGAACCTTCTACAACTTTGGTTACTGTCCCTACGGCTCACGCTGCCACTTCATCCATGAAGAGAAAATCAGCGGAGGTCCGTTGCCATCTGCCAAATTCCAGAGGCAACCAACACCCACAGCAACGAGTGCTCACAACCCACGCCACCAGCTTCGACAGAGTCTCAGCTTTGCTGGGTTTATGGGCTCCTCACGCAGCTCTTCTCCTCCATCATTCCCTTCTGCCTTCAATGATCCCAACCTGGGGTTCAGCCGTGCCCCTTCTGTTTCCCCACCTCCTGCTGATCTCCTCTCTCCAGTGTTTGGCGACACCATGTCAAGGGAAGCAACAGCATTCCAGTTTGGCAACCATCAGACCCGTGCCAGCACCGGAGACATCCACAACATTCCTCTTATCTTGGAACCAAAGGCCTCATGCTGCGTGTGTGGCCATGGAAATAACTTTAACAGCAACAACAGCAAAGTCTTCACCAGCATGGAGGATGGCCCACAGCAGGACAGCACGTTGCTGTTTCCTGGTGTTGGGATCCACGCAGGCTTCGTGAAGCCTGCTGGGCTGCAGCGTTTCTCCTCTGAAGACTCCCTGGAGGACAGCTACAGCAGCAGCAGCTCCAGTGGAAGTGAGTCTCCAACGTTTGATGCATCCGCCACCAAGAGGCTCACTGTGTTTGAGCGTCTGTCCCTGTCCGACTAAATGGATCCAAAGGGAAAGAACAGAAAAGCAACCCCTAAAAGAGCTTTTCTGTTTCTGGACTTTCTTAAAAACTACTCTCCAGAACAAGATGACACAATAACACTTAAGATCTTTGTAAAAATCTAACTTATCTTTCACAAACTACTTACACTGAGATGATTTTAGTACCCAAATGTTATCAGACTATTTTTATACTTACAAATATTGTGTAGCCTATTAGACCTTTGTATGTGGTCTTCCATAAAAATTACCTCCTCTCCAGGTCTTGACATGGCCAGAACATAATCTGGTTTATCGTTATCACAAAATTATTAGTGATCAAAATGGCTTATTTTTAGTAATAATTATTAATGCCTATGCCTTAAAGATTCTTCCTGCCTCATAGGCTATTCATTCTCTGTGCCACAAACAGTATGTCTGATTCAGTAGCCTTAATCAGTGAGACCTGACATGTGTCTATGATATGCACTTTACAGTTAATTTAAATGGGAGAAAATCCCAGTAGCATTCAACCAAAGCTTCATCTTTCACTCGGCTATGTGTATGTATGTATGTGATTGTGTGTGCATGTGTGTGTGCATGTGAGAGTGTTTGTGTGACCCAGAGTGCACGCAAATATTGCAGAACGCTGAAGTATTGACGTGTGCTTATTGATTTGAATATCTGTGTCCTGGCACACTTGATGAGATTATAATTTTGTAAAACGTTCTGTCATATTTGCAGTAAATTGTGTTTTTTTTGTTTGTTTCTTTCTTTTCCCCGTTTGTTGGACAGCCTGGTTCAGGGAACACCGCAGTATTCCATTTGGTTATTGGTTGCCATGTGTTGTTTAACTTAAACTAATATATTTATTATATTTATTTGTGTTTAAATAAGAAAAAAATGTATTTTGTACTTTATTTATAATATTTCAGACTTTGTGAAATACCAATGTGAGAAAAAACAGCAAAAAAGAGAATCTTATATTTTTAATTGCCTGAAAGGGACAAAAATAAAATACTGAATAAAAAATTTTTAAAAACGTGATTGCATCCCTTTGTTGACTTGTGTTATCCACTGAAACATTCATCCTTGTTTTGCACATAACTTGAAAAGTTAGAGGACACAATTTACTTTAAATCTGCACACATGCCCCAGCCATAATATCTTTTAGATGTTGACACAGATAATTCTGACCTGAAAAAGCACAGGTGATGGACATGATCAACCAGTCATAAGTGGCCCAGTCAGCCAGGAAGTCGTCCCCCCCACCCCCCACCCCCCACCCCCACCCAGAGGAAAGCAGCCATCATGTCCTTTTGAAAAGGGTCTGTTAGAGGGTAACTTGATGTAAACAGTATTCCAAACAAGAGGGGAAATCAGTCTCTCAAGAACACAATTAACATTTTTGGAAATATCCCCCAGTTTTTCTGGGTAGTGTTAGAAAATCATCACTAAATTAACCTGATTTCACCAGCGGTTTGTGAGACAGTGTAAGGCTAATTTAAAAAGTCATAAGGCAGCTTTATAAAAATATGTAAGACTTGAAATATACCTATGTAAATACTCTTTTGTACAACAAGCAACTATAAATATAAATAATAATCTACAACATTTAGAACTCTGTTCTGTTTCCATTTCCCTCAGCTGTGTTTTGCGGCAAACATTGTCTTTGTTGTGTACACAGTAGATCGCCTCACTTATGTACTGCAACACACAGCTGTTAATTTCAAGGTAGACGCTACTTTTGCACAAACACATTCACCAAGAGCAGTGTTTAGATTTCCCAAGCTCTCTGACTGAGAAATCTAAGATGTTACGTAAATTGTGGAAACTTATTTGCTGACCTTTGCGATCAGATTTTAATACTTAAGCAACAGTGATTATAGTCACCAAGGAAATCAACAAACAAAGGACAGGATTTTTTTTTTTTTTTTTTTTTAAAGGAAGATAAATCACCATCACTGCATAAATAAACACAAGGAAATCTGGTAGCTGGAGAAAAGTTTCCGGGATGGGCTCTTGCTGACCTAAACAACTTATAATTGAGTATACTATGCAGTTTTGTGGTCTAAAAAAAAAGGGAGGAGTGGGGGTCATCCCTCCTCATGGAATCCACAGATGGTTCACAGCTGAAAATAGTTACAGATCCCTCTCATTCAGCTCATGTGGCTTAGCATGACTATAACAATGAGGCCTATGAGGAAATCTCCAAAATACTGCACATAAAGCTAGTGTATAAAAAAAAAAAAAAGTCTCGCTTTAACTTACTGCCAAAACTGCATCCACAAATAGCACATCATTTGAATTACTTAAAAAAAACACCCAAAGAATGCTTTCTGGCATCTCCTGTAACACATTATGGAAAACAACTGGGTTACACAACATACTGTTTTCAAAGAAAACTGCCAGCTCCTGTCATCTCCAGCTTTCAACCATTTTGATTGATCCCCTCTATGTCATGGGTTGAATGTTCTTGGGATTGTGTAAGACATATTTTGAAGCTAAGCAGAAGTTAACAAAAACACTCTGTTGCAATTTCCACTTCATAGTGCCAGTGAGACATTGCTACATGCCATCACCCTCACAGTCAGAGCAAAACTGGAAAAAGGGATGATGTTGTATTGGTTTGAAATAGTCCGAGACATTTTCTGTATTTGGAACTCTCAAGTTGCAATGACTATACAACAGCGACAAAACATTGCTGTGTACAATAACAGCGCTGTTGTTTACATTCTTGACCAAAATTTGGTGATTTCTACTGCAGTGTGCAGTTTGTGGAGATAAAAACCATGTTGAAAGTCTGTGGAAAACATTTCGAATGAGCTTTCTGAAGAATGTGGGGGGTGAAACCTCAGAGCCCGATAAATGGCTTTAGAAAGATGCTTCCCAAGAACTTTTGGAAGAAAGCACATTTACTTCTTTCACTTTGAAACATTGTCAAAGTGTGAAGAAACTCTGGTGTCACGCCTCTGCTGTTTGATAGTGTTCACAGGAACTTGTGTTAGTTCTTTCATGCTAGTTTTAAAACAGTCACATTGCCCATATCCATTTCTAGACAAAGTCTGTTGTGGTTTGTTTGTGGTGAGAACACATTCCTATCCCAACCAGAAGGATAATGTGATAATGGAAGTGGGCCACTTCAGTAAACTGAAAAGTTGAGTATATTTGCTGAACTTCTTTGCCGCTCAGTTTCCTGCATACAGTGAATGTGAAGGAGAAAATACAATTCTAGTTACCAAAAAGTTGAAACACCTTCTTAAATTTAAATGAACACAATATAATATAACAACATATTAGATGGTGAAACTGACGTGATTACCATTTCATGGAAATACTGTTTTAGTTTATTCTATATTTGATGGCAGCAAAACAGCTAAAGAAAACTTGGAATGGGGACAACAAAAGGCTGGGAAAGTAATTGGCATATCAACAACAACTGAAGGTGCACAATGTATTAGGTTAGCTAGCAACAAGTCAGTAACATGACTGGTATACAAAAAAGGGTTTTTATAGTATCAGATGGTACTATATAGTATCAGACAAACAGAGGTTCACCAATCAGCGACAAAAATTGTGGAACAATTTCAAAAAATATGTTCCATGTAAGATTGTGAGGACTTTGAAGATCTGACCATCTGCAATAAACAATACAGTGTAATATCATTAGAAGATTGATAGAACAAGGAAAAAATCCTCAGTGCATGGGTCAGGGTCGATGGTCAAAGCTGGATGTATGCGATTTTCAGGCCCTCTGGTGGTACTACATTTAAAAAGAGGTATGATTATTTTTTAAAGGGTTTTTGTGGCTCTAGGGGCCTTTATTTGATAGTAGGAAAGGGGATCAGAGAGAGTGGGAGAAGACATGCAGCCAAGGGTCCAGGCCAGGGATTGAACCAGGGCCAGCTGCACTGAGGAGCTGTAGCCTCTCTACATGTGGAAACTGCTCAACCAGTTGAGCTAAACACCAAAAAGGGGGCATGATTCTTTACCAGAAATCATTGCATGAACTCAGGAACACTTTAAAAAAAATAATTGCCTATGAAAACTGCAACAAGTGATCCACAAATGCAGGCTGTGGCTCCATATTGCAAAGTAGAAGCCACATCTACACGCAATCTTAGAAATGCTGGTAAATCCTTCTCTGGACCAATGGTCATTCAAAATGGTCCAAAGCAAAGTGAAAAACTGTGTTGCTGAAACATAATTCAGCAAGACAATGCAACACTAAATAGTGCATCAGCAGCACAGCTTTGTGGGAGAAGAGCCCAGGTGCTGAACTGATCGGGTAAATCATGAAGTGTAAAATCTGGCAACAAAACTCCAAGAATGTTGAGCAGCACCAGTACCGGTTCACCCAATACGCCCTACGCCGTGGTAGGGCCCGCAAACTCATAAAGGCCGTGAAGGGATTTAAAAAAAAAAAAAAACGGACGCGTCCTGCCGGTGGATGTGTCGCGATTTCAGCACATAGGCTGGAGAGAAGAGAGAGATGAGCGGAGTTAAAGGATACGAGAAAAGGAGAAGGAGAGAACATGAGAATGAACCGCAGGAACAGCAGTCAGGTAACTGTCTGCTCTGGTGGGAGAATGGGATCGTACAAGTTTGACCTAAATTAGCGGGGGGGGGGACTCCGGTCTCCCTGTGCATCTTGCTGGCTGCTAACAGTTGAAGTTACAACTGTGCTTACAAAACAATAAAAAGTAAAAGATAAATATGACTAAGGTTTAATTTCGTTGCTTGGATTACAGAGGCAAATATACAGTCTCCTAAAATTATTTATACCCTCAATTAAAGAAAAACGCTATATTCAAATAGTAATTAAATATCAAAAACTAAGTAAACTAATAATGAATTTTTTAAAATATAAAATTATATTAAGTGAAGGAAAATATTGAATATTTTGAATAATGGTTGAAAATATCATTTAAAACAAACAAACAAACAAAACTGCCAGACACATAGGCACTTTTATGAACAGTGGACCAAAATACTGTCAGAGGTGTAGAAGTTTTTTGAACATTACAGAAACACCTGATGAAGTGATTGTTCAAGTGTCGCTCAACAAATTTTAGCTTTGGAGCCCCATCATGCTTGTTTCGCGTTTTATTTTTGTGTGTTTGTTTTTAATATTTCTGTCAAACCACAATTAAAAATCAACATAATTTTATAGAATTTTATTTATATTCTTTTGTCAATTTAACTTATTTACTTAATTTTTTCCTTTTTAATTGGGGGTATGAATATTTTGAGGACAATTGTAGATGAGATATTTTCTAAGAATATAAGAATTGAAATTATAAAATATTTGACGATGGTGCTAATATAATAATTTGTATGATAAATGATAATATAAATAATTGCTCATTTGAAGTATATGAAAGTAAAACAAGCACAGAATTTGATGGAGATGAATTAATATTGCCGTTCCATATACAGGTGCTGTGTTTAAGTTTTCTCTGACAAGAGCAGCACAGACAGAGCAGGTTCATCTAGGACAGGCACAGTGCGCCAGCTTTATCGTCCAATGCAGGCACATCACAGATGTGCAATATATATTTTATATGTTTAAAGCACTGGATGTCATGTGAAATATTGAAAGTTTTGCTGTTCGTTAGAGGGCCCCTTACCAGAATTTTGACTAGGGCCCCTTGAAGGTCCAAACCGGCTCTGAGCAGCACCAACAGAATCCTGCATCAGACCAGTGGGACAGCAGCTGGCCTCTTCACCACCAAGACATTTAGAAAAAAATTGTTAAAAGAAAGGGGGGAAGCTACACAATAGCAAGCATCCTGTTTAACTTTTTTAGATTTGATGCGCCCATCAAATTAGAAATGAGCTAATGTTTTCAAAGAAATTGTAAAATGTCTCAGGTTTGTCATCTGATATCTGGTGAAACCCAAACCGAGTAAAACAGCAAAAAGAATTCATATCAATTTTCAGATACCATGGTAGAAGAGTAATGATTTGAACATGTTTTACATCGACCAAACCTGGAAACCTTGTAGTCACTGAGTTTAATATAGACTCATTAACCCATGAAAGTAGTCTAATGTTTTGTGTGGCCATTTGTCTGATTAAAAAAAACACTTTAGTTGGACTAAGTTATGAAAATAGGACAATGATCCCAAGCACAGCAGAAAAATACCCGAGAATGATTGCAAAAGAAAAGAATCAAGGTCTTCCAATTGTCCAAAATCAAGACTATCCATTCTAAATACTATGGGGGGACTTTACAGCTTTTAATAAGAAAATGTGAGTCTGTGAAGGGTGCACCAAAATTAATCTGCAATGAAGTAAGACATTTAGAAGTTACACAGTTAGCCAGTACTTTATGTCACTGACCCTAAAAGATGGTTCTACCAGCTGCTGAAGCATTTACACATCACTGCATTTTGGCTTGGGTTTTCTAAATAAATAATGTTATTATAATATGTCATTTGTTGTTTATGTGAGGTGCTATTTACCTAATTTAAAAACCTAAGGACCACGTTGTTTGGGGGGATCTTGACATGCAACACCTTCGAATTTTATGGGTGTTTTCATGTGACCGTCATGGTCGCATGGAAGTGAATCTGTATGTGAGTATGGGGATTTTCCCCCACCAAGAAGGGGTGAAAAGGCGTTATATGATCATGACTTAAACATGAACCTATTCGCTTTTACTTTTTGTCGTACGACATCTCCCATATCATATTTTTGTGATCAGTTACATTAAAACTTGAGACTAAATGTAATGAGAAAACATATATTTATTTCTTTGTGTTCTCCTTAAGAACAGCATGCCTCTCCAGTGAATCTAACCATCTACTGTACAAGAAAATGACTCAGTTTTATTTCAGAAATTATACACTTTCAGGTCTTTTTATGCTCCTTTATCGACATATTGAAATGTGCTATCAAAGTTAACATTAACGTTTTAAAAGAGATGATTTTTCATTTTGAATATTTGATATATTGTCTTTACATTTCAATATTCATATTTCACTTAGTCATTACAGAGAGTATCCTATATTTCTTTAGTTGTACCTCTATTATAATCTGCAAACAGATGGCCTTAAAACTTGAAGATGGCTTTCTAAAAGCTACCAAATATATGATTAAGGCTGCATAAGTTATTGCTTGTACTATATTTTGAGCACAGCAAAATGATTTATAAATGTGAATCATTGCTATAGGAGTATGGACTTGACAAACCTCAGCTAGGACTATTACTGTGCATTGTTTCTTTAAAGCCTTGTTCCCCTTTAGACCAATAGCAGGATGTGTCGCTATGGTGATGGACAATGACCAAATAGTGTAAACAGCAAAGCCAGAAAGAAAAGACCAGCATGTGTTTGTGTTTGAACAAACATTAACTTCCCAGCCTGTTCATAAGACTGGAGTCGTTAAACATCGCCAAACTGCAAGGTTCCTGAGGACAAAAGTGGAAATATGTGGAAATCCACAAAGCTGGCCATCAAGGGAAGTCCTTTCATTCTGAAAAATAAGAAAAACAATCTCACTGATGAAACCCCTACCAAGTTTAACTCTAGGAATTGAGAATTTTCCCTGAACAAATCTTAAATTTAGATTAAGCCTTTTTCTATTTTCTTTTTCATTTTTATATCAACTTTAGCAGCCAGTTGTTTTTTTAACAGAACCAATACTACCACCACCCGCTGTGGAACTGTTAATGATCAACTGCAAAGCTGCTGCTGTCAAAACAATCTTTACCCAGGTCACCTGATACTAAGCACAGCACACATGCGCACATACACACACACACACACACAAGTGTACACACCTTGAGTTCCAACCCAGACAGTAGGAATTAAAGGAATTGATCATAATGTACTCTAGAAGTATGTGAGACTTTGAGATAGTGTTATCAGAAGATACTTAAGCAAAGAATTGAAAAGAACAGAGAGAGAGAAAACACTCTGTAGCAAGAAACGAATTAACTAAAACAACACACTTCTAAAAGGATAAATATAGGAAAATATTATAGGTGTGAGTGTGGAAAAAAAAAAAAAAACAGTGGCCTTATTACTCCAACTTTGCCACTGTTCAGCCCATGTCCAGGTCGGAAACCAGCAGTCCTGAAAGAACATGGTAACAAGCGAAATGTGAATACTACCTCACCCTCCCTCTCCCACTCGTTCTGTCACAACCTGCGGATTAAGCATTACAGTTGAGAAATCTTTCAACCCCAAACTGTCGTCAACCATTCCAGGAATGACGAAGTATGTTATGTAACGTCATTTACTAACGAGGTCATGGAAAACGTGCGTTTCCTTGGAAAAGATTAAAATCTGACTGCTAACAATATCCGTATACACTGAGAAAATGCTAATTTAAAGGTGCAGTGTGTAACTAAATCAAACATCAATGACAGAAAAAGCCAATATATTAATAAAAACTGTTTTCGTTGTTTACTAAAATAATATCAACATATATTTTGTCATATCATTATTCTCTTACATTGGGCCATTTATGTCTACACTAGCTGTGAGTCCACAAACATAGGAGCTGCCATAATTGTGTCACCATTTTTAGTATGGTGTCTCTGAATGGACTAGCTACTGTGCTTTAAAAGACCCTCTGAGCTTTTAAAACGGCAGAACTAACTTTGTTTGTTAGGAGCTAAAGCACCCTTTGGAATGAGAAATGCCTTGAAAGGGTCATAGAAGAAGACAGTACATACAGTATGTGCACAATTATAAGTTGTTTGCTGTAGTGCATTTATCACTATACCTAAGGATCCACTAGCAGATGAAAACATGTTTATGTCTGGAAGAATTTTGGCCACTGACAGCCACCGCCCATTCACAACTGGGAATTTGAATAGCAATTTCTCTGTCCATCTTTACTACTACATGTCAGCAATTCTTCACACTTTACCTTTGAGTTTTACCTTGGGGGGCCCCTGAAATCTCCTGTTTCTGCAAACCATGCTCTGAAACAGACAGAAAGGGGTGTGGCAGACAGAATCTTTGACATAAAGTCACAGTGTCCAATGGTTTTATTCTTCTACTCATGACATTAACTTTTTCTTCAGTGTTTTTTTTTTCTATCCTCTTCTGTTTAAAATGTAACGCTTAGTGCAGGAGAGTCCAGCTCCACTGTTCAAGGGCCGCAGTCCTGCAGATTTTCAATGTTTCCCTCAGGTGTGCTCCTGCACACCTGACTCAAATAATGAGTCATTGTGAAGAACTTGATAGGCTGTTGGGTCCATTTAATTTAAGACACCCCTTACTTCCTGTTATGAAAAAAGGGTACCATTTTGTTGAGTCATTGCTCTGACTCATCTTATTGCACTCAGAAGTGAGAGAGTAAAGACACACACAAAATAAATAGGCTTTATTGCAAAAACACTGGTATAGGTAATGCTGGCTAAACGGTTTTGGTCTTTTTTTTTTTTTTTTTTCAAAACTGGACACCAAAAAGACCACGACCACAAATAAAGAGCTAAAGCTGCCAAGAAGTGATCAACAGAGTGCCCTCCAGAGTCCTGATTTGAAATTTGTTTCAAACCTTTGGAAAGGCACCAATGAGCAAAAATATGGCAAAAAAAAGTCCTCCACCCTCAAGACCATTCAAACCTTATAGATACCATTCATGCCATCTTCTGTCTCTTCTTTATATTATTTTTTTTCCTGTGCAGAAACCTAATGTTAAATAAAACTTCACTACAAACAAAATGTGTTTAGTTTTTAATAATTAGATGAGGTCAACATCTGAAGAGAATAATAGAACAGTTTCAACAACCAAGACTTGGTATTTCTAATACAAATACTTTGAAAATATAAAATTTTTGACCCAGCTATCTACTGAAAAGGAGGGGGGTTTCACAGCTCATATAACAATTATAAAAAGAAGACTGTCCCCCTTTTTTTTTAGAGCAGATATTTGTGGCACATATGCACTACTTACAAGCAGCTGTCACACCTGGTGTAGTCAGAATCACTGATTATTGTGAAAGTATAAAGATGCAAAGTTGAGGTTTATATGCTTAGACTTTGAATTCTAATTTCTGAATGATTTCCTATGCTCAAACTGAAGGATCAGCCTGTAAAATCATATCTCAGTCCATCTATTTTCCTTTTATTTAATTTTATTTAACCTTTATTTAACCAAGAAAATCCCATTGAGATTTAGAACCTCTTTTTCAAGGAGTAGAGAGAGGCAGCAGAAAATACAACAATCACAAAATTACACTACATTTTCAATCAGTTTTATTATCAAAACACACCCCTGAAATCAATATATCGAGTCGTAAAAACAGTTCATTCCTGAAACCTGTAGTGTAACATTATGGTGATAGGTCCTGTTCTCAATGCTTTTTATATCCCCACCCACACCCTACATTAAAGTGCACACTCATGTGCACTGTACATGCACACATATACACGTGCACAGCCATATTGTGATTAACACCTAAACTTTTATTGCTACATGTCTTATATTAAATTTTGTTTCTGTTTATGAAGTTTAAACTGGAAAGTTCACAGTTCATAATGTACCTGGTACATTATAGAGCTCATTGAGTTCCTTTTTTCTAATTTTTTTAACCAAACACTCGGGTCATTTGTATGGAGTTATATGCAAAAGTTCCCAAATTTGGCCGATCTCACAATGATAAAGAATCCTTCAAAAAAATTCCTGAATGCAGAAGGTGATCCAGATCACCACCAAAATTTAATGGGTTCATCCTGGGGCTGAGGCACATGGCTGGTGAAAATTTCAGGCCAATCTGTCCAGAACTTTTCCTGTAAAGTTGCTGACAGAGAGACAGACAAACAAACCAACGCTACCAAAAACCTCCTGGTGGAGGTAATAACAGGCAACCTGTAGCAGCTAAGTCCCACCCTCATACACTATGAACCAATGGGAGTGGATATAGCCATCTCCATACACATTCTCTGCGTGAGCACCTGTAGAAACACATTTAAAAACATCTTCAGATGTGTTTGGTTTTCAGAGTTTTTTGTGTTTCAAGATCTTTAAAAAAAAAAAAAACGTAAAGCGGTGTGTATGGAGTAATGCAACTCTGACACAAGATATCCTAAGGGCGCATTCAGAAAGCATAGTCCGCAAGTCTCGGTCCGTTTGGGGACTCGGTTTGGTTGGGGGCGGGGGTGGTCTTCCGGACCGAGATCGCGTTCACGTTACACTATTGCCAAACGAGCCAAACGGGCCAAAAATGAGAATCTCGGGTGACGCTGCTTTCGGATTCACTGTAAGCAAGGACAAGACACACGTACAAGAAGGTTCTCACAACTTCTGTTCCCTCCACAAAGCAACATTATTTTTGTACAAGGAGCTGGATATGGTTTTATCAGATCAAACATCGATTAAAGCTTTTACTTCCTTAAAATGCCACGTCTGACCACGAGCCATCTTTATAAGTACTGCAGTCCCACACGTTTGTTTGTTGTCGCAGCATGTACCCACGATGTCCAACGTTTGACCTAAAATGCCGATGCAACTTGTAGTCCACTTCCTATCTTTGGTTCGCTTGAATCGGACCGAGACCTGTGTTTGCAGGCGGGCCGAGTCCGGTTGTTTGTTCCAGATCAGAGTCCGTTTGCACATTCACAACTCCCCTAAACAAAGCGGACTTTCCGAGCAAACGGACTCTGATTCGAATCAAAAAAGCTTTGTGAATGCGCCCTAAGAAGCTGGAAGATGGAGTGTATTTTGTAATCTTCCCTAAACCTGACAGACAGGTACTTTTTAAAAAAAAAAAAACTTCCATCAGAGGCCCCTTGACAGCATCTGGGCTCTGGTGCACCAGTTGAACCATCAATATTTAAACCACTGCTGAAAACCCAAACTTAGCCAAGCAACAATGGTTGTTAGGAGACCTAAAAAGATAGCTTACCAAAAACATTGTAGCCTATTGTCCCAACATATTGTACAATGTGAACTAACACAGCACATATATTTACATTCTTTACACATAAGGTGTTTATTACAGTACATGCTACCGTGCCAAGCTACCGATGATCTTTACATGGCCTTGGAGAGGCAGTTTTTTGGCACAGGGACTTCAGGGACTCAATTTTCTTCATCAGTTGCATCTATGAAGGTATATTGCAAAGGTGTACCTAAGACTTTTTTAGTCAAACTCTTTCTCTCTGGTGAAACTTTATGTTGCTGCCAACAAGCTCGGTCGCAATAACTTGTATTCAGTGTAACAGTTCCTGTGAAGTTCCTGTGAGCAATTTTCCAGGTTATTTTTACAAAATGCTTTAAAGAACCAGTTGATTAACCAAACCTCCCACGAAGTAACCAAACATATCATGATCTTAACCACAGGGCTGGAAGTGATAAGATTAATCTTTTAATATTTCACTATAATAAACAAGCATCTTAATAAAGCAGGACTGCGTGCTTAGTATGCATGCATATTTTATGCAACACATTAACTGCTACACAGATCATCTGCCCATGCACCACAACAAAAAATGTCCTCCTCAGACTAACTTCTGAGTGGTTTTACAAGAAAGGGAGAGCAGTAAGGTCCCAGAAAAAACAAAGGAAAACAGCAATAAGTGAGAATTGGAAGGGAAGGAAGGAGGAAATATTTGAGTTGTGACATCACAGCAACAGAGGGGAAGTGCTATCCTTTTATAGCAATGTTCTCTCTCTCTCTCTCTCTGGCACATTCCTTGGCTACACACTTTACTCCACCCCTCCTCCTGTCCTCGTTTCCTCCAACTTCACTTCTGTGACGCAAACACAACTGGGAATGTGGGAGGAGACAGACAAGGGGGAGGAAGAAGGGGGTGAACTCTGTGAAGAAGAAGGCAGAAAAATTCCCTGAACTCCCCCCTTCTGGCTCTCTTCACCACTTCTCTTTTCCTTTCACTCCACTCTTCCTCCCTGAACCTTTACTTTCACCAACAAGTCTCATTTGGCACTGGAAGTAAATTTGGAGGAATTTGTCACAATAAGCTCTTTTCAATATTTTGCTCAAAGCTTCAAAAGTGTCTTAAAAGCTCAAATCAGACAGGCCTCAAGGGAGTTTGCCATAAAGTGACAACCAAGTATTAAGTTCTAAAAATCCATGTGTTTTGTATGTAAGTACACAAAAGCTGATTGAGTTCAGCTGCTTACACAGGTCATTGTTTTAAGTTTACAAACAATGCATTGAAGATTGGGAAGTCATGAGGGCCAACTTTAAAAGCATGTGATTTATCTTGCCACCAAAATTGCTGTTACACATCATAACTCAGTATATGTTATAAGTCAGTAGCTTCCTATTTTAGAGAACAGGATCTGAATCTAGTCGAGTTTGTATGAAGTGTTTAGAAAAGCAGAAATGGCACTAATGGGCTGCAGACATGAAAATCCAGACACATAACATAGATGGTGCCTTCTTTTATATATTCGTGCACCACAAGGTTTGTCTAAAAAGTCATTCAACGTACAACAATAGAATATAAATCTCCTCTGGTGGCACTGACATAAGGGTTACTTTAAAGGCAATCCTCCTGTTCTGTAAACGGTGGCCCCTAATATTAATCAACAATATCAACAACATTAAAAAGATCTGTCAAACAGCAGTTTGTTTTATTTTAAAAAAAAAAAAACAACTGTAAAATCATAAATAAAGTCTTAAAAAACTGTTGCTTAAAAAAACAATCTGTTGCTTCTGATATGTAATAAAAAAATAAAAAAAAAACTGTGGCAGGACCAAGCGGCAAACTCCAGCAGTGAAAAGAAAAGACTTTCCGGAAGTTTTAAAATTGTACAGTAGTCCTCCCATCATCCGCTGGCTGGCTCTAAAAGGGAGTCATTCCCCACAGACTCCCATGTTACATAGGCCAAGTATACACCTCCAAAGCAGAAATAAACATGTTTACAGCCTGGTTCCAAAAGTCCTTTCAGGCTGAATAGGTCAAGTTAACCTTCATGACAACTATGAGGGAGGTGATTTTTATTATTATTATTATTATTTTACAGTATTTTACAACTCATCTGTTTAGATGTTATTGAAGAAATTACGCATAGTTAGGGGCATGCCCTTTTGACTAGCAGGCCACAGATCAGCTGTCAGCACTAGCGCTGGTGGCTAGTGGCTTGCTCCCTGCTTGCTCCTGGGAAGGCATCAGCTAGAAACAGAGTAGCACAATTGTTGTTTTTTGGCCAACGAACTGCATGCCTTAGCTTTAGTCTGCCTATTAGCTTGGCGAGTTCTTGGCTACAGGTTGCTTATTAAACTATTTACACATGATCAGCAATAAAAATGCTTTGTGCTGGCTGTCCCATTGTTTTCCTGTGGAGAGAGCGGTGGTACCCAACTAAGCGGTACCGCGACCCTCAGTGTTGCATACCGCTCAGATCTGATGCTTTGCTGCTGCGCTCAAAGTTCTAATCATTTGAACTTTGACCTAGTTTCCGCTGTCAGATTGGAGTAGCAGGTTTGTGAATAGGCAGAGTTTACAAACAACTGTTAAACTGAATACAATGCTAACACTAGCTTAGCTGTTTGCATACATTCCAAGCAAACGCTCTGAGCTGCGCCACATCCATTCAGTGTCTCTATGCCCTACCTGGTGATGGGTGAAGCGCAAACCTCATGAATGTCAATCATTTGCCCTCACACTCACAGCTGCTGTCTCTGCTCCCCTTCTCTCCCCATTTTTGTATTTTCCGGTAGGGATACACTACGGTGGTGACCGCCCATTGATCTTCAGTCAGCCCCCCCCCCCCCCCCAAAAAAAACACGCTTCCAGAGCACAGGAAAGTGTGTGCCGATGGCTGTCAGCGAAGATAACTGAGTACAGATGAGTGACTAGCTTGTTAGCTTGCCAGTAAACAGTAGAGGAACCACGTTTCTAAACGTGATAATTCCTTCACCTCCAACTTTTTGTGCGGTGTAAAATATCCACACTGCAAACACCAACACCTCCATCTGGGTTTTTTTTCTTTTTTGGTGTATTTTAAGAGCAAACAGCAGCATAGATAAGAACAGCGAGCAGCCATGTTCATGTGGACGCTCACGGTGAGTTGCGAGTGTGCGCATGCGTGGGGGGTTGGGGACAAACGAGAGGGACCCAACTGCAGTCACAGTACATCGCCATATATCCAATCCACGCCGGAAGTCCCAATCAGAAGTTTCTTTTTCATGTAACTTACTAAAATCTAACCCTAATCCTGACCCTTCTCCTAACCCTAACCATCCGACTACACTATACGCATCTGTTTGCAAGCTGCAGATAGCTACTTTTGACAGTATACTGACTTCCTCATGAGACTTCCTGTATGGATTGGATGTATGTAAAAAAAAAAATATATAAAAAAATTAATAAAAAAAAAAAAAAAAAAAAAAAAAAAAAATATAAAAATTTAATTTCTGGAAAAAAAAAAAATTTTTTTTTTTTTTTTTTATGTATGGCAGCACCCTTGTCGGTCATTGTAACGGCAGTTAGGTAGGCCTACTCTTGGAACAAACGGCAGTCGAGTTTGATGGACATATAATAATTCAATCAATGAGCACGGGCCATAAGCATTTCATTGCTTCATTGCTTCCATTGCTGAAATGACTGAATTAAAAATATGTATAATCATATTCTACCCTTCAGCATCTGTTTATAAGATTTCCTCTAGCCAGTCTATAATTTATTTGTCTGAATGTTTTGTAACCTGGATTTTTCTGTAGGGAAACTATTGTTGTTCCTTTGGATTATTTTTTCTCCCAAAAGTATCAAATGCCTGTCTGAGTCATTTTGAAGCCCCTATTTCAACATAACTGAGAGGAAGAATAACAATCACATTTAGATAAAAGTTTGGTGTTTTAGATAAAGTGTCAGTAACCTGTGTGGACTATACAGCCTGTATAGTGCGATCTGTTGCATCAGGGTGTTGGGCAGAAGAAGAAAGTCCCGTCAGTTAGTTTCACATCTGTTTGTGTTATTAATGCAGATCTTTCTCAACATGCTGGCCCATACATGTTCAAGGCACACTTCCCGTTCATGCTCACACTCGGTACATGCTTCTCCTTTTAGATTTCACACTTCCTGTTTTTATGTTCTTTCCTTATTATAGCATGCAAATAAATTAGCACAGTGTTGGAGGGTTTATTAACAACAGATGAATGACTCACACAAGAGAATAAAAACAACTGTCTGTGTTAAAGGCCAGGTGACTTTGTATTTCAGAAGATTTCCAGGTTTGGTTAACTATGCGGTACTCCATACCATCACACATGAGTGATTATAAGGCCTGAGTTTGAAATTGTAAAGTTACCTTGTAAAGTGTGGACCTGCAGTTAATGTTTTGTAAAAAAAAATAACTGTAGAAGAACAACCTATGACTTTCTTCTCTGAACTAAACACATTCTAAGATACATAAAAAATGCAATCTAACAAACTGTCTATGTAAAAGTGATTAAAGAAGTTTTCAAACAATTCACAATGATGATAAATAAAAGTGAAGGAACAGCAGTTTTGATGTTGAATACATAAAACCTATGTGTTGCACTGTTGAGATAACTTCCAAAGTTAGAATGCTAATCAGGCCACAACTGCCCTGTGCGAATTGGCTGTCCAACATTAGAAGGTGACTGATGGTTGCTAGAGGTAAACAATCACTGATGATTCAGTCACTGATCTCGGAGGGGGTAGCCTCAGTGCAGGCAAATGTTCTCTAGCAAACAGTTGTTTAACCTTTGCTGTTTATGTAGCAGTGTAGCAGAAAGCTAATAACCACATTTAGCTGTAACAGCATCTGATCCTGTTGTACAATGATACATTTTTTTTGTGTTAAACACAAATATGAAAGTGGTGTAGGTCTCAGTGGTGTGTAACTGAATCAAAAGCTGTATTTCTGCTGCAGTTTTCTCCATGTTGTGGGGATGTTCCAGTACTGATGCTGGTATCAGTACTCGCTCTGATACTGGCCTATTTTGCAGTACTCATACTCACACGTGACAGCACCCAATATCAGTTATAGAGCTCCGGACATCACGTGACTCCCTGTGTTTAAGTCGCCATGCCGGCAGGAAAATATTCTTCAATATGAGTGGCACCCACTTTGCAATCACTGAGTTTACAGCTCATTTCAAATCAGAAGATGCATTTAATTTTTTCATTACATGAAGATAGGTTAATCTGACCTGTATCATGTCCCCGGGATACTTTTCATAACACTAGTGGTAGGACTCGGAGTAGACTTCTTCACCCTCTCTCTCTCACTCTCTTCTACCGAACATGCGGTACCCCCACATACATACATGCAGTTTCAGACATTTCTGGCCTTATTTAGCTAACCCGTTTGTTCTAAAGGAATTGGAAACATGCAACAGGGGTTGTTAGGAAATTAATCTTATTTTCACTTATTTACAGTGGGTACGGAAAGTATGCAGACCCCTGTAAACATTTTACTCTTTGTTTCATTGCAGCCATTTGCTAAAATAAAAAAAAGTTCAATTTATTTCTCATTATTGTACAGTCAGCAGCCCATCTTGACAGAAAAAAACAGAATTGTAGAAATTATTGCTAATTTATTAGAAAAGAAAATCTGAAATATTACATGTTCAAACGTATTCAGACCCTTTGCAGTGACACTCATATTTAACTCACAGGCTGTCCATTCCTTCTGATCCTCCTTGAGATGGTTCTACTCCTTCATTGGAGTCCAGCTGTGTTTAACTAAACTGATTGGACTTGATTAGGAAAGTCACACACCTGTCTATATAAGACCTTACAGGTCACAGTGCATGTCAGAGCAAATGAGAATCATGAGGTCGAAGGAACTGTCCAAGAGGCTTTAGAGACAGAATTGACGCAAGGCACATATCTGGACAAGGTAAGAAAAGAATTTCAGCAGCACTAAAGGTTCCAAAGAGCACAGTGGCCTCCATAGTCCTTAAATTGAAGAAGTTTGGGACGACCAGAACTCTTCCTAGACCCGGCCATCCAGCGAAACTGAGCAATCGTGGGAGCCTTGGTGACAGAGGTAAGGAAGAACCCAAAGATCACTGTGGCTGAGCTCCAGAGATGCAGTAGGGAGATGGGAGAAAGTTCCATGAAGTCAACTATCACTGCAGCCCTCCACCAGTCGGGGCTTCATGGCAGAGTGGCCCAACAGAAGCCTCTCCTCAATGCAAGACATATGAAAGCCTGAATAGAGTTTGCCAAAAAAGACATGAAGGACTCCCAGACTGTGAGAAATAAGATTCTCTGGTCTGATGAGACCAAGACTGAACTTTTTGGAGTTAATTCTAAGTGGTATGTGTGGAGAAAACCAGGCACTGCTCATCACCTGCCCAATACGATTCCAACAGTGAGACATGGTGGTGGCAGCATCATGCTATGGGGGTATTTCTCAGCTGCAGAGACAGGGCGACTGGTTGCAGTTGAAGGAAAGTATGAATGCGGCCAAGTAGAGATCCCGGAAGAAGATGCAGCCTTTTGGGTTCATTTGTATCAGATCAGAAATGTTTCCACGCAAAGCAGGAGGTTGTTTTTATTGAAAACTTGGTGGGTACTTGCTTTCCACTCAAAATTTTGACAAAGTTGTTAATAAGATGGCAAATACCGCAAAGCATTTAAAGCAAATCTAATGTCTATTGAACCATTTATGAAAACCAATGTTTTCACACATTACCACATGAGAGATTATTCTTCTTAGAACTATTCTCAAAAAAGGATAAAAAGTCATGGAAAGCTGGCTTGTGCTGTTCCTAAAATTTGTCTGATTTCATAACAGAACTTCCTTAATCTCAGTCTGTCTCCCAGTCTCACACTTTCAACAGCATCACCATGTAAATAATCCTTCTTCTATAGTCCACAATGTCCATATTCATTTGATTTTAAATGCCTGGTCCAACTCATTTGGACATTTGCTATCCTGCGTGTAGTTCTTCTGAGCAATGTCAAGAGAACATCAGATGGTACCAAATTAAATACAAATTGACTTTATCTCACTTTAAAGACATTCAAAAATAATGATATTTACAGCACACAATATTTCCAAATTTCATTTGACCGTTTCAATGTCATAGCATTCTAGTTATGGCCCAATCTTAAAAACCACAGCATTGGAGGGGGAGCGTTTGTTGGCTCAGCTGCTTCTTGTCAGTGGTCATGTTATTTTAGGTCCCGTATTTCATTTTTTGGCTAAAATCAGCAGAGGGCTTGTGGCTGCTGAGCCAATTCATGACACAGCATAGACATCGAGGCCTGGAGCACAATAGGCCTCTTTGTGAGCGAGGGCTCACACACATATGCACAGATAGACAGTGCTATGTTTAAACAGGTGGGCAGAAAATGGTCAGGAGGTTGTGTGTATGAGTGTGTGTTGTGAGTTTGGTTATTAAAAGGAAAGGAATGGATACGGCATATGTGTGTTTAGCCTTGGCTGACCTCCCAGGAATACATACCACAGTGACACTAGCAGTGCCGACACCAGCAAAATTCCTTCTTATGAAAATAAGCATCATGGAAACACAGAAGAGAGGAGTAGAGAGGGGGAAGAAAAAGTCAGGAAGAGAGTACAACATGACACAAATTTATGCAGGCATACAAGCTGGACATACCATGGATGACTATACATATGTGACAAAATGAGCATCATGTTTTAACTTAAGTGTACTATCAGCTAATAGGATGGCCATGTTCTCCCCCATAATATGACCACAGATTTGATGAAATAAAAAAAAAAAAGATGTAGTGAAAAAGCCAAAAATAAAACTTGGCGTAATGGCCCACGCACACACTGCACTTCCATGTTCCTCTTCACTATTTTGGCCCTTTAATGATCTTGTGTTGTTCTCTTTTAAGACAGCTTCAGAGAAATAACAATGCCTTTTTGTTTCAAAACTAATGGCCTCCCCAACTTCATCCCATTCCACTGGGATTTTTTTTAATTGTTTCATCATGAAAAAGTTGTGGTCAAACAACCAGAAAAATTGAGAAACTACTTTTAATTCAAACTCAAGATGCTGACGCAACAGTCAACCAGACGCAGTTCTTAACTTTTGCACTTCAAATAGGGAACTTTGCATCTATTGCCTGCATGTATACGTAAAGATGGGCTGAGTTTATGGGAAGTGACTTGCTGACTGAGGTGAATTACAGGTAGCAATGGCTGTAAAAAGAGGAAACAGAGGATTTTATGATGCTGGGAAGTGTTTGCTCTGCAGCTTGACAACAAGTTGCTGAACACTGGTTAACAACAGGAATAAGCTGTGGCACTGGAGGGGTTTTTTCAATAGTTGTTCCCAAGATTGCATTTGCTGCTCTCTGGTTGCAAGAAAACATGTTAGGAGATCATAGCCTTTCTGTGTTTGGGAAATATTTTAAAACATGCCCTAATGTTTGCATTATGAATCTCTCTATAGCAAATACATCCCACAGAAATACTCACAAAGAAGAAAGTAACTGTGTTTTTAGTTACTGTGGTGTTCCTACAGTATGATCTCTCAAAATAAAATTAATTAAAAAAAAATAATTATAATAAAAATTTTTAATATTAATAAAAATTATTATGGGAAAAAAAAAAAAGAAAGTAAAAAAAAAAAAGAAAAAAAAAAAAAAGAAAAAAAGAAAAGAAAAAAGAAGAAAAAAGGAAGGTGTCTTTAAGTCTTATAAATGTTGCTAAGCAATTAATTTGTCCAAACCACCTAACCACAGGCACACATCCAGAGCTACCATCCTTACCACAGGAGAACAATATATGTAGACATTTTAATAATTATCTATTTATTCATATATTTATTCATTTTAATTCTGGTTCAGTTTTGACACAAACTAAGAAAAGTTTCGTTTAGGTAAAGTCTGTTTAAAGGTAAAGTCTGGAGTTCCTCCCTGTTTCTGTTTGTAAACAACATTATTCAAATTGAGCGCCCCTTCCCTCGGGCTAATGGCCGCATCGTTCTTCAGCCTATTCAGCTTCAATCCTCTCCTTCAAAGCTCAGAAGCGGGTAAAAGCCAAACTAATATTGATCCTGGTTTTCCAACGTGCACTATCTAAAGCTCTTTTTCACCACAGAGTACTTCCTTTTTTCGCTGCATCCGCCATTTATTAATTTTTTTTGAGCGAGAGAGAGTGACAGGCGTCTCCTCCAATCATGAGCTTGTCCCTACACAGTGTCATGCCCTTAGCTCTGTCACTGGCTGGTGATATATGCAGAAATCTCTGCCCAGACATGTCCCGAACCCACCAAAACAAAGGGGAAAAGCTAATGGGCTCTATGCACAACTCCACTACTTCCTGAACTCAAGGTAGCTCCTTTGTTTACTGTCTTTCATTACTGGATGAACTGATTAATCCAGGTGTGTCTAAACTCAGGCCAGAAACACCTGGATTAATCAGTTCATCCAGTAATGAAAGACAGTAAATAAAGGAGCTACCTTAAGTTCAGGAAGTAGTGGAGTCATGCATAGAGCCCATTACAGACTGGGGGAGAGGGAGTTGCAAACAAACTTACCACTACACAAGAGTAGAGGCCCAAAGGCTCGGATTGAAATGGATTTCATTTGCATAAGTCCAGCCTTTATTTTCAGTGGGGGAACTCCAGACTCTACCTTTAAAGAGCTGATGACACGTTTTTGACATTTTTTGCCATGTTTTATCAACCAAAACGTTCTTCATATGTAACAGTAACAAGCACAGCTGCATAGACGAGTTATTAGAAAACATCGCTGCTTTTCACCACATCTGACCAGACTGTGGCGCTGTGAGCCGAAACCAGATGTGACGTCTGCAAAAGAGTCTTCGCAGCATATTTAGCATTGAAGTTAATGGCTTCATTGCGGTTTTTAAGTTCCTTTTCTAGGGAAAGGAACTTAAAAAGAGAAAAAGGAACTTGCTCCATCCAGGAGCAACTTTCACTAGTTTGGGATAAAACTATGCAAAGACGATATCAACACTACGTTTGGAAAGGAGGCGATTCCAACTGTTAGGGACTCACCTGCATTGCTGTCGGTAAGTCTCACTGCTTGTGTAACATTATGCTTTATTGTGTATGAAATCTTGGTAAACAGTAGACCGACTAGCTAACTGCTAACTGCTAACAAGGCTAACGGTATATACTCAAACGCCATCTAATTTACGACCCCATTATTTCGTATTAAATCTCTGGGATGCCTTGTTATGCAGCGTGAATGTTTCTAAATGGCTCCAAAATCATTTTTCTTCTTTTTATTTTCCGTGTCTGAGCAGAGGACGGCTGTCACACACAGCTACAGCGTTTACAGCTTGCAGTGTTGTGATGCAGCCGTGAGCCGTGAACTGATAAATGACTCATCACGGCAGTGAATTTCTGCCACAGCGGTGGTTTGGTCTGACATGGTGACCATGGTGAAAGACTAAATAAATCATGTAGTCTAAACCTGCACAACTTATTCAAGAGGGTTTTCTGAAGACAGTCACTCCTACCATCCTATTATCACCATTTTCAACTGTTTATATGCATTAACGTTTTGATTTTTGCAACCAAACAAATACCAAGACTAAAACATTATATTTCCCCGACAGTTTCATGTCCTATCTTGACCTAATCTGCATTAAAAGTCTAACCTTGTAAAACACACGTCTTCTTATAGTTCATAATGCTTTTTCTGTGTTTTCTTGCCCCCTGGTGCATCCTATCTGTGACGTTGCTCAGAAACCCATCTATAGGTATATTGATAAACAAGCAGTTACAATTATAAAACAGTTTCAATTAGGAGAAAGAGCAAATGTATTCCACAGTGAAAGTCCAAAGTTTTGTTGACCCAACCAACATCCCTGTCCGCCAGCCCCAGCTATAATATTTACAGTACTGTTTCCAAAACTGAGATGTACAGAGGGGCCATCAAGGTCAAACCACTACTGGGTCATGCTGCTATGTAGCTACAGTATAGTGGATCATTCATCTGTGTTGCATCATATCTGAGCTCCTTCCAGTCCATTAATCCTTTTTCGGATCTTTAAGAATGAATGGACTGTAATGCCAAGGATAAAAAAGGCATTGGGGATGTCATTTTTTTTTACTGTAGGACAGCAATATTCAGATTCTGGATCATCATGACAGAAACACTGATAAATGAGAGTGTTAAAAACCTGTGCTGTGGTGCCTTTATGAATCAGTTACACATTGATTTGGGTCTTGAAGAGGCTCTTCACATCAACATTTTGGACTCCTTGCTATGTACCCTAAAATGATGTAGCATTCATATTGTGGTATATCATTCTGTATGAGAGTAGAGCTTTTCACAATTTAACATTGTTTATTGACAGGTCTCTGCAGAGCACTGTGTTATACCATGGCATCAGTGGTATTCATAACATCTATTAGGGGTTTTAACATTGTGACTTATTGGTGTACATCATAGTTGTCAATTTTGGAACATGTTTAAAAAGTGGTGTAATCATCAAATCCAAGTCAAACTTCAAACATCTGTACACAAATCTGTTTTCATATTTATTAAAAAGACTCTGGACTTATAAAACAATATTTGGAGACATATTGACAGGCTTTTAGAATAGTAAAGAAAAAAAAACATGGAAACTACTGGGGGAAATTGCAGGAAACAGTGTGGCAGTGACACTTCCTGTCACATGTACTGCATCCACCCACACAGACCAGGCTATACAAGCAGTCTCTTATTTTGAATGGCATCAGACAGAGAGGACGAGGAAGTGGGTTAAAATGAGACCTAAATGCAGATAGGGCAAGCTAAGGTGTGCAAAAGGTCGATATTTTTGGACAAGTCTCCTAGATACCAACATACAAACAAAAGAAAGTGTCTGACGTCACTGGCAATGAGGCTCCAGATCCATCAATTCCCTTTGATCAAACACACTGATCAATATTATGAGTTGTTGCCTGGAAACAGTGGAACGAGCGTAACTGAGAGCACACAGACCAGGACTCATCCTTTTGGCACACATTTAGTTTCATGGAGACAGACACACACTGACACTCACATCTACTGAACAAACTACTGCAGCATTACTCCACTTCTTGCCTCAGAGATAAGAAAAAAAAAAAAAAGAAGGCCTCCACTATATTCACATAAAGCTCCCACAGCTGAGATGATCTTTAGCATGAGCAGAAACTGAATTGTGTTAGTGCAATTAATCACAGTACTTTGATAGAGTACTGAATGAACATAGAATTAATCCACCTCTGCCTGGATAAACAGAGGGTCAAGCACAGAAAAATGCTCTCAAGTAAAACTTGATGACATTAATTTTATTTTTACCAAGATTAGCATCCTCATGATTATGTCTTGAGAATTACATAAATTATGTAACAATAGATACACCAGCATTGAAACATTTACACATTTAAATTACAATTAGTTTTCTTTAATACTGCAAGGTAAAAATTCTGAAAACATCAAATGAGCATGAAAAAGTATTGTTAATATCTATGTTGGATAATATTTATCTGAACACAGGTAGCAGCAGAGGTTTGGTTTTATTTCTACTAGATCTCAGCATAGACCAGCACCAGAAAATTAGGTTTGAATCTCCAGTCTAGTTCTGAATTTGTTTGAATCCTGCTTGATCCTACTTTTTATCAGTGGCAGGACGAAAGGAGGCCCCAGGCAGCATTTGAACCCCAGCCTCCCAGGTAAGAGTCATGCGGGCTGACCATTCAGCCAATGAGGTATTCCTATGGCCAAGTAGCTAGGGCACATGATCACTTGGAGGCTTGAGCCCTGATTTCACCCATTGATCGGGTCAGGCCAAGCCGGGTCGGGTGGGTTTTGGTACAGATATGTTCATTTCACATTGCGTCCCCATAGCAAACTGTACCCTTACCCTGGAGGCGGAGTATTAACCAGATAGCGCTCTGCTACGTGACTGTGTGACATCACCACAGCGCAACGCCTTTTAACCATAGCACCACACAAAGGGTCATCCCTGCTTTGTTTTGATGCCGGGTCATGGAGGAAGTGATGGATTTTTCAACGAATGAACAGATTGCTGTGTGTTAGTTCCACCTCTTTGGTCCAGATCGGTTAGATCAGAACCCCTATGGAGGAGTACCAAAAAAGTAGGTCAGGTTGGACATAAGGGTACCCGTCCTAGTTTTTATCTGTAGAGACGCAAAAAAACGTGGACCAAACCGACCCAGACCCACTGGTGGAAATGGGGCTATAGTGACAGGACCCTCAAATTTCACATACAGATACTCAAACAAAGATGACATCACTTTTTTTCGGGGGGGGGGTTGCACATCAGACTTCACTCTGACTTGCTACAACCGTGTTTGGAAAAACTGGGTCAACCGGCCAGTTGCAAGCAGAATTTATGTGCTAACGATGCTAACATGAGCTCTTCAGACAGTGAATGCACGTTTATCAGAAATAAACTTACAGGTAATAACAATGTTGTGGTTGCCTCCTTCAGTGTTACTACAGAAGTTTTTGTTTTTAAATCCATTTGTTTGAAAACCCCGACTTGAATTCACCCATGTTCAGGAATGCAGACTAACTCGACTCACGGCCAGTGTATCAACTGGGGGGAGGAAGGAAAGACAAAGGGAATGGGGAGGATGTTTGCTTAGTGTGCTCTAAATGGAGAATATGAATTGTGTAGAAAGATAACCTACATAGAATTAAACGCTGCTGTCTGATTCGACTGTTTTTGAAAAAAAGAAATAAAGCTGACCGCCCATGAACAGGGTCACTCTTAACATTCACATCAGTGCACAAAAGATCATATTATACCCCCAAAACCAAAGAAAAGTAAAATTTGCTGTCATAACCCCTTTAAATGCATGTCTCAGTCAGTCTTGGATTTACCAGAACTTTATTCAGCTAAATATAGATAAATCTGAAATCACTGGCTCTGAAAGCAAAGTTAAGCATTCGAGGATTAGCCTCAGCCAGCAATGTTAAAACAAATGGATCAAGCCAGAAATGTTGGTGTCATTTTGCACTCTGAGCTCAATTTTACTTGGCAGTACTCAGACTGTGGTGTGCACATAACAGACAAGATGGCTGAGCTTGAAATCCAACTGGTACCCTCTGCCATGAAAGCTGTTGTGTAGAAGTATTTTGGTTTCTATGGGTGGCTTTGTTTGCTTGTAAAGACTGGTATATTTGGGACAAATGAACTCTGATGCAGATCAAAGAAACAAACTCTGGTCCACTGACAAATGTAGCTCTCTGTTAGTTTCAAGTGAACCAAATGCAGGTAGTGGACTACAATGCAAAAGGCATTTGTGGGTTCAAAGTATGTAATTGTGGGTAAATTAAATCAAAACATTTGTACCAAACAACAGGCAGTTCTGATCAAGAGTAGTAGTTTGGGGTAGACACGGAAGAATATTGTAAAAGTTGTATACAGCTCCATGCTTTGTACCAGTGTGGTGGAAACAGAAACTGTCCTTCATTATCTAAGAGATGAACAAATTTTCCTCGGTAGTTTGTCGCAGCAAAAATGAGAAACCCTTACACTTTTCCAATCAGAAAGTAGCAATAATCAAATTATTTTAGAAAAATTATCCCCCCCCCCCCCCCCCCAAAAAAAAAAGATGTAAAAGATGTTTTTTACCGGATCTCTGAAAATTTTACTTAAACACACCACTAGAGGGCGCTCTCAGTGCATTTGTCTATAGCAATCAAGTACCCCCGCCTGGGGCTTGCAGGAGACGGATAGTAGGCGACACTGGACATCCGATGAGTACGGTGGCGTTGAACTGCCAGAGCGATGAAATAAATGTTGGAGCCATATCTCGTTATAACGAGAAACTTTCTCGTTTTAACGTGAAACCTTTCTCGTTATAACGAGATATACTTCTCGTTTAAACGAGAAAGTTTATCTCGTTATAACGAGATATACTTCTCGTTTAAACGAGAAAGTTTATCTCGTTATAACGAGATATACTTCTCGTTTAAACGAGAAAGTTTATCTCGTTATAACGAGATATACTTCTCGTTTAAACGAGAAAGTTTATCTCGTTATAACGAGATTCTTTCTCATTATAACGAAAAATAGTATCTCGTTATAACGAGAAACTTTCTCGTTAAAACGAGAAAATTTCTCGTTTTAACGAGATGAATCATTTGATTAGAACGTCACCTTCTCGCGGGATATTTAAGACTCCTCCTGAAGTAACGACTGAGAAGAAAATGGAGGGGGAGATGCAGCCGCTTTATGCCTTTTTAAGAAGTAGAAATCTATCGGAGGAACACATTTCCACACTGAAGAGTACGGTGGCGTTGAACTGCCAGAGCGATGAAATAAATGTTGGAGCCATATCTCGTTATAACGAGAAAAAAAAATCTCGTTATAACGAGAAACTTTCTCGTTTTAACGAGAAACCTTTCTCGTTATAACGAGATATACTTCTCGTTTAAACGAGAAAGGTTTCTCGTTAAAACGAGAAAGTTTCTCGTTATAACGAGATTTTTTTCTCGTTATAACGAGATATGGCTCCAACATTTATTTCATCGCTCTGGCAGTTCAACGCCACCGTAGATGAGCGTGACTAGATAGTGAGGTTAGGGTTAGGCCTTAGGGATAGGGGGAAGGGTTAGAATAAACTACTGTAAGCGGTAATATGGGCGGAGTCGGACGTCCGACCCCGTCCATTATCCATCTCATTCTCAGGATGTGCTTGTGAAAATAGAGGGAGAGATGTGGCAGTTGACGGTCCTGTCACTATGCTTCTGAGTGATCATGCGCCCTGGCTTGACCAAGGGGATGTTCCTTTGGCTGACTGGTAAGCGAGCACGACTCTCACCCAGGAGTCTGTGGATGAATCCCACCCAGGCCTTTCTACGTCCTGCCACAGCAGTCTAGCAGGATGGGATTTTACAAGAATTATGCACTATTCAGTCAAATCCCAGAGTGTTGCACTGAGACTGTGACAAAGGAAGAAGAAGAAAGGGCGACTTTGTTGCATGCAGAAGCATGGAAACAATTGTTCACAGTTATGGCCTCAAAAAGAAAGAATAAAAGTTGCACATTATCAGTGTGCCTTTCCTATCACTCACTCGGCAAGAGCGTGTAAAAAAAAAAAAACTTGCTGAGCAAGCAAGAAACACAAAACAACACTGAGTCTGTATTTTTTTATTTACAGTTTTATACAATATAATCTTTAAAAAAATGATTGCTGATTGATTTGTTTGGTCATTTGAGCGCCAGTATGGCCATAGACAAATCAGCGCAAGCATAGGATTCTTGCCCTCTGGTCATCTGTGTAACTGCCAATGCTTGTAATCAGGAAACCCAGCTATATATCCTGCACAATCTGTCCAGCTGTATGCTCACTCATAGAACAATGCACTTTTTCAATGTTAGTGGACTTCATTTCGCCTTTGTTTTTTCAATATTAATAGTTTTTTTTTTTTTTTAAGCTTCATTATATTCAAATATCTATTCATTCTCAAACTTCCATTCCACCATGTGCTAAAGGAACTGAGCTTTACTGTTATAGTATTTTAAACACTGCTTGCTCTTTATTCATGACTAAAAACTGTAATGATGCGAGTTTGTGTTTTTTTCATCTTCACCAAACAACACATAATAAACCAACAGAAAAATATTCTGGGGAAGTTTTCCTTACAAAAATACCTGACTCTGCAAAAGAACAGAGTGGCCTTTTTGTTATGTTCCTTTTCAGTAAATATAAACATTACAACACAGTTTTTATGACGTTCATTCCACATTTGCCTGCTCTTCAACATGCAAACACTGCATCACTCTCCACCCTTTTTGCGTTAATAATCTTGTTCCTCTCTCGCTGTCAGTTGTGGGTTATGTATGTATAGAAATACCCTTTCTAAGATTTAACTGAGGTACATTTCTCAAATTTACAACATTTATTTGACATGTAAAAATATATATATATATATGAGAACATGATTACAAGCTTTTTTTTTTCTTTCATTATAGCACAAGTCAAAGTTTTTCGCACACATGCACCCCTCACAGTTCTTGTCTTTCTGAAGTTCAAAAACACAACTCCATTAATTGATATATCTTCTTTTTCATCACTGTTGTCTTTATTATCTCTCTGCATCCACTTCATCCTTTTGTCTCTTTCTCACTGGCTATTATCACAAAAAACTATCCTCCTATCAATGTGATTTTTTTTCAAGAACTATATTCATATTGCTAAAATCGGAGAGCAGTCAGACTGGTAACTAAGATAAATAATCTTTTGGGAGAGATTCTTGATCCAAATCCCTGGTTCCTGAATGGAACACGTTTAATGTCAGTGTTTCTTTCTGGTCACATATTAGGACAGCAAATACACAAAGTAATAAAGTGTCCCTGTTATCGAAACAAAGCTTTGGTTTGTTTTGGTTTGTTTTGTTTGGGGTTCAGTTGGATCTCCAGGAACTGTTAATACTGGCTGTCTTCCAGGTTTCTAAGGTTGCACAAGTTCCCCTATCTGCCTGTGTTTCCCCTGCATCTCTGTCTCTCTGCCAAGGCTTCTTTCCTTTACTGCACTGCAAAAAAATGTATGAAAGTCTGGACACGGGCACAAAAAGCTTTAGCCTTAGGATGCAGATGATGTTTCTCATTTTGAAAACTATGTTAACCAAACTAATCTAATCTACTGTGAACCATCAAAACCAACGTGGAAATGGAGCAGAAGCTCCCCCTGCTGGTGAATCCAAAGCATGCTCATGGTACTGTGTCCTACTGTCTCCTGTGAAAGGCTATCATAAATGCTACCAAAAAGGTTTAGACATGCATGTGAATCACAGACCATAACACAAGTACCAGAGGTTAAACACTGGATCTTTTCTATTGGTAATCAGCTCACCTTTGTTAAATGTGGTGCTACTAAAATCTACCTGTCACAGGAGCAGCGCTTAATGTTCACACTTATGTCATTTAATAAAACTGTTTCGCATTCTCTTCACAACAAAAATAAATATCAAAGTGGAGTTAATAATTGCCATTATCTCATAGTTCTATGTTGTAACACTTTGGGGTATTTTCCCATATTGAGTGCTCATGAAAGATGGATTTGTTTTAGATGCTTCTTAAAATGGATAAATTCATTGCTTCTTTTTCATGAGTCCATACAAATTCACCACAATGGAACCAGCGGTTGTTAAAGTGTTTGATTAGTGTATAGAGAAGTATCTAGACCCTTTCTGTCACGTCTGAGCTTGTGTGCATCCTACTTCAGTCTGTGGTCCTTTATTTAGAGCTTGACTAGACCCCCTCTGTTCCTAAGTGATTTTCTGTTTAACTTACAGAAAGATCAGCATGAAAAGTTTCATTAGTCAGGCTTTTTGTTATAAAGCAATCAGACAGAAGACATTCTTCACCACAGGACACATGACGGTCATCCGGAATCTTGTCAAAAGGCACTGAAAGGACCATGAGAATAGGAAAATTTTAATCTAATGATACAAATATCTTCATTTGTCTAGTTTTTAACTGCATGTGGAAGAAAGCAGGTTCAGAAAATCAAGTCATTTTTAAAATCCGGAAGTGTGTTGAAATGATCCAATTAGTTTGAAGCCGACAAGTATCTATGGAGTTACACTGAATATTTTTACATTAAAAATATACCCATCAGTGTAGCTACTCTGAAATTCATTGAAAATAACTAAATCCAGATGTAATCAAAGAGTTTGAAATGTCTGAAAGCTAATAACGACTGTTGTGCTGATTTGTAATTAAACTTGAATCCACCTGAGGGCAGTAAAATACAAGCTATATAAGCAAGAACCCATCTTTGAGCACATCATCACATCAAATAGTGCCAACTCATTCCATTCTTTTTTTTTTTTTTTACATACTGAATGAACATAAATTGAGAATGCGCCATTTTGACCACACAGAATCACTAAGCATGTTTTTATTACAAAAACACAAATGTCAATAAGCACCAACAAAATGTGTTACATGGTTTGCAAGTGTTCTGAAAGCAATATAAAATGCATACAGGACAGATCGTACTGGGCAATACAAAAAACTCAGAATTGTTGGAAAGCAGAATTTCATCAACTCTAAAGCACAACACACCGTACAGGGGCCTACACGCAAAAGTAAATGAAAAGCTAAAAAATTATCGGAGCCTTCGTTTTTTTGTGTGCCTCAAGATACAGTATCTGCTTTGGTGTGTCTACTTGAAACAAATAACCTACACACAGCACACTTTCTACTTTCCCACCAAAGAGGAAAGAAAAACTTCTGTCTAATGTCTTAACTCTCCACTGCTGCTCCCTTCAACATGATTCATCATCTCAGTTTCCATGTCAGTCTTTTCACAGACATTTGTCACTGTTATCTTGTTTCTTAAACTGTCCAACTTCTTTTGCTTTTATAATTGAATCCACAGGACTGAATTCCACCAGCAGGAGAGCAGGAAAGCGAGGGGGTTATGTCAGAGGTCAGAGGTTGGATAATAACCTTTGCCCCATGAGAAGAATCCTACTGTGTGGTGCTTCTTGAGATGTGCATGTGTGTTTGGGTAGAAGTGGGAGTGGGGCATATAAAACAGAACTGAGAAATGGAGTTTTTATTTATTTCCATATTAATCCAAGAGCAGAAAATGTTTGTCCAGCAGCTGCAGAGATGCTGGACGGTTTGGAAGCTGCAGTCATGGATACCATTGTACCATTTAACTTTGTTTCACTCAAGAAATTCTAACTTATTTTCCCCTTAATAGATTCATCATAGTTCCTAAAAAATGAATAAAACTGTGACTTGTTCCCAGTTCCATCATGCAATCCAAACACAACGCACACAAACATGCTCACACACAAGTGAGTGGTGCAGAGGGTACATTGTGAAATAAGGACGGTGGCGAGGAGGGGGTTGAAGAAAGGGGAGGAAAATCGGAGCAGATGTTCATCAGGTTGACCAGCCCCTCCTCCATCTCTTTATTATTTCACTGGTAATTGTGGCCTCTTATCTGAAGAAGCCCGTGTGGGGCTGTAAAGGAATGACTTCAACTTAATCATGAGAGCTTCAATAGGTTGAGGGGGCAAGTGTGTGTATGTGGGGCTCTCATTGACACACACGTACACTCAGTACTCACCAATTACAGTGCCATTGTTTGACTCAGCACGCTGCCGGCACATGTACACCCATACTGTTGACAGAGTTGTGATTTTCAATGAGTCATCTATCCTATCTTGTCTATTTGCGCTTGAGTCCATCTTTCACACCCAGATAGCTCTTGTCCGTCCTCTCCAGCCTTCATCTCTTGATCATCGTCAGCCATTTTTTAAAAGAGTATGGTCTTTTTTTATTTGTTTGTTTTTTCTTTTTATCAATCATTTAAATGTATCCCGTTAAAAAGCAGATGCATTTGGGGTATAATGATGGTCGCCAACAGTAGGACCCCTGAGGATGACCCAGATCTGTGTGACGCTTGGTCAGCACATACTTTTGTTTAGACTTGGTTCATTATTCCACAGCAGAAAGACTGTGACCAAGAAACAGAACGTGCTTCATGGCTCATCTTTATACAGCTGGTTTATTTCTCTGAAATCTCTTGCGAAACCTACAGATCCCATCTTAATGAAACCCTCTCTGGCCTCTGATTCTTCAACCTTCAATCCTTCAATACTTTCATCTCTATGCCCCACTCATTTCCCCTGTTTCCTCTAAATAGCCCCAATCCTGCCCCTTCATCCCTCTCTGCTCCCCCATCTCTTTCCTCCTAACAAGCTCTGCCATCAATTCGCCATCCTCTGTTATTTCGACCGTGTGTGTGAGTGTGTTGTGCGTGTGGGTGCATGGGGGTAGAGTCGCAGAGGGCGGGCCATTAGTTTGTTAGTTGGTTCTGCAGCTCATTGAGCTCCATTGTGCTCCAAAGGCTCTTTAGCCCAGCTGGGCTCAACAAGAAGCAAAAACTCCCTTTCAAATCTTTCACCTCCTCTCTCCGCCCCTCCCCCGGTTCCTTGAAAACCTTCCTCCTGACCCATACTCCCAGTAATCCCCAACTCAGCCAGAAGTTTTCTTTTACGGAGGTACACTCACTTTGACCGTTTACAGCAAGCATTTGTTGACCAAACCAAATTAACATAGGGGACTGCTTATATGCAGGCACTCATGTTGTTGACATCTTACCAATGTCTTTTGGGGGGGGGGGCTGACATAAATCCAGCCTCTTAAGACTTGAACTAATTAGGGTACTGTCTAATGTCTGAGAGAGAAATCAAAGGTCATCGCTATTGGTGTTGTTCACATTTGCTACTGAAAGCGCATTTCTCTATATGGTCACAAACTACCAGATACAGTATTTACTGGAAGTTGTCCAAAACTGAAGCTGAAATTTTCCTCCTGCAGAAAGGGGAACTTTTTCATGCCTGCATCTGTAGACCAGGGGGAGTAGCAACCTTTTTTTTTTATAGCTCTTATGACTGAGACGGTCCATCCTCTTTCAGTACACATCACAGGAATTCGAGCTGATAGTAGTTCATAGAACTGCAATTGAAAGGTCTTTTTTAAGCTCCTAGTATAGATAGATACCATTTCCAACATCAGTCCAATCATCTGTGACCTAACTGTACAATAATTGGTCCAGTTATCGTAACAGTTCAGTGATTAGATGAGCTTTTTTTTTATATATATATACTGGTAAGATCTCCGAGGGGAAATTAGGGATCTTCATTTTATCCATCTCTGTACTGAGTATCAGAGAGCAGTGGGCTGCTACTTAAAGCACCCGGGGAGCAGTTTGTGGGGGTTAAGGACCTTGCTCAGGGGTCCACAGTGGCTCACGACTAGGACTCAAACCCGGGTCCTCCGCGCCAAAGCCCACAACGCTACCACTAGCCTACTCGACTCCCCTAAAACTGATTATTTATATATATATATATACAAAGTATATATATATATATATATATTTATATTTTTATATTTTTATATATATATAAAAATATTTTTAATATATATATATATATATTATTTACTTATTTTGCCGTAAAGCAAGTTGCTTTACGGCACTTTCATCGATGGCCCGCCTCTCCAAAGTTACGATGTCTGGTTTCTGCAGAGGGCAGCCCGCTCAGAGTGCTGACATGCGTCAGTCACTGTATATTGGCCCTGAAAATCACCAAATACTGCTCATTTTAGGCTTAATGTCAGAGTCAAAAGTTACACGGTATAACTTTAAAGGAACAAGAATGAGGTCCAGTCTTCATTGAGGTGTTTTGTTCAATTAGAAATAGCCTCTAATATAGTTCTGACTGGTCTTTGCTGTCCAGCCAGCTGGTAGGTCACTCATTCTTATCTGGGTGCATGTAATTAGAAAGAAAACCCTATAGCCACTGGAGGCCCCTCCCCATCTCCAGTTTTAGTGCTTTCCTTTGATCAGAAGTCAGGCACCAGGGCTGGGGATGATATAATATCTTGAAACTAGGTGCTTCTTCACACACCAGTATAGCTATCAGCAATACCCGATGAAGAGTTTTTATAAACAGTTTTTAATTGGAGCTGTCAATATTTTTTGTGTGAAGTAGCAATGACAGATTTTCAATAAATATCAGTGAAGTTTTCTAGGTCAAAACTGGGGAAGGATGGCTGACCAAAAGTGAGGCTCCCTCGTAATTCGGACAAGAGCAGACGATTAGCTTCAAGAAACCATTAAAAGCAATTGGTCTGAAGCATTCTCTATTTTATATTAACCTGAAATTCACCCATAAAACTAATCTGGTGCAGCTGCAGCTTTGATGGCAACACTGCCAAGTTTTAGTTTGTGTAACCTCCAGCAAAGTACAAGTTAACCCAAAAGAAAAGACAGGCACAACAATTCTCAGTACTTAAAACAAAACAAGGAGTCTCAAGATACATTTGAGATGAATTTAGATGTTCGGTGAGAAACGCAGTTAATCTTAAACTGACATCATGTAATTTATTAACTTTTTTTTGTAACATCACAAAACTATTTTCCGGCAGAACTTGTGACATCACTGCCAATAAAACATCCAAACAAATGTCCACTGTTTTCTGTGAACTTGTCAGATTTATATATGAATATTCATACAAACCACACCCCCAAATTTCTATTATTGCCTTTTAACCTTGCATATCTATGGAGGGACACCAGTTTGACTTCACAAATCACACAGCTTCACACAAGACAAAACAGAGGTGGCTGATACAGCTTGGCTGTGGAGTGGATCTGTACTATTGCATCACTTTGGGGGGAGGGAGAGTTTAAATCCTCTGAAGTACACACAAGCACTTGTACACACACACATTTAATAAGAACCACTTGGTTGGACCAAAACAAAGCTTTTTAGCTGCCTTTGTTCCAAGCTGAACTCATCTGTCTAAGGGGGCTTAGAGCTATGAGTAAGATTCAAGTACTTGCAGATTTTTTTTCATGACAGGCTTGTCTGTTTTAAATTTCTAAAGAAATTTCAGAGCTTTTCTTACAGCTGATATGTGGGCAGGGGATCGCCAGCATTGCTAGATTTAATATGCTTTTGAAAAGGTTGGTCAACATTCAGCATGTAAGATTAGGTCAAGGATGTAAAATTATCCACAGTTGATTTTAAAGCTTGTTTTTTTTTTTTTCTTAAGATACTCATACATGCTTTGAGTCTGGGTTTTTGGCAGTACAAGCTGACCAAGCTCCCTGCAGCTGCAGTTGTTACTCATCATATGACTGGACATGCCGTCTCAACTCTCCTAACAACCCCAGAGGTGTGAAAACTTCCCTCCTGACAGAACCTGTGTGGATGTGTTTGTTTTACCTTTGCAAGGACCAACTGTCGTACCAGGGATGGAAGATAAATAAGGTTGTGATATCAGAATCCACACAGCAGTTTTTCCAGGTTCAATTTCAGGATTATAGTCTGTCTAAAGTCACTGGATGAAAGATTTGACTTCAAGGAAATACATTTACCTTTGATATGTTTCATACTTAGTGAAACAAACATGTTTCTGTGTGTGAGTGGGACTGTCAAATATCCCAATGCCTCTGCTGTGCAGTGACATTTTTCACACATCTGGCTTTTACCTCTGAAATCAAAGACATTGCTCCTCCTTGTCTGTCTCACAGGGTAAGGACGTCTTTGGAGAGGCTGGCCTACCATCTGTTAAGGCCTCGTTTGTATCTGTCTTTCTTTATCATGTCCTTGCAGTTGCCTTTTCCTGCAAGCGTTAATCTGCACACTTATTCGTCTGCTGTGTCTCAAATAGACCCCTTTTTTCAAACCTTTCTTTGATTTGTCTGCTATTACTTTGACACCTCTCTACCTCCCCCTGTGATAAATTCCCCCAAACAGACTTTATATAGTTATCATAAAATATGCATTTATTCCAAACAAGACATATTTATGCTTTAACTTCAACCCAATAAGAACAAACTTATGATAACTTCTTCTGCAAACTTATGATTACAGAAGCTGGTGGCACTTGAATCATCAATGCTATCCCAATGATAGAATTTGCTATCATCTAAAATAGAAAGGAAAAAAACAGCTTTGTGACACAGGTTAATGCTCCTGTACAATGCAGTGTTGTGAGCCTCTATATTTTCTGACATTTGATGGTTTAACATATGGACGGAGATAACATTTAGACTGGGCTGTGCAGTGGTAGGGAAAGGAAAGTTAAACAGTGTTTGTTTTAACTTTTGGCTGTGACCTTTGTGGTCAAATTTTGCATATTCTCCCAGTGCATGCATGTATTCTCTCCAGGTATTCCAGCTTCCTCCTACTATCCAAAATCCTGCATGTGACGTTAATTGGTGACCAAAGAAGTGAGTGTAAGTTTGCACGGTAGTTTGCCTGTATGTGTTTACCCTCTGACTGGATTGGTTACCTGTCAATGGTGTAACTTGCCTCTAGCCCAGTGGCAAGTTGGAAAGAAATTCACAGATTTGGGTGAAATATGAAGAGTAAACTTATGAGACAAGGCACTGGTCTCAGCCAAATGTCAAATATGAAAAAGTCACTTATATATATATATATATATATATATATATATATATTTTTTAAGTTTGAACAGTTTCATAACATTATTCCTCTTTATATTATAAACCAACACAGCTAAAGTAGCAATAAATCACACAAATGTAAGGAGATGAGAGAGTAAAAATTTTGCAGATTAATGTCTTTGCAATAATGTGTTAATGTAGCTCCCAAATGAAGTTTTATTTTTTATTTACTTATTTATTTTTTTTCCCAATGATCTGGCGACCCCCTGAAATTATGCGACCCACATGCGTCCCCGATTTTGAAAACTACCGCATCAAATAACTTGTGTTGGACATTCTGGGCTAATTCAAGTCGTTTTTTCTTTTCTTTTTTTCTTTCTTTCCTTTTTTTTTACTGTATATGTTCTGTTCTGTATAATTTTCTACACATGATTGGGTTTTTGAGCTGCGCTCTGATGTTGATCTTTGCTGAATTTCTGGAGTTATTTTCTTTTACTGACTAGTTTGTCTCCTAATCTGAGCTCCTTCCATCAGATTTGCTGAATAGGCTGCGACCTGTGGCGTGAATCACTGAGGCGTGGGAGTGGCTAAAAACGCTGTTTGGTTTTAAATCCACACGTGGTGTCTCGTTCTTAAGCTTGTTTAGGACCGCGTACACAGCCAGAAACTTCTGACCAAACTCATGCCAGCAAATTGCCCACGTCTGTCGTTGCAGGGGTAGACAGGGGTCGGACGGAGGTTCTGATAACTCAGCAAAATGCCATCTCACCCCATCAACAAGTTCGCTGACCTGGAGGAAATGATGTCCAAGGTAAACGAAAAGCGCAAAGAAAGTTGAGCGGAGTTAAAAGTTGGCTCGCAGAAGTCAGGAGGGTGGGGGGTGTTAACGTTAGCTTGCTAGCTAAACTCAGGAGTTTACTTTTTCACGTTTCGTCTCATGTTGCGGATAATCCTGTTGCGCTGTGTTTAACCTCTTCATTAGACTTTTTTTTGGGCGGGGGGGGGGTTAGTCAACCTGGACCTGAAGCTAACTTGTCACACAGAAGGAGTTCAGTGTTTCAGTTCTTCTTGGGCCTATGAAACTATCAACTAGCATAGATAACGGTCAGGTCGCTTGTTAAACAGCATCGTTTAACAACTGTTTTCTGCCACCGGTGACAAGCAGGGTTCAAGTAAAGTGTCTGAATAACTGACTCTAACTTTAAGAAAGTTAGCCATAACAGCTAGCTGTATTTGAAGCGACAAAATTATCATGGAGTGTAGCGCAGAAAGGCGTTCACTTCACTGGATGTCAGTAAAAAAGTTTAGCACTGCTTTGCAACAGTTAAAGCTATTTTGACCCGTCGATATGGGTTTAAAGTTTTGAAGAACGTCAGAAAATGATAAACTATTCTTAATAATGACATCTTATTAAATTTTACTTGCATTCTTTTCTTCTTAACGCCAAAATGCACAAGGTTTGCCTCATTATTTTTGTGTAAATTTGTAATTTAAATAGTTAAAGCTAAAAGTATCGGGTCCAAAGTTGCACAGAAGGTCACATCTAATTTTGTTGTATCTTCATTACTTGATATGATATCAATAGTGAGTGGCTTGTCAGATGATAAGCCCTGTGAGTGAGGATGGGGGACACATGCATGTTTGAACCAACCTGCTGGTTGGTTGTAGTGCAAACCTGGAGGTGGCGAGTCTGCAAATGCATGAACTGGTCAAGAAGTGTTCTCAAATAGTGGGGAGGGAACTTGTTTCTTGAATGGATGTAAATTAGTTAGCTGGATTAGGAAGTGTCACTTTCAGAAAGTGATGGTGTCATAGAGATCAACAATAGTTGTCTTGTCACTGTCCAGCAATCCACCACATAGTCATGTCATTGTTTTCACTTTAAATACCCCAATAAATAATTGAACCAGTGGAGAACACCTTGAATGGAAGTAGCTTTTTTATGGATCAGTAAATGTATCATTTTCTTGCAAAACACTGCTGAATATTTCCTGTCTGCATTGGTATGCACCTGCAGATGGCAGCCAGTGTTTATGTACGGTCTCTGCAATGTTTACTAACTGCTGGTAAATGCTGCTACAACTGGAATTTATCCACAGTATGTCCAGGATGTATGAACAGCAGCATGTGATATTAAAACACCCTCCAACATTTATACACATGGTTACAGACTCTCATTAAATCAAGTCATATAAGGCAGCTGTGAATGCTCTGTGCTCTGCTGTCTTGGGCAGCACTCACAAACACTAACTGGAGATAGTAAAACCTTTAAATAACAAGAAAATGAACACCTATCAAGGTCATGTTCACTATGTTGCCCCTTTTTGTTCTTTTCGATATGGTTGTCAAAAAGTTTTAGATGAGGCCAGCTTATGTTGTAAGCAGATCTGGATCAGTTAAAAAAAAAAAAAAGAAAGAAACTCCTGCCTCTGAGCTGTTAACTTTATGGTTCAGACAAAAAAAACTAGTTTGAACTTGCAGGCAGTGGCTTCAGACTAAAAGTGAGAAAGTGATTGCTGCTCTAAAACCCAAGAACTTGGCCAAGAACTGCTCCCAAGGCTCTTTAAAAGGAGGTTAGGCTGTGACACCTCTGTTGACAAACTGAAGCAAATGTTTCACAAACTGTTTATATGGAAGTTCAAGGAGCAAAATAACTGAAATAAAACAAAACCAACCAAGTTATTTGCTAAATTTAAAAAACTACTTGATCAAAGTCTTCATTCCAAAGTTTTCATTCCAAAAGTGGAAATTTTTTGTTCATTTTAATTGAAGAAGGTTTTGGTTTTAGAATATTGACTCATTTACAAGCTGACAAATGTGTCCAAAAGTATCATAACAAATGAAGAATTTATACTTTTTTATTATTATTATTATTATTAATTAAAATATCTTTTCTCTTCCAGAATTTACTGAGACTTGACCTGAGGGAGCAGAACCGACTACCTCCATCTCTCAGTGTGACGACGAGATCGCCTGGTTACATGTCTGAGCTGTGTAGAAGCACCTCCTTTTCCCTCTCGTCTCTGCCCTGCCTCTCTAATGATCTCTCAGACAGTCCATTTCTGAGCTCCAGCCAATGGGGGCAGCAAGCAGAAAGTCCTCAACCCCCCCAGCTGGGTAGTTCCACACAGTGGGGAAAGTCAGGTTTCCTTTCCCAACGCTCTGTCAGCATGGTGGAAACGAGCAGCACACCAGGAGCAAGTTTCGGCTGGCCTGAAATAAAGACCTCCCAAAGTGACATGAGTCCCACAGTTCTCAACGCCAGCTCCTCCTCATCCATCTCATCAGTTTCCAGCTCCTCTTCCTCATCGCGCTACAAAACTGAACTGTGTCGATCTTTCACTGAGAACGGCTTGTGCAAGTATGGCGGGAAGTGCCAGTTTGCCCATGGGCCAGAGGAGCTGCGTGATCTGAATAGACATCCCAAATATAAAACTGAGCCGTGCCGTACCTTTCATACCATTGGCTTCTGCCCCTACGGGATCCGCTGTCATTTTGTCCACAACGGCGAGGAAGAAAAGAAGCATCCCTACTCTGGCTCCACATCATCATTTTCCTCCTCCAGCATGCCCCACCATCCACCCTCATCTTCCCGCTCCAGCAGGCCTCCTCTGGTCCGGCAGAGTTTCAGCTTTGCTGGGTTTCCTTCTGCTCCTCAACACGTCCTTCAGCCTCTCCTCACGGGTCACGCTCCCCCCGTCGCCGCCTCTTTCACACGGGCTCCCTCGGCCTCTCCTCCTTCCTGCGCTGACTTCACTGGCCTCCTCTCCCATGCCTTCCTTGGGATGGACTCTGCATTTGAAGCCTCTCCTGCCCACCATTACCAACCCCCTGTGGGTCATACACCCCCAACTGACCCTCGTTCTCCATTTCTGCCATCCCCTGATTCTGGTTATTCGCCATGTGGACTGTCTCCATCTGGTTCGCCTTCCCTCAGGCAGAGTCCAAGTGCTGCAGGGGTCCCAGCGGAGCCTCTGGGTGCCCGTTCCCTGTCCTACACCTCTCTGTCAGACCAGGACCAAGATGGAGGCAGCTCTGCTAGCTCATTCAGCGGCTCTGAATCTGGCGGGGGAAACAACGAAAGCAGTGGCAGGCGTCTGGCAGTGTTCAGTCAGCTCTCCGTTCCTGAAGACGCCACAGGATTCTGCCTTTAAATCGCAGCGTGCCTTCACGTTAAAATGCTTTCATACGTTACGACACAGAACATGCAGCGCAAACATCCACAGACAACAACACAATGCTCACACACATGCACACTCCTCTCATTCAGCCGGGCTGATGCTGAAGACATTCTTTGCACCTGATTAGCGTCAAAAGAAATGAAGACTTGATGACTGACTCCAAACACTTTGAGATTTCCCTGTTTAGATTTATGTGGTGAAAATGTCTCGAGCAGTGACACTAAAATGGGGGTTTTCACCACAACAGTACATATCAAGACAGATGCTTGACAGTTTTGAAACTTTTTTTATTAATAATTTTCTAAATAAGCTGATAAGGTGAGTTGACACAAGCTGAATCACAGCGATGGGCCTGTTAAGTCTCGCCACCGCACAGATGCATTCATTTACTTATCAGCATCTTAATGCATCGGTCTGATGAAGCCAAAGACGACATGTAGAGCTCAGACTATGTTTAGGTGTTCCTCCATAAATTATTCCCTATATTGTTTATAAGCTTGTGAAATGTTTTTTCCCCTTTTTTTTTTCTTCATATAATTGTGCAGTCTGACGTTATGTTTAGATCAGCAGCCTTGAACCTGCAGGTTTTTAAACGATGAACCTGTCGGGTCCTGTTACGTTGTTGAACACAAGATTCTGACTGTAGATGGGGGGGGGGGGGGTGGATTTTTGTCAAGTTGTTTTGTTTTTTGTTTTTTTCCTTCAAAAAGAGCAGTAATTGATCTGTCTTGATGGCTTCTTGTGCATTCTTGGCATGCTGCTACTACTGATATGACAAATTGCCATTTTAAGCTGCACAGAAACCATAACGGGATGCCAACACATTATTGGCTCTTAACTCTGACGTCAACTTTAAATCCCCGTGGATGTTTTTCAACAGACTCTGTTATTATTTGCTGGTTTTATTGATCTTTGACATAAACATTCCCAGACTTTCTTTTTTTGTTTGTTTTTCGTTTTTTGGGATGAATGTTTGTGATTGTCACCCCACCTCATTGCATTACTTGTTATGGCTCTGTAATGTTAAGACTGTGCATCATCCCAGTAGTGTGTATGTGAACTGTACTGGGTCTGTTGCCTTACTGAACTGGATCCAGCATACTGTAGGGGTAGGATATGTAGGCTTAGTGTTTTAGAAAAGTTATTTGGCTGTTTTTGTATGTTTACAGGATAGTTGGTTAGAGGAACGGATGGTATGATGTTCCTGGTCTATTTAAAATTGCCTTTTCGTCAACATGTTTAAGGCCTGTTTAGTAGTAAAGCTCATAACCTTTAGTAAATTAATTTCTTTAATTTATTTTAATGTATTTATAGAGAAGTTCTTGTGTTAATGCTTGCATCAAGTTTAATATATTTGGGGTTTTTTTTTCTTTCTTTTTTTGTACTGCAAATAAAGTTCCTTTCTTTTTTAAGTGGGTTTGTTGTGATATTTCTGCTTTGCAACTTTGTATTGAGAAAAAAAATGTAAGTTATTGCACACATTAACTTTGTGCATGAGGTTCATGTGAGTGTTTTCGACCTTCTATACAGGAAGGAAGCAAACAGGAAACTAGTGAACTGTCATTTCTGGTGTTTAAATTTAGATTTTTATTTTTTTCCCCTTGCAGACTGTGAACTACTTGGATAAGTTGTGTGTATGCAGGTTTAAAATATGTTGCTACAAGCTGCATTTTATATTCTCTCCATCTGCCATCTTTGTTGTAAACACTTAAGTTAATTTAGGAAATTTTTCAGTGTTTTTCTTTCATCTAGTTATAACCAGAAGTGAAATGGCTCCTTTATGCCATTGCTCCAAGAAATAGGCTAAATATGGAAGAATATGTAAACGGCACTAATTCTTGCTTTAGCTGCTCAAGTCCTAGCTTTCTAGTTTCTCTGTTTAGTTAAAACAGCACAAGGTTGTCGGTCAAATCAAACCATACATTACAGAGTCATTATTTATCCATATTCACTCTGAAAATATCTTCTTTGCAACATGTTAATCTTCACAAATATGTTCAAATAACCAGAAAACTGCTCTTCAAGTCAAATTAAAAAACTAATTTAAAATGTGAAGCTGTGTACGATGGAGACTTCAGACTACAGAAATCTCTATTTCATGAATGTATACAAGAGCTATTATCTTGTCACTGTTAACATGGGCTGCCTGTCTGGGAGTGATTAGTGGCTGTGAAAGGGTTAAGGCATGTGTGTGCTAGTGTGCAGCTTTGTGTCCTAAAGACATTCTCCCACACTCTTGCCCTGTGGGACATAGGAAAGGCAGGCAGATGGCTGCATTCAGGTCCACTGCGGGTCAACATATGGCCCTGGGAGACAAAGTTTGTTTGTGTGCGTGAGAGTGAGCATCTTGCCATGCATGAGTGGAAGAAGTTGAATGAGTTGGCAAGAAGGGGGGGTTGAAAGGTAACAGTGGGGGAAGATGAAGAGCTGTGAGATGAAGGGAGAAAAGTGGGTGTCTTCCCATGAGATCATTCAAATTAAATAGAGCAACTTAGCTGTATGGAAATTATGTAAATGCACGATTCAGCATTAAAATGTCTCTTTCATGCCACTCATCTGTAATTTTTATGTTTTCCGATGCAATGTATATAATTTATAGTCTCTCAACGATTAGATTTACAGTTGAGGCACAACACACTGTTCTTCCTATCATAAGCAGCATGAAAAAAAATAGGAAAAGACAAGAACTTTCTAAACAAAACAGAATAGTTCTTGTAATAATTTCTTTTCTAAATGTTTTTAAATTCTTTTTGGGATAAAACATCCAAGAGGATAAAATGAATAAAAGCTTGCTTGTGTTGTCTTGAGTTTTCTCAGAGGTTACTGTTAATCACTACCTTCTGCTGACAAACAAAGGGAAACAACAGATTTTGTAACTATGAGGACACAGAGACCTAGCTAAAAGTTAGCCATCATGTTTAGATTTCATACATCCGATGTTTACTGGTCTAATAATGCTTATTTTATAATGACTAAGTATACAGTGACATTCATTTTATAATATTGATCTAATTTTTGCTTATTACTGTATCTCCATATTTTCTATATTTTTTTATTTAAGTTATATGAGGAGTGCTGTGTATGTGTGGCTGTTTTGAGGCCTTGTTTCCACAAAAGAACAAAAATTCAAATGTTTAAGAAATATATTTTTTCTTGACAGATTTAAAAGATTTTTTAAAAAGTGAGAAAAATACAACTTATTCTCCCTAGCAACCTAACGAGGTTCCATGAAAAATACAACTTATTCTCCCTAGCAACCTAACGAGGTTCCATGCTATAAAGGCTTAAGCTAGCATGGATTATTCCATAATGGGCTATATGCACAACTCCACTACTTCCTGAACTTAATAGTGCCCCTTTGTTTCCTGTCTTTCATTACAAGGCAAACTGATTAATCCAGGGGTGTCTGGCCAGTTATTGAGGTCAGGTACACCTGGATTAATTAATTAATAATAAGTTTATCCAATAATGAAAGACAGGAAACAAAGGAGCACTACTATATTCAGGAAGTAGTGGAGTTGTGCATATAGCCCAATGTTGCCATTGTTTCATTTTGGGTAGAGAAAAGTGAACCAGTTGACTAAAAAATGACACATTTAGTCTCACATCCTTTTATCAATAATTGACATTTCTTTAATTTTATTAATGATTTTTGTGTCTAAAATGCAGCTAAATCAGTGCTGGTTAGAACCTGAGGTGGGCCTTCTGTGTGTTCGTGTCCTTGTTCTGAAATGTTATTAATATAATAAGCAGGTATTCAGGTATTCATTGAGGCTGGAATACAGCTAGAAAAACTAATAATTTAGCCTTTTCTATCAGCCCTACAGTAAGGGTTGTCAATAAAGCTAGCGCAAGCATGTCCTTGTGGGGCCCATAAGGGTTCAATTCTGGCTACATATTAGGGACCCAAGTGGGTTTGTCCACAGTTTCCATCGTGGCCCCACCTGCGTTTACCCATATAGCCTGTAGGTGTTTGGATGTGCATGTGCTTGAACTGTGCAAATTGACAGATCTCATAGTTTAAGTTACATAGGCCTCATATGTGGAAACCCACATGGGCAAACACAGGTGGGGCCACCATGGAAACTGTGGACAAACCCACTTGGGTCCCTCATATACAGCCAAAATTCACCCCTTATGGGCCCCACAAGGACATGCTGGCTAGCTAACTGATCAAGAATCAATCTGTTTAGGGGTAAATGTTTAAATACACATTGGACTATCTTGCTATTCCAGTTACAACTGACATCAAATCATTCACTATCTCTGGTTAGCTTCAAACAGAGATATGAGGTTACATTAGAAATTACTGTTCAGATTATTCTCGGCCTTATCTTAGTGTCTCGTTAATCTCAGTTTACATGAGTCAAAATTTCAGATTTTAACTGTTTGTTATTCTTTTTGACAAACTAAAGTGGGCCGAAGTTGAGAGCTGCTCTCAGGGAAACCTAATCCACATCAACTACTCAACTTCTCAACAGTACAAAAGACTTCTGCCAATCTATGTGGACAGTGTTACTGAATGGTTTCATCAGTTTGATTCATTGAAAATGCTGGTTGTTCTTAAGCTCTCTAACTTCTGTCTCCGGTCTGTTCTTTCCTTTAGAGCACTTGAGCACATGCCTCCTCCCCTTCTGCTCTCCACCCACCCACTCTTCACGTTCCACTGTGAGGACATTGGGTGACATAGGGTTGTAACACAGGATAGGAGCAAAGCACTGTGACTAAATCCTCACCAGTGTTCAGAGTGCAGATCCTCTCTTCATCATATTGGAATCATTTTGGTTCCTCATATTTTACCCTTCCCATACTTTATGTGACCTTCATTGCTTCCTCCTCACCCCCTTTCCTCCAATCACCAAAACTAACTTTGTATCTTTTTACTTTTTCCCCTCCCTGCAGCCTCAGATAAAGGCTCCTCATTCTCTGTTTCATTCCTTCCTCTGCTACTATCTTTCAGTCTCCTTCACCAACTTCTTACTTTTGCCTCTCCCAGACTTGTCTCTAATCCCTCCAAACTTTTTGTTCCCTTTTTTGTTGTTTTTATTCTTTTCAGAAAGGACATAGGCTAAGTATTGAATAGGCTGCAATGAATAGCTAAACGAGTTGGTTGCATTTAGGTGCTGTATGTTCAGATGCATAACTGAATTTCCCCGTTTTCCTTGTCTTACTGTAAACATTCTGATGGTCGTAAGTTTCAGCAACTACACATCCGATTGTCACCTACAACACTGTGAAGAGTGGACTGGTTTGTGAACGTACAACTGGGGTTTAATTAACTTCTCTTATGTTTTTGAGTTCATTCAAGCACTCTTGTCTTTGAGGCCTGAATGCAAAAGAACATGACTCAACTGAGAGCTAACCCAATTTTCAGACAATAGACTTAGGGATAAATTCATTTTGGAAACCATCCAGGAAGTTGGAGGCCAAGGAACGGCATAACTTGAAAAATAATGTTTAAAACCGGAGACAGAAGTTGATATATCTTGACTTTTAATCCTGAGAAAACTGAATCCTACAGAGCTTCAGTTGCTAACTCATTTTCTTTACAGAAATATCTACACAGCTGAGTAAAACTGGAGGAATATAGACCTGCATGCCTCAGTTGATGCGCTTCAAATGGTTAGGACTAGGGATGCATGATATTCAAATTTTGGCCGATATTCGATACGCCAATATTTTAAAACTTGTGGCCGATATCAAAACCGATATTAATGCTGAAAAAAAATAAGCAGTTATTTCAAATAGCAGTTTTTTTATCCGTTTCCGACACTTTGAAAAAAAGAGGTGAGAAAAAATATCAATATACTGAAATGTTGCAATATTTTCATATCTGTATGCCAATATCAAATTGATATTTAAAAAAGCAGTATCGATCTATTTTACTTAGAAAATCTTGCAAGATTTTATCGTTCTGTTACAAAATCTCACAATATTTTTTCAATTCTCATGAGATTTCATAACAGAACGATGAAATATTGCGAAATTTCCTTAGTCCAATAGATCGATACCGCGTTTTTACATGTCAATATATCAGCATATGAAAACATCACAAAATTTTTGTAAACTGCCGCAAGATTTTATGACAGAACGATGAAATATTGCGAGATTTCATTAGTAAAATAGACAGACTGCGTTTTTAAATGGCAATATATCAGCATATGAAAACATCACAAAATTTTTGTAAACTGCCGCAAGATTTTATGACAGATCAATGAAATATTGCGAGATTTCATTAGTAAAATAGACAGACTGCGTTTTTAAATGGCAATATATCAGCACATGAAAATATCACGATATTTCAGTGTATCGATATTTTTTAAAAATCTTTTAAAAAGAAGTTTTTGAAGAAGAGTGTTTTTTTGTTTTTTTTCTAAAGACTTTAGAAATGGTGGGCTGATCGGTTAAATATCAGTTAAATATCGGTGGGGTGGCGGATGACCGATACTCGGTTTTAAGGCCGATATAGGCCGATACCCATATAGGGCCAATTATATTGTGCATCCCTAGTTAGGACACTTGTGTCATTTAAAGACATCTGCTTCTGCCTCACCTGCTCTGCTGCAGGAATGAAGATTTACTCCAGACCTGCCTAAAGCCCGACATCTATGTGCAGTATACACTGCAGCATGTGTGCATTAGCTGGCTAGTCAGTATCGTATTATTACACACACACACACACACACAACTGTGATGCTGCCATTAATGAGAATAGCTCTATGTCAAATACTTACAGATATGGAGCACCACAAGGGACTGTACTCTCACCATTCCTCTTTACACTGTACACCTCAGACTTCCAGTACAACTCTGAGTCCTGTCATCTGCAGAAATATTCTGATGACTCTGCTGTTGTGGGGTGTATTAGTGATGGACAAGAAGCCGAATACAGGGAACTTGTCAATCAGTTTGTGAAATGGTGCAGTAACAATCAGCTCATCTTAAATACCAGCAAGACTAAAGAGATGATTGTTGACTTCAGGAGGAGCAAGAATAAGCAGCATAGTCCTGTCTACATCCTGGAAGAGGAGGTGGAGGTGGTAGAGAACTACAAATACCTTGGAGTTCAGCTGGACAACAGACTTGATTGGAAATGCAACTGTGACTACATCTACAAGAAAGGTATGAGCAGACTCTTCTTCTTAAGGAAGCTAAAATCATTTAATGTCTGCAAAAAGATGTTGCATATCTTCTATAAGTCTGTGGTAGAAAGTGCAATTAGCTTTGCAGCCATCTGCTGGGGCAGCAGCATCAGAACCAGAGACTTGAAGAAACTAAACAAGCTGATCAAGAAAGCTGGTTCTGTGCTGGGGATAACTCTGGAGCCGCTGGAGCTGATCGTTCAAAAAAGAATGCTTCACAAGCTGATGAAGATAATGGAGGACACTTCCCATCCTCTCCACAACACGGTGAAGAATCAACAGAGTGTGTTCAGTGGGAGGCTGCGTCAAGTTCGCTGTAGGACGGAGAGATACAGGAATTCATTCCTGCCAGCAACCATCACCCTAAAGAACAAGACTAACTGACTTTTTGTTTATTTATTAAAAAAAAAAAAAAAAAAAAAAAAAGTGAGCTTTTACAATACTGAATTTCCCTTCGGGGATGAATAAAGTATTTTTCATTTCATTTCATTTCATTTCATATCAACTAAACATTTGTCTGTTATAAAGTAGAAAATAATGAAGGACCACGTTTTACTGGAGTCCTTAATGTCGTCACCGCAATGAGAATGACCACTTATACAGCCCATGCCAGAACCAGAGATGGATTTAGAGGTCAAATTTGTATTTAAAGATTTTACAAACATTTCAAACCTTTAACACTGATGTTTGTGCAGTACTTGAACACAACCAGATGTGATTTATTAGAGCACAGATAGAAATAAAAGCAGATGATAATAATCCATCAACTGCTGCAACTTTATCGTCGTGGTTCCTTGCTAAATATAGCACTGCATCTGATGATCATTTTGACTGACCCTGGGTGACTCTACTGTGAGCACCACATAAACATTTAGCTTCCTGAGACAGTTTTTATAAGGATGATGTAAGAAGTGAAGTGTAGAAAATTAAAACTGAATCTGTTCAATATGCCTTTTAGGTTTTACTAAACAACAAAAAAGAGAGGACATTTTTTTTCCCCCACCAAGTGAAAAAGATGGAAACATTTATTACTAATACAACCACTGTTCAGTGAAACATCATAAATGGACAGCAGAGTCTGCAAGGAGAATATACATTTTATCATCAGAGAATTGACTGCATTCAATTAAAACAACTTTGTTTTTCCAAGTTATTCTAACCTGTAAAAACCTACAAACCCCTCAAGGGTTGTAACTGTTTTCCCTTGAAATGGCATTGGAAAGCCTGATTTGTTCAACTCTAGGACCACCGTTGTCTCTTTCATACACAGAAGGTATGTCAAAAAAACAAATTAGCAAACAAAAAGCAAAACAAAACAAACACACTAACTGAATTATCGAGGCAAAACAGAGAGGGACACACTTCTCTTACGTCAAAGATTGTAAGGACAGCTTACGTGTCCCTCTAGTGGCTTTAAATCCACCGCCTTAACATGTCAAGCCTTGTTTTTGTGGTGGTATGACATGTTTATTCCCTACAGAAAAATACTGAGAAGATAAATTAAACACAGATATTTACATACTCGCTTATTTATCACTTGCTGTGTAGGAAATTTTTACACAGAGCAAGATGTCATCAGTGAATCCATGTGAGGTTATTTCAAAGCATTTTTGTGGAAAAATCCCAAACTATGTCCATGAAAAGGACCAAAAAAATTAAAAATTAAAAAATGTGCATATTGTTGAAAAAGATGATAGTCTGTAAATCCATAGTGTTGTGTGGTGTCAGGTTGGCTCTGAAAAGTGACATTGCTTCAGAGGAACAGAGATGCACCAGATAAACATGATCCCTCTTTCACACATTTGTAGACAATCTAGATCGGGAAACTGCTTTTGCAACTTCATAACTTAGAGATAAAAAAAAAAAAAATCCTGTACCCATGACAGATTACAGATCTGTATTTTAATAGTCAGCAGAGTGAAGCATCAGTTCCTCTGTCATGGCTTTTTATTTAACAGAGCACCATTTGTTGCTTCATTTGGCAGCGTTTGTCTTTAGCAACGACACTAGTTGCCTTGAAGTAAACAGCTGAATTTTAGTTGCATCATCAGTCGTAAATTCAGCTTTAAATTTCCGAATCTAGTTTGAGTCTTAAAATTCTTCAGAAATGTAGTTTCTCCAAAGATTTAAGACAAAACCAGAATGTTTCTCCATTTTGCTTCGTTGTTTCCATGCCAGGAAGCGGTCTTGAAATATTGTTCAGAATCCTCCAAGAGTCCACCTTAATTTTTGTTTTACTTTTTCCACTTCCACATTTTTCATGCGCTCAGACCTTTCAATCTACATACTACTTTACAATGCAACACACTAAAATGAACATATGCACTGTGAGTTTGCCTTACATTTACAATCATGTGATCATATTCACATCCACTAACAGCTTCTCAGCTAGGCTAACTTTAACCCTTCCTTAGTTCAAACTACGGTGGAGAACTTTTACAGCTCATATGAGCCACAACCTTCAACAGGGAGAAAAAAAGGAAGACAAACAACAACAAAAACTATACGTTTTGTGTATCAAAAACCACACAAAGTTTAAAGGGTGGTCCATTATAGTCTGTCATCAGGACCAGTTGGTCAGGAGGATCTGAGGAGTCCAGATTCTCCTGGTTGGGGTGTTTAACTCCCTCTGAGGTCATGCTGCTCAGTGGAAGAACAGGAACTACTGTCCTCTCTTTTGGCACTGCCTGTTAGTACCAGAGGATCAAGTCACAACTTCTGGATGACCACCTGGAACTTACCTATCAAGAGAAAGTGCAAAAGACCAAACCATTTATTTTACCATAAAAAAGATAAGTAAGATTTATTTTTTTAAAGTCTTAATTATTACCCAAAGCGCATCTGTACACCACTTCTTCTATATACATGAAATCTTCACAATAATCTACACACCCTAACTTCTTTAAATAACCATAAATGTAAAAAACTAAGACTAAACCAACTACAAAGCCACTCAAACCTCACAAGTGACAGTGGTTTGGCAAGTGTTGGTTGCTAGTGATCATGTTACACCACTTTACTCCTGCCTGTAGATGGAAATTATGGATTGGTGTTTCTATTGGCACTTACAGGATGGCATGACAGAGACCTCAGCTGTCACCACACTCTCCAGACCAAGGTTAGACAAAGCCCCTCTCACCACACCACATGAAAAAGCAAGGTACTAAAGGAAAAAACACCCAAAAGAAAAAAGTTCAAATCTGAGTTTCTTTGGTTGTCTAAGAGAACACAAATCATAAAGTTCCTGCTTTTTCTAAATCTCTTTGTGAGAGCAGTTAGGTAAGAGGGACATGACTATACCTTTGGAGCCTGATCCAGGTACTGTTTCCCACTGGAGAGTGGCGTGAGTAGAGCAAACTTGTTATCCTGCAGGACATAGGTACCCTGTGGTGGGGAAAATACATTCATTTAGAAGGGCATTTAATAAGGGCCAAAAACATCAAATTTTAACATTTATTTATCTGCAAAGCTAAGTTTGTTAGAAAAGTTGCTAATAACTAAAGGTTCCATGTGGAGTTCTGGACATAATAGAGGCGTCTTTCTATTCAGGCACACATTTCCATCTGTTTTACCTGATGGTTTGTTCTGAGGTTGTCAACTTGCCTCCTGAACACCTTTGTCCAAAAGTCTTTACAAATAAACTTCATGATATCCAACTCATCCTTAAAGCTAGGGGAGTCCCTGGTCAACCTGCAGAAATTTACCCGGACACTTTCTGTTAAGGAGGATACATCTTACTGAGCATTTACTAATGTCATCCAGCACTGTGTGCCTCACTTACCTCTCAATAAGTCCTTGTCCGACTCTGAAGCCCATGCCTTCCAAGACAGAAATACACACAGCTCTGTCCTGAGGGAAATATTTAAGAGTGACATATTGATTAAAATAAATGAATATGTAGATAGATAAATAAGTAAATAAATAAAAACCTGTAATGAAACAAGTGTTTAACTTGAAGCCTGGAAGAGTCTGTGTCTGATATTCATTGCATTAACAAGCTTCAAGGGCTAGTTAGCATTTTAACATCGGATGGGTGATTTAAGTTGTTTTATTCAAGGCCACAGACTCTCTAAAGCTAAAGTTTTCTAAGATGTGTTGAAGCTGAGTGACTGAAGCTTATTTCTTGAACAAACCTTGTTGTCCATTTCTCCTTTATAAGATTGCTGCTCTTTGTAAATATGCGAAACGATCTCCATATGGAGAAATTCAAACAAGGAGTCGTCTGCCATTCTGAAACACAGATAAAGCGAAATACGGCCCAGTTAAACACTGATGTTCAGCAGCTTCAAATAGCCTTTAGCTGTGGAATACAAATAAACAGTTAGTGACAAAAAATGGGGAAAAAACACGCCCTCCTGATGAAAGTAAGCTAGCTAACAATGATTAGCCCGATGTAGCTCGTTGTTTTCCCACCACAACGTGTGCTAAAAAATGTTTAATCTCAGCACATTAAAAACAAAAAGGCAAAATAATTAGTAATTTATCCTAAACAGATGCTTAACCTTAATGTATTCAACCAGCTGTTAACGCAGCCGTACCTGTCAACTGACTGTAAACGAAGAAACCTGCTTCTCCGGTTACACTCGATATTGACGCCAGTCCATCTTTCACTGAACACAGGCGGTGTTACCCACATGTAGGCAACATATAGAGCGCGCCTGATCTCTCCACATCAAAGAGCATGGAAATTGACCATACAGCCAGTGATAAAAATCTGGTTCTCAAGTGGGAGACAACAATTCTCTTTTAGTTAAACCGCCTTCTAAACGTGATTACGTTAACGGTCGTGTAAGATTTCGGCTTACGCCGGTATATACAAACAAACACATTCTTGATTGCTCCGAACCTTAGGAAGCCAATCGGTATACGAAACGTATTTTATCACGTGATATTATTTGTCAGCTCGGGTTGGATGTTGGAGTACTTCCTAGTTCTTCATGTGATTTGTGTTTATGCTGTTAACGACGAGGTGAAGTACTTTCTCTGTCTGTTTTTGCGTCTAAAATAACTGAATATTTTAATATAAATGCTTTATATAAAAAAAACGACTCTCTTTTAGATAAGTCAACTTGGAAAAAGTGAAATTAGACAGATAGCGTTTGTCGCTGCCTCAGAGGTTCCCTCTGTGTACTGTTGGTACTGTTGTTATTAACAGTTGGCAGATCAGCTACTGTGCAAGTGCAGCTAACGAGCTGTCCTGTCGTTGGTGTGTATGTTGCAGTCATGTCCAGCAGGTACCCGATAGTGGTGCAGGGCGAGGCGTCTGAAACGGACTCTGACGATGAAGTCTACATCACCTCACTTTCTGCTCCTCAAACTGCTGCCATCGGAGCCAAGGTTGGCTTTCTTGCATGCCTCAGTGTGTGTGTGTGTGTGTGTGTGTGTGTTTTCGGGCGCTATCAAGCGAATCACGTCTGTAAACACCATGACTGAACCCTCCCGTTGTGCATATACTCTATTATTGATCCATGAATGTTTTCAGGTTCCAGGAGAAGCCTCTGAAACGGATAGTGAGGGTGAGCCGGAGCAGGCGCTCCGAGCATCTGCATTGAGCCAGGAGTGCACCCAGATACTGAAGAGAGACCTCCCCCCGCTCATTGTAGTCAGAGACCACCCTGATATACAATCCATAGTTGAAGACAGGCCAAGCCCTTCACACAAACCCCATGGTGAGGACTGCTAATACTTACAGATCTCATGTAATGCTCAGCAGAGCGCCAGTTTACATATTTTCTTTCGAAACTGAAGTTTCAGAGGCTGACCGCCTCCACAAAAGGGAGTTTGGAGCAGGCACAGTCCCCCAGTTCACATCAGCTCTGCTTGATTTTACTTTACTTCAATTACTTCACTTTAGTTCACTGGATAAAAAAAAAAAATCTATTTATGACCCAGGTGGCAGATTAGCCATATGATTATTTTATGTCATCCTCTTTCAGAAATTGAAGATATAGATATAGCTGTCACCTAAACGCAAGAGGACATTAAAGGGGAAGTTCAGAATTTTTGACATAGGGCCTCATTTACAAGTGAGCCAGAATACTACTTATCACTGAAGACGGTTTCAACATATCTCATCCCGTTATTCTAGTTCCAGTTGGTCGCCGATGCTAATGCTAGTGCAAGTCAATAGGAATCTGCTAGCCTGTTATTAATAACAATCTTATCCACTCCACAGAACATTTGAGGCAAATCATTTCTAACTTCAGACTATCTGTGTAAATGTTGTGTTAACAGAATACTGTTACAAATTAAACAAACCTGCCTTTCATTGCATTTTGAAACTTTACAAAGTTTCACTTCCTGTATTTGGCAGCAGAGTGATGTCATCTGTTGCTACTGTATGTGCATGAAGGAATCTGATTACACAAATATAAAGTCTAAAATACGGCCACGTCTGAAAGGCATGAGGATATGTCAGATTTTAAAGATGATTTCGAACTTTTTTCATCAAACTTTCTATCAGCATGTCTCTATGAACCGGAATACACTGGCAAAGCTAGTAAGCTGGTAAGAAACTAGTTCCTCAATATGTAATGCAAAATTTGTCATAGAAGGCCAGTTTTACTTTTTTTTACATGAGTTTACTAGTTTAACACGGCATTTACACAGATAGTCTTGCTGATTTGCCTCTCATGTTCTGTGGGGTGGATAAGATTGGTTTTAATGACAGGCTAGCAGATTCCTATTGACTTCCACTAGCATTAGCATCACCAACCTTCTGGAACTAGAATAACAGGATGAAATATGTTGAAACCGTTTTCAGTGATAAGCAGTATTCTGGCTCACTTGTAAATGAGGCCCTATGTCAAAAATTCTGAACTTCCCCTTTAAGACATTAAGGCCAAAAAAGCTGGAATAGAGTTTACTATTTTTGTTTGTTTTCAAATCAAATGTTTAACTATGATGAAATAGATGACATGTCCAATTTAACTCTGTTTATAGGTGACACCCTTTTACAGCAGAAGCTGCAGGAGTCCAACAGCCGGCTGTACTCTGATGTAGGACAAATGGTGCGGCAGGTTTATGGCGGCGCCAGCAGGGAGGTAAGTTGAGCTTGACACAGAGGCCGTGATTTACAATAATGGCATTGAATATGAGGTATACCAATATCCCGTGTACTGCAACACCACAAAAGCAGACACCAGATTCATTTTCAAGTTTTTTTCAAATTGAAAAGAGCAGTAATCAGGACAATGCTGCACTTCTTTGGAATAAAGAGAGAATGCAGAGTCTAGTCGCAGTGTAAATATAGAATTTGGTTCCACAGAGGTCTTTTTGGTGTGTGTGAGTGTTTTTTGTAGTTTTGCAGGTTAGAAATACTAGAATGTGCTGTATTAAGTATAAACAGAGCTGAATATGATTTTGTAGAAAAAAACCTTTTCATCCATTGAGGAAAATTGGTATTCTCTGTTAACAGTACAATAAAAAATGTCTCCTCTGTCTTAAATGGTTTCACCTGTTTTGACACAGTGGTTGTTTTATAACAGTAGTTTTGCCTTTCTGTTGTTTGACTGTGTGTTTGTGCGAAGGTACGCAGTGCAACATCTCAGCTCAATGCATCCCAGAGCGCCATCATCAACGCATCTCACAGCATCAGATTAATCCTGGATGATCTGAAGGCTGTGTCCGAGAAGATTGACATCATCACCAGCTGTCAAATACTGCCCGATATTAACATCAGTAATCCCAATAATTATACTGCTCCTGTACCTTAAAGAATTAAATCAAAATGGAAATTTAAACAAATATAATGTTAAGATTTCTAATGCTCATTTCATCAGAAATCAGAGAGCAGGACTCCAGAAGGTTAAAAAAAAAAACCCACAAATGTTACCCTTCTAATTAAGAAAAAGGTGCTTGGATATGTTCAGTCATCCTCAGAATTATTCATACCCTCAAAGAAGGAAAAAAATCATCTGACAGCGAAATAAGATGAAATTGACAAAAGTAATAATAGATAAAAATTCTATGAAAACCATGACATTGATCTTGAATCATGGTTTGAAAGAAATATAAAAAAAAAAAACAAGTAAACAAGCATGATGGGGCTTCGAAGCTAAACTTTTGTTGAGCAACACTTTGAGGCAATCACTGCAATCAGGTGTTTTCTGTAATGTTCAAAAAGACTTCTACAGCTGTTGACAGGTAATTTGGTCCCCTGTTCATGGGAAAGCTGCTCTAATATGTCTGGGACAGGTTTGTTTGTTTGTTTTTTATTCTTATTTCCAACCACAATTCAAAAGCAACATTTTATTTCACTAAATTATAATTTTGTAAATGTTTTATTTATTAGTTTCTTGTTATTTGAATCACTTTTATGAATTTAGCCTTTTATTTAATTGGAGGGTATGAATAATTTTGAGGACGACTGTATACACAATGTATGTAAAACAGGCGATACCGCTACTTATGTATTTATCAGTGAGTGTTTGTGCTTGTTTTTTTTTTTTTGTTTGTTTGTGTGTTTTTTGTTACGGTCTCTGGCATGTGCATGTTACTGTAGTTTTTGGGGAGATTTTTTACAGTCAAGTTAAAACATGCACATTCTGTAATCTTATGCTTTTTTAGTTTCCAGCAGTTCTCTTTTTTTTTTTTACATTAAGAATATGAAAATGAACAAGGTACCGTTCTGATAATCTGTCAGCAAAACTTCTAATTTACAGAGAATTACATGATTAATATCCAAATTCAAATAAAAAAAAAAAAAAAAAAAGTGTGGCCTTACACTAAAGTCCTCCCCTTGCAGAAGTGTAGCTGGGCAGGCTAAACATCTTCCCAGGTATGAAACACATATCTGTCAGCAGATTATTAAAAGCTCTATTATCACCCTCCATGAGAGGTCAGAAAGCACATTTGTGCAGGCTTTTATGTTGTTATTATTATATTATTATTCCTCTTTAATAAAGATCTAAAGAAATTGTAACGGTGGAATCTGAACTTCTACTTGTCTCTGAAGTCTGAATGCGGCTCTGTTGGTGTTTCCTTGTGTCCCCGCCATTGCTACAATGCCCTCAGACTCACATGTCTATGAATAAAGACATACTGTGTAACGTATACATACTTTTAAAAGTCTTCAGATTGTAGCTTTTGACAAACCACGCAGGCTTCCCTGATGGATCCAGAGTGAATTTGGAGAAACCAGAAATAGAAAATGTGAACAATTTTCTTACTTGAAATTTATTGGTTACAAATATATAAATGCACTTTCAAAATTCACTGCACACAATTACGCCAACTGAGGAAGAGTTGTCCATCAATGTATAGAGGCAAAGATCTGTGACCGCTAAGGAGTTTTAAATGAGTCATTTTGGATTTTGTACTGACAAACCTTGTGACTAAATACAGTACTAATGCACTCACTTAGCAGAAATATGTCACATTTGAGAGTTGTCAATTCGCTTTAAATCACAAAATTCACAGTTAAGGTCAGTGTCGGTCAAAGTGTAACCAACTAATTACCAAATCATTTACAAACACAACTGCAAAGGTTAGTTGACTTTAACATATTATAATAGACTGCAAAGATCAAACGACCTCCTAGCAACAGCAGTTACGCAACAATCCATATCCATCCTTCGCTTGTAGACATGTTACACAGGGGTGTAGATGTATACTAACACCACCACCAGCAGGTTGAGAACGGTGCCCACAATACCCACAATCCCAAGTAGATGGTCTGGGTCAACTTTCCATTTTGCAAACTTGCCATGTTCACTTTCAGGATCAGCTTTCTGAAACAGAAAGATGTACAAAGAGAGTTCAGTGCAGATCAATCCAATTAAGTCAGCTGCATATTTTAGCCACCTGGTGGCGCCATTAACACATATGTTACAGCAGTCTGACAACAGACCATAGCAATTTCACTCTTTTTTTCCCTACCCAAACACATTATGTTCTTTTTGATTATTAACAATTAATCTGCTCACTCTTGGATAAAATATGTAAAATATGTCTAATCCAACAAAAGGTATAAAATCTGTCCATCTATTAAACCTGTTTATTCCAATGCAGAGTCGCAGGTGGCTGGAGCCTATCCAAGCGACTACCAGGCGAGAGGCAGGGTACATCCTGGTCAGATTGCCAGGGTACTGCAATTAGGTATAAAATCAAATGACTAATTTATACACATAAAAGTATAATCTTTTTCATTCTGTCATTTGCAATTAGCTGGATGCATGTTTATAAGTTCAACTCTACATACAGGCACCGAATGTCAAAATTAGTGCATTAGAAAAGTAATAAAGTCTGAAGAAGACATTTGCTTCTGCAATTGTATCTATACTTATGACTGTCCCACTCTGTCTCACAAAGAGTCACAATGGAAGAATAAACACATAACTTACTATGATTAATTTTGCTTTAATTTTTTTTTAAAAAAAAAGATCCTCTGAAATATAGTAAGAAAAAAGAGCACAAAAAAGTTTTGTGGAAATGTCATGCACTTCAGTTTACCTTTCTGCTGTTTCTCCTTCTGTCACCTCTCAGCTCCAGTGTACTGTCCATCAATAAGCCTCCAAACATTCCAATCAGAAGCAGTAAAAACTACTTTCAACCTGGATTTGGTCGGTCCCAAAGTGAGTAGATCCAAATATTTCTAAAGATAATAGCTGGCGAGACTGCGTGCACCAATGGTATCTTAATTCTGTGTGCTCATGTCTCCAGGCTACAGAGGCTCACAGGTCTGTAAAAAATGAGAGTATAAAGGGATGCTGGTTTGTTTTATTGTGCATCTAAACAGCACAGAGTGTCACACAAGGCCAAGAAGCTGCTCAGCTGCTCAGCTGCCCAGCCACAATTTCTGTGTCAGGCCTTATATAGTTGGCTCAAGTGTCAGTGTGTCTGTATGTGTGTGTGTGTGTGTGTGTGTGTGTCCAGTGGGGAATGTTGCAGGACTGAGAAGACCTTCAGTGTCCCAAGTTTGCTTATATTATGTATAATCATCACTAATGGACAAGTTGTATCACTCTTTACCTGAAAATACGTAGAACTGTATCTATAAACCTTCAAAGAATTTTCCTAAAGAGGGTTGAGTCAGTTTACTCCACTTTTCCATTTTAAAGGGATAAGTTACGATTTTATTAAAGGTAGAATCCAGAGTTTTCCCCCTGAACAAAACACTTGAGTTGTGCAAGTGAAATCTGTCTTAATCCACACCTTTGGGCCTCTACTCTCGTGTGGTGGGGACTTTGTTTGCAACTCCCTCTCTTCCTGACTGTATTTCAGTTGTTCCCGTTGTTTCGGTGTGTTTGGGACGTTTCTGGGTGGAGATTTGCGTATCTGTCTCCAGCCAACAACAGAGCTAAAGGTGTAGAGCTCTGTGGGGATAAACTCATTGACTGGAGTAACTCAAATTCTCAATGGAAAAAAAAAAAAAAACAGTGTAAAGAAAAGGAAGTAAGTACTCCCCGGTAAAAAGAGCTTTAGATAGTGCACGCTTGAAAACCATGGTCAATTTTGGCTTGGCTTTCACCCACTTTGGAGCTTTGAAGGAGATGCTTGGGCTGAAGAGCGAAGTGGTCATTAGCCCGACGGGGGGCATTCAGTTTTAATGTTTACAGACAGAAACGGGGGAAACTTCAGATTCTACCTTTAAATACTTTAAATATACAGTATATTACACCAGAATAGAATCACACACACACACAACATAGTTTTTACCTGTCATGTTTATAGCTGACAGAGGAGCAGAGAATTGTTATTAGTGATGCATTGGCAGGTTATTTGAAGCAGTGAGGCACAAGTTACTGTTGGTCACTGGAAAATCTCAGTAAATGTGCAGAAAAAATATGTAACATCAAGATTTTACTGTGGAGAGAGTGCCCCCCCCCCCCCCCCCCCCCCCCCCCCCATTGTGCAACAGTTGTAGATCGTATGCACCCAATTAACTGTCAACTGATTGTATATGCTTCAGTGTTTATATACAAGTTGCATGTTCGTATGTCTTCTGGCTGGTCAATTTATCTTCTCATCGTCTGTTTTGTGTTAAATCCTTCACTGAAAATAGTCAAAGCCACTGAACTAATTACTGTTGCCCTTTTTGCCTCATAGAAACTGAGGCAGAAGATCACAGAGGGCTTGAAAGATGCAATTAATCATGGATGCAAATAACAACGGCAAAATGAGACAGTAGAGACATGAGAATCTGAAACCTTCATTTTAGGAACGAGGTTAACGGCTAGAAAGTGTTTTTATCGCATCCCCCAGATATCTATTGCATCTCTCTTTAGTGCGTAGGTGTGTGTATTAATGTGTGTGTGCATCTGTCCCAGCTGTGCTGACTGAGCTCCAGGCTCTGGGGGTTTAATGAGTGAATGAGGGCAAGTACCGAAAACACCATTAAAACTGCAGCGTGGAAGTAATCACTGACAAGGCAAAACAACACAATGCTGATCTATTTAAGCAGAAATGTCTTGAAACAAACCAATCAATCTGACAATAGAAGGAAGCAAGCGCAAGCTAAACCCAAATGTGTACAGAAAATAGTTTTACAAGAAGAAAAGGAGTCAACAAGCAAGTTTTCAGCTGTCAGATTGTTAAAGAGTAATCTCTTGGCCGCAGCCTGGCATTAATGGCAGCAGAGAGGCCCCAGTAAGAGGATCATGGGACACAAGGGCTTGTATGATGTAAATGAAGTAACACTGTTTTCCAGTTCTGAGTTCAAGCTTGGCTCTGGTGTTTCTCCTTCTCTTATTTTTCTTATTTTACTTCTGGTGTTTATCAGGTATTCAGGCTTCCTACATTCTTCTGTTTGTTTTAGCAGACCACTTGTTTGACATTAGCAACGGAGCTGGATGGCTGCACGCTGAAGTCCAAACACCTGCTTTTTACTGACGCTGTCAGCCTGATGCCACGACGTGGATGAGACCAGACGGCCACACGTCAAGTTGAGAAAGGGTGGCTTGAGGTGGACGCACATGTGCGATGCTTTGATATTCTGTTTATCAATATTTTCTGCAATATAAAACTGATCTGTGGCGGTGTGGTTTGGTTCAGGTGCAGAGGATAACAGCACACAGACGAAGCACAGTTTGCCTCTGATAATCACTCCACATCTGAGTGGCTGCATCTGCGAGCTTTTCTGGAGTAAACCAGAAAAAAGTGTTATAGATGATGTTGATTATTAAACAAATACTAGGATTTTTTTCTTAAAAATATGAGAATTGCAGTTCTTTTGCACTTCATCAAACGACAGTCGGACTTTACGGAAATAAAAGCCTACAAGTGGTCCACTCTGACCGCCACAAATGTTTTGAAAAGACAGATGTATTCAATCTGTCCTTGTGTAGCCTTCTAATTCAAAATTAGACCTAAACTCACACAAAGGCAAAGCAGGAGTAGGGCAGTGTAAACAGCTCTATAGGTAGCTCTAGGTACATCAGTGTACTCTGGTTCATAAAGATAACCCCGCAAAGGGGTAAAGGGCAAATCATTGTCACTTTCATAGTCTGACAAAGTTTTCCTCATTTATAATAGACTACCAAGTATTTGTTCTGTGTTGTAAACAGCTTGTACAGTTTGCGAGGCATGGTCTGAATTGATTTTTGTTTCCAGGTAACGGATTGCGCAGCTACGGAGTGATACCGGCCAAAAAATAGTCCAAATTTAAATCAAGGTCTGACATAAGGCCGGGATGTTTTAAAATTCTTGAAATAGTCTAAGAAAACACATGCATACTTTTTGTAGCTTAAAGGAATAGTACACCCACAGAATGATGTAACGTTATTTTCCACTTACCCTCATGGTGAGCAAGACTCTGGAGCACTTTTTTATATCTCAAATGCGGCCGGCGATCAGGAAGGCTTCTCTTTTCACCCCAACTTTCATATATTGGAGTTTGCCGGGGACCGAGCCAAAAAAGGTCCATAAAAGTCCACAAAAACTTGGCAATATTCCTCTATACTGCTCGTCCAATATAATCCAAGTGTCCTGAGTGGGTAGCGTCCATAATTTACTCGAAACAACATCATTTACTATATTTTTAGAGCCCAAACAGTAGTACATCTTACTTCCGCGAAGCACAAATAAGCGCATTCACAAAACTACGGAAGCCTTGGCGTTCAGACCCTGCTCTGCCGATAATGCAAGCGTAGAAGAAGAAACACGCTATTTACATTCTGCTAAAAGCGTCAGAGCTGCAGACAAACCGGGACAAAACACAAGAGGGTCCAAGAGGGGTTGGATATTGATTTAAAACAAAGAAAGAAAGAGAAAGAGAACGTGTGATCTCATCTGCCGTGGCTTCCGTAGTTTCATGAACACGCATCAGCGTGCTTCGTGGAAGTAAGATGTACAACTGTTTAGGCTCTAAAAATATACTAAATGGTGTTTCGAGTAAAACAGATGTCGTTGTCTGAACGTCACTAACTGCTAGCAGAATGATGTTAGCGACCTGCTGTGAACATCAGACAAGTGCGCCCAGCTTCCAGCACTTATTAATCAGTCTCGCCTATTACCCGTTAAATTGACTGTCAATCACTCTTACACTGGTAGGAAAAGCGATTGACGAGGCAAAAGACAAAAAGAAACTGTAAGGAATGCAGAGATGATTGGCAGAGGTTTTCTTAGCACAACTACTTTCACAGCTGATGTATAATAATATTTCTATGTTTAAAGCTTTTAATCAATCATAGCGTATGGGGTAGTGAACCCAATTTTATTAAATATTGCAAAAAATGTTGAAAGAAACATCTTCTATAATGCCTTTAAACATGTTTGATAGCCCAAGATGGGGAAAAGACTGATATAAACAGTGCAGATTACCATCTCAAACTTAACGATCGAGGCTGCAGGGGCACGCTGCGACTCAAGTAAAATTCCTGAGGCCTTGAGTCTTTAGCCTGCGACAGTGACAACAGTTTAATTTGAGGCCAGAATAAGCCTATTCGTAACTAAGGGATGGCAAGACTACCCCTAACTAAAAGATTCACCTTAAAGGAAGATTATAAGCCTAACCTTAAAGGTTATCCCCATGGGGGGATGCCATTTTATACATTTAACAAATCAGTTAACAATTCTGTGCTTTACAGCAAATTGGTTCTTTTTTAGTTCGCTGATTTCACCCAGTTGGAAATGCCTTCCAGTTTGAGAGCGGACTGCAAATACATGGCACAGCGTGTATTTTCCTTTAAGGGTAGATACACTTCCAGGTGGACTCTTACACTCAACAGGCAAGTAGGACATTATATTATTGTTTAAATAAAACATTTTTCCTTGTTCCAGTGACAGTGGCTTGAGGCTCACAGTGAAGGATGAAGTTCATGCTTCAACTGGCAAACTAAGTAAAGACTAAAATAGGATCACAGCAAACAATGCACCAGGGCACAGAAGAGGGATCATAAATGTTTGTGGTACAGAGAGCAGCGGGCAAGACAAAGCAGAAAGAGAGAGAAAAACACTGCATTATTAAATCACACGGATTATGTTTTTAGCCGTTGTCAGATCTATGATAGAGACCATAGGCTGATGAGTATAGGTCTGACTGTGTGCTTATGTGTGTGCCTGTGTGTGTGTGTGTGTACATGTGCAGAGGGCAGCACCCATATTAGCTAGGTCAGTGGCAGTCTCATGGGGTGCCTGAGGACAGACTGTTAGTTTATATGGCTGGCTGAGCATAGCTGCACACAACAGCCCAGGTCTGCCAAAGCAACAACTTCAGAAGAGCTCCACTGTGGCTGATAACTTTGTTTTATGTTGCCTTCAAGAAAACATGGAAATGGGATGCTTGCCTCTGATCAGCCAGAAGAATAAACAAGAGGAAAAGCGACCAAGAAGGGCTCAAGGGAACAATGGCACCAAGCAATCACGCTGAATCTAGCTGATTAAAAGTGAAAATCTTGAACGCCAGAGGAGCTATGTGGGAAAGCTCTTTGTAAACTTCAGTTCTGCTTTAACACTACCATTCAAAGAACGACCACCTAAAAAATAGGCTTAGGGTTTATTGTTCTTTGACACATAACTTACCATTTTTCCTCTGACTAAGCACTGGTTCCCGGCAAGACTTGGTGCTCTACACACATCACTGCACCTCCACCCACTCTTACAATGCTATATTAAGGTTTGCAGGCAACTCATCTGTGGTGAGCTTCTTCTCAAAGGGAAGTGCAAAAGCAGACAGGGATAAAGTCCAATGGCTTACAACTTAGTATTCAGAGAACTGCATGACCCCTAGCAGCAGAAAGAACACCCCAGAGGGTCATCGCCACAAGCCAGAAAATAATCACTTTCCCACCTTTCTTGCAAAAATATTTAGACTTCTTGTTGCCTCCTCTGTGGGATGAACACCTTCACAGACTTGTCTTACTTGAGGGCTTTTCAGTTTGTGCCCTATGGATGGTGAAACATTTTATTTAAGAGCTTGCAGATTAATGCATTAAACATACCTCTGTATCCTCAGTCTCCAACATATGTGACGCAGTCAACCGTACAGGCTGCTCTCTGTGTTAGTGCTGTTACTGGTTTTGGCTGTTGGTGAGCGTTCACACTGTGGCTGTTTGGTTCCCTTCAAGGCAGGTACACACTAAAGGATTCCTGAGACCTTTACAGATGTAGAAACCTGTTTTGGGGGACAGGTTCTCAGTGAAAAATAAGGGCACTTTGTGCAGCATGTGGGACTGCCAGTAGAAATGTTTCGATACAGATTCCGATACTTGTACTGTGGGTTTCGCCTGATACTGAGTACTGATACCACTTTGTTATTAAAAAATATATATTTCACCTGCATGACTGTGATTTTATCATTTTGGTAAATGTCTGGCTCAGGTTTAACCCTTTGTAAAACATAAATCAATTCAGCAAATTGAAGCCACGTATTTTTAAATACAGTTTTGCTGGAAGGAGAATCCAGTAAATCCAGCCACATCACCAACATGGTCACTGGTTAGCTCCTTGTCTAACAGGTGATCAGTTCTTCCTTGCCCCTCTAAACCATCAGCTGCACCACAGCTTTATCTGAGTATTCTGGGGTTCATCTCCCTCATCTTCCATGCTGGTAGATGTTCTATTGCAAGGAGCACAGAGCTGCTTCCCTGCTGTAGCTTCCTAGAGTAGAATAATAGTTGTAATAATAGCCTATTTTTAAGATTAAATAATAGCCTATTAAGGTAAATACAAGATTACTCCAAGTCTTGTAACACAGAAATAGCTTCATGCCTGACTTAGTAGCCAAACCACTCTGTGTTGTTAAAATGTGGACATTTTTTAAGATGTTTCAATAAAATTAGAGGAACAGTTCAACTTCTGAGCTTTAAAAGGCCCTCAACAGTTAACATGACTCTGACCTTCCATCTTCATCTCTTTCCTTGCTGCTGGTGAAAGGTTTCCAGAGCAGAGAGCTGCTCCCTGTAGCTCCCTTTCTTTTTCTTTTTCAAGCCTCTCCTTTCTAGGCATTGCGCTGTAATTGGTAGCCAAATAAAAAGAGACCAACAGTATGAATAAGACTGCTTGGTTACATGACAACAAGGCACCATGCTACTTTTTCTGCATTTGTCATTTGGCAACTAAATGACTGTGTTAATTATCTAACGTGATGCAAACCTTGACAATACCCTCCTAGATATTCAGCTGAAGACTGCTGGTAGACTGACATGCTGTACCACTGACAAACTCTACCGGTGGTCATAACGTCAAATTATTATTGATTTTGGCTAGCGTCTAGCTTGCCTCTGTAATGAGGAGGGGTGTGGTCTAATGACATCAACACCCTATATCAGGTTTGTATCGGGTTGTAAATCTCACATTTGATGAGGGACCACAGGTTCTCTATGGGGTTCAGATCAGGTGAACAGGGAGGCCATGCCATTAGTTTTTCTTCTTTTAGACCCTTTCTTGCCAGCCACGCTGGAGTACTTGGATGCGTGTGATGGAGCATTGTCCTTCATGAAAAACATGTTTTTCTTGAAGGATGCGGACTTCTTCATGTACCACTGCTTGAAAAATGTGTCTTCCAGAAACTGGCAGTAGGACTGGGAGTTGAGCTTGACTCCATCCTCAACCCAAAAAGGCCCCACAAGCTCATCTTTGATAATACCAGCCCATACCAGTACCCCACCTCCACCTTGCTGGCATCTGAGTCGGACTGGAGCTCTCTGCCCTTTACCGATCCAGCCACGGGCCCATCCATCTGGCCCATCAAGACTCACTCTCATTTCATCAGTCCATAAAACCTTAGAAAAATCAGTCTTGAGATATTTCTTGGCCCAGTCTTGACGTTTCAGCTTGTGTGTCTTGTTCAGTGGTGGTCGTTTTTCAGACTTTCTTACCTTGGCCATGTCTCTGAGTATTGTACACCTTGTGCTTTTGGGCACTCCAGTGATGTTGCAGCTCTGAAATATGGCAAAACTGCTGGCAAGTGGCATCTTGGCAGCTGCACGCTTGACTTTTCTCAGTTCATGGGCAGTTATCTTGCACCTTGGTTTTTCCACATGTTTCTTGCGACCCTGTTGACTATTTTGAATGAAATGCTTGATTGTTCGATGATCACGCTTCAGAGGCGTCAGCCTGCCCCAGGGCAGCTGTGGCTATATACGAAGCTTACCATCACCACGTATGAATGAGGAGTGAAAGAATAATGGACCTACTGTGAGCACTTTGAGTGCCCTGCAAGAAAAAGTGCAATATGAATCTAATCCGTTATTATAATTATTATTGTAAAGTTTGTGGCATGTGAAGGTAATTTTCAAACATGGAGTACAATAAGTTTTATTCAAATTTTAATCCCATTGTCCAGGCTCCATTCCTGGTTGGCTGGATAAGAAATCACTGAATAAAGCTGGAGAGATGATACAGTGTCGTAATTATCCAATGTCTAAGATGCACAGAGAGGAAACACAACACCGAAAGAAGCTTTTGATAAAAGCATTTTTGTTTTTTATTGACATTTCTAGAACTATACAATATGAATAAATAAATCTTACATAAAATTTCACCAGATCTCAAAACATACATGAGATATTATTGTCAATAGGCCTAATCATATCAAACTTCTTGATCATCTTCACAAAAAAACAACATAATGATAGAATAAGTTTTATTGCCTGCAGATAGAAGCAAACATGAACAATGATTAGTCATTGTAGACACTTTACATCCTGAATCTAGAGTTTGCCTGACCAGCAGATGCTTCTCTCAGTAAATAAATGTGTCATTAAAAAACATTTCCAAAATTCAAAACATGATCTTCAATTGCTGGTCCTGTTTTCAAAGAAACGAAATAAAGAGTGACGGGTGAAAGGAACAGCATTCATATCCTTTTCCTCTGGATGGAGCTGTGCTGCCACAAATGCAGGAACTATTATGGTCAAAGGGGGGGGGGGGGGTCCTCTTCATATATGACTTAATTCACAAGAGAGTCAGTTTTTTGTTTTGCCTAAAGAAAAATAACTGAGGGGCTCAATGGCAGAAACATTTTTTCATTCTTGAATTATTTTTAGTATCATGTCTTACAATTCTTTCAGTCTTTCAGTTAACTAAGCTTGAGTTGCATTGTTAAAAAAAAAGAAAAAAAAAAAAGAAACCTATGCTGTGTATGTATGTGAACAGGGTGCCTGTGGGAAAGCAGATGGTCAGGATTCACCCTTTGGCTTTTCTCCTTACGTTGGTCCACAGCCATAAGTCTGTCACATTAAAACAACTGTGAAGTGAAATCTTGAACTGTTGCTGGGATAAAGCGGAGGTACAGCAGCCATGGCATTAATTCCAAACATTTATCCAAATATAAACTATTATCGAATATACCAGGGGCTGTGTCTCTCAGCTTCTTGGTTTTCTTGTGCCACATGTGAGACATGCTTTAATCTTTTGGCATGGGGAGTTAAAAACAGCTCCATATTGGTCCAGCAACTATTTTACATTTTGTGTGACAGTCCATCTAATTGAGCAATAGAATGTTACTTACTGTATAAAGCTTCGATTCCAAAAAATGATTTATGTGCTTACCCAACAGTAGGAGAGAGTTAAGTGGATTTACCTTTCTTTTAAAGACAAAAACTTTGTTCAGCTGGAAACTGATATGGAGATGCTTTCTCTCTATTTTTAGTTTGTTTCCATCACAGTGGTGAGCCTTATAACAAAGCATGAACAGGTAACCCAACAGTAGTTATTATTTATGACTCCTAAATTAACTTTAGAGCATAATTAAAGAACTGATCAACAATTACAGTAACATAGTCGTAGTCATATTCAATAAAACAAATAAGACTGGCAAAAGGTTATAAATAAGAAACAACATCATAAAACTTTAACCTTTATCTTCATGCTGCCTAACTGGCCAGGTCAGTCCTGGAGAAGAGGTTTTTAATATTGATGAGTTTCTGGTTAACCAAAAGAGAAATGAATAAATGGGTAACAGCTTCCTAAACATGCTAACATCAAGCAAATTTCTCAAGGCCGTATTGTTTTTTCATTTTTTCCCCTTTACTTAAAAAAGAAAAACAACTAATATTTCCATCAACTGTTAGTCTGATCACAGGTGTCTGACACCAAAACTGGCTCACTCAGTTTGCTGCACTCTTTAAATAAATTGACCGCAACAGTATCTTGTAAAGTCAGTGTGACAAGTAGTAAAAGTGCAAGTCAAGTCTACCTCATATCATTTTCTAATCATTCATTTACTTGATGTGTCGTGAAAGGTGGCATGAAATGAAACTCATGATGGGAGATGTAAGCAGCCAGTATGTGAGCATCTTCATTCTTTCATTCTTTCATTCCAGGGACTAATCAAAGTTGAAAGGACCTATTTTGTTGGAAAAGGAGAGCAAAATAGCTTCATTTTAAGCAAGACCATAAACAGAATGTAAACAAGTCTTTTGTTAAGTGAGATTAAACTAACATATGGAGATGGATTAGGAAAATGCAAATGAGGTTTATCTGTGCGGATTTTCCTGATGATGGAAAGGTGAAAGTGTTCTTTTGCCAGTAACTTAAGAATGTAATGGAAATGCAAATTTTTAGATGGCTGAATCATCCTTGCTTTTTTTAAACCCATCAAAGTAACTAAGATTCTTGTTAAATTTGAGTGCAGGCAAAGCTGGCTACTAATAAATGCATTACTCCAAAGCCATGGTTGTAAAAGCCTGTCTCCATTTATAACAATAAAAACAGAGCAACTGAGATCAGGCAAACATGATTGAAGTGATTGAAGTTTTTGTATTTGCTCACTAACCAAAAACTCAATGAGAGATTGTTACGAAAACTAAAGAGCATACATACACAATCTAGCAAGAATTGAAACACGATAATTATCAAAACACCTTTTCAGTCGGGCCAACATGTAAAGTTGGAGCAAGTTAAAGGATAAGTTTCTTTTTTTTTCAACCTGGACCTTATTTCTAGGAGTATATACATGCATTTACTCACCGGTAAAGTTTCTGCATCACTTTGAGTCCTTTGGAAGATATTACACTGAGTCATCCTTCGGTGTTCCTCCAGTAAAATGGGAGATACGGGGCAGCCATTATAGTAACATTATCTGCAGCAAAACTTCTTGATTTTCGCCAATACTTTAAAGGTAGAGTCCAAAGTCCTCCCACCGTTTCTGTTTGCAAACAACAGTATTCAAACTGAGCGCCCCTCCCTCTCAGGCTAATGGCCGCCTCGTTCTTCAACCTATTCAGCTTCAAGCCTCTCCTTCAGAGTTCAGACGGGCGGGTAAAAGCCAAACCAATATTAACCCTGGTTTTCCAACATGCATTATCTAAAGCTCTTACCTTTTCTTCGGTGCATCCACTGTTTTCCTTTCTTTCTTTTTTTTCCTTCGAGAGTTTGAGTGACTGGCATTTCCTCCAATCATGACCTTATTCCCACACATCGTCATGCCCTTAGCTCTGTCATTGGCTGGCGATATAAACAGAAATCTCCACCCAGAAACGTCCCGACCAGACCACAACAAAACAAAGCTAAAGAGCGAATTACAGGCAGGGGGAGAGGGAGTTGCATTGAAACTCACCACGGCATGAGAGTAAAGGCCCAAATGCGCGGTTTGAGATGGATTTCACTCGCACAAGTCTAATGTTTATTTTCACGGGGGAAACGTCGGACTCTACCTTTAAGTAGAATGAACGAACAAACAAGTACTATTGTCCTGTGACTTCAGATTTAGCTTTCCGTTAGTTATCAGGTAGTTGTAGACACTTTTCAGGGTCGCACGTTCAAGTCGCGCTCTTCCGTAGTAGGCTACAGCTGAGAAGAGCAGCTCGCTACCCAGACAACAACAATAACACAATTTGCAAAACTCTGAACTCACGGGACAATAGTACTCGTTTGTTCATTCATTCTACTTAAAGTACTGATGAAATGAAGGAGGGCGACTCAGCATAATATCTTCCAAAGGACTGATGCGGAAACTTTACCGGTGAGTAAATGCACGTATATACTCCTAGAAATAAGGTCCAGGTTTAAAAAAAAAAAAAGAAACCTATCTTTTAAGTGAGCAGTCAGTGCTTCTGCTGTCCCTGTGTTACAGTATGTAAAATGGCAGCAGTGGTACTATGTCTTCTCTGGAGTTAGCTTGTTGGTGGAAAACAGAATGATGAGAATAAGGTGCAGATTTAGCCCAGTCCTTTCTGCTCGCATGTCAGCTGTGAGTGGATTTGCTCCACCCTTAGAGACAGAGTGCTTAAGCCTAAAATCATATCCATATTGGCATGCAGCTTCAGTGGACATGTTGTAATCAAACTGCAGGGAGTTCTTAGCACCCTCCTGAGTTTCATGACAGATGGCGCGGCTCTTCAGAAAGTTCTTCTGTCCTGCTTTTACTGACAGTGCACACCGTTCCTCTTTGATCTCTTTGTCACAGCTGTTTGGCTTTCTTGTGCAAAATGCACTGTCTTGATCTGCATGACATTGTCTCAGTTTCAAGCTTTGCTCGCTCCGATGATGCCTGGCTGCGCCTGCCTCCCACATCCAATCAAAGAAACATGACACCAGAAAATACACCATTGCTCTGCAGCAGCAGCCACATACAGATAGAGCTTTGCTGTTGCAGAGAGAATCTGCACAGGCTGAACTATCAGCCATGCATGGTGGAGAACATAATCCCAACATAAATCATAGCATTTACCTCTGTTATTCTGGCCAAGGTGTAGTGTTTTGTTTTGTTTTCTCATTGAAATGGTACAAGCCTTAGCCCACACATGGAAACCAGCAGCTTAATATAAAAACACTTATAATATGGCACATGTTTATACATAGTGGTACATTATGGAAAGTGTGTCATTGAGATGTATCATCTCAAGCTCTGAATATCACCGACTTTTATCCTCAAACTCTCATCAACCATCTTCACAAAACTGCTGATATCAGGCACAGGTGCCATCCCAGTTTAACTTTCTATGAGCTATCACTCCCAGAGCAAGCCCATATGTACATGCAGCAGACCACCATAGAGTATATGATGATGGTTGTCACTCTGGGCAGTTATGCAGAGATGGTAGTTTTCTGATAGTTTCCCACATGAAAAAGGATCTGGATATGAAGAGGCAGCTCCATCAGATGGAGGTGTATATATAAACAAAGACAAGCAGCAGGAGGTTAAGCACAATGCCGATGACTCCCAGCACAGCCAGGAATCTCTCCTCTGGACTGCTCAGGTTTGGGCAAGTTAGTTCCATGTAAGAAAAGAGAAAATGAGGAATTCCACTTAAAAAAACCTAATATTACCTATAATTATTTGTATGTTTAAGCTTATTTAGCCTTTAAGTTTCATCATTGGCAGTTGTGCTGGGTAACTTGGCCCTTTTGGTCCAGGGTAATGAGTTTAGTATTGTATTTATCAAATATTCTCCAATTGGCTCCAAAGTGTCTTGCTTGTTCAACCACTTTGATCACTTCAATAGGCAGTAATAGTAGCTCAAATAAAACTGAAATCATGCACTATCACTAAGCTGAAACAGTTGAGGATGCAACACAGTCAAATATGGCCACTTTCACATTAAGGAGTATTATGAAATCTATGTCGACTCTCTTAGAAGCCACTGGAATGTTACCTGACAATCGTGGATAAATATGAATACAAATACTTAACAGTTACTGACAACAGCATTTTGTGGATATAAGCTAAACATGTGAAAGATACTGTTTAAAATGAGCCATGATTCCACTTGTGCTTCTGTTCTACTTTTTAGGTAGCAGAGTGGCAGGAATGCAGGTGTAGATAAATGTCACCATTGTTCTGTGCTCATGATGAATTATCAAAACACTTTAAGTAAATAAATCCATAAAGAGGAGAGGTGGCAGTGTGAGGAAAAGTTGACTACTTGAGTCTTGTAGAATTTTTTAGGTGACAGAGGTGTAGATGTAGACAAATATGACCACCAAAAGATTGAGGATGGTTCCAATGATACCCAGGACAGCTAAAATTCGCTCTTCACGGTCATTAGTAGAGTCATCTTCTCTTGCATGAGCACTGCATACATAGCGGCTGCCGGGGACCATGGTTACCATCACAGAACCCCACCCCCACAGGGCACGACGCCTGTGGCAACAGCAGGGCACCAGATGAGGGGTGGGGGGCAGTGGTGGAAAAGAGGACGAAGTTGAAAGAAAGATGATGAATGGAAATGGGAGAGAGAGAGAGAGAGAGAAAGGGAAAAAGTTAATTATTTGAGTAGTTTTCCCAAACACACACAATAAGTTTTCTTGCATCCATTCATGCATTTGACATTGAATAGAGTTGTAAAAGGTTAAGAATCAGTCAGCGATGAAATGACTTGGGATTTTCCTTTTCCATCTGAGCCCACCTGTGCACAAAAAGGTTATTCTCACTCCATTTGACTTACAGTATTCTTTCTATTCTTTTTGTCCCCTTCCTCCTGTTGTTCGCACAAACTGTTTTCTTTTCTTTTCTCATGCACTTTCTACCCAGTGTTACTACCTATCCTGCCCTGTCACTTAAATTTCTTTCCTTATCTTCACTTCATTCACATTTATTCACATTCTCAGGCACAGCAAAATTTGACACAATTACTCATATTTACGGGCTATTTGCTCAGGCTTCCTTCCTCCATTGGACCTGGACCTGCTATGTTTTATTAAAGTCAAAAAGATGTCCATGAATGGTAAATCCAGTGCAAGTTGTAAAAGCAAGAGAGGTTGAAACTGGCTAAAAAAATATTCCAAAGTGGGTAGACATGCGAGACAGTAATTAGGAGAGATAAATGGTCTAAAAAAATGGGGAAAGTTTGAAAACCTAGCTTTCAGTATAATTTCCATGCGAATAGACCTCCAGGCTCCGTGAATGGGAAACGTAACTAATCAATCACACAGTAATAGAATGAGAACACATTTTATTCTTTTGAGTCTTAAAATATAAAGAGTATGTCTGGTATCAATTACAGAATAGAAATAAGTTTCCAAATGGGTTTGATAAGTATTGTGTGGTGGTGAGGTCCTAATGTTAACAGGGAGATAAAGCTACAGTGAAAGTCCAAAATGTGCCTTAATCTGTTTACTGGTACAACTCGGAGCATCCAGTTATGAACGTCATTTTAGGGGGGTGGGGGGAGAGACACAGGGGACATGTCCCCTGCACTTTTTCAAAAGGTCGTTTTGGTCCCCTGCACTTTGTTATTGTCCGAAACTATTTTTTCCGAGCCGTCTTCAAACGCACCGTGAGCGCACATGCTAGCGCCGGCATGTGTGGATCACAGACGTGAGAGCAGAGCTGTGCTGAATGGTGTGTAACAGGAAAGTTCAGCAAACCAGTCAGTCAGCAAAAAAACTTCACACAGTTTTTGCCCCCTAACAAACCGTGTAAGTAGACGCTGTTCCATGCAGATAATGTTAGCTAAATAATGATTATTAACACAGGCTAATAAATCATGTTAAGCTAGTTAACAAGTAGCCTGGTACACCAGCCTGACTACCGCTATGTTAGTCAGGCTGGTTTACCAGACCCTGACTAACCCGGTTGTACCCGATCAGGCCCAGACCCACTGCTGATAAATATAATGGAAGGGAAAAATATAATATACAAACAGGATTTTATACATCCAAACTCATGATAATTGTGAAACTACATACTTATCACTCTATATATAGAAATTTATGATTGTTGCACCACAAATTGTCCAACTGATGTCATGCATGAATATATTATTGTCAGGTGAAGGATAAAAGGGATGCAGGAGAAACAGGAGGAAATGCAGGAGAAGCTGAAGGAGGTGGAGGAGAAGAGGCTGGAGGCTCACAGGTGAGGTTGAAAGAATAAACAGTCATCATGAGATGAAGAATTATGTCAAATGTTGGGTGATAATCTGTATCAGAGCTTTCAAAATTTAAACAGCCTCTACAATTGCCTTTAAAATTGTTCATACCCTCCATCTAAAAAAGAGGCTAAATTGACAATAGTTATTCAAATAACAAGTAACTAATGAAACTAATAATAATAATAAAAAATCACAAAATTACATTTTAGTGAAATAAATTTCACTAAAATGAAATTTTTGTTTTTTAGATTATAGTTAAAAATTATTATAATTAGAAAAAAAAAGATCTATCCCAGACACATAAAGCACCTTTTCTGTGAAATGTGGTCCAAAATACCTGTCAACAGGTGCAGAAGTCTTTTTGATTATAGAAAACACCTGATTGCAGTGATTGCCTCAAAGTGTTGCACAGCAAGCCTGATCATGCTTGATTACCTAATTTATTTGTTTTTAATATTTCTTTCAAACCACAAGTCAATGTCATTATTTTCAAAGAATTTCTATTTATTATTACTGTTGTCAATTTCAACTTATTTCACTGACAACTGATTTTTTTCCTGTCTTTAATGTTAAGGTATGAATGACGACTGAACATATTTTGTCAGATGAAAGAAGCAAACTGGACAGGTACAGGTTTTTACTCAGGCTGGTGAACTAAAAAGTCTGTAAACGTGTGAATATTTTATTTTACTGGTAAGAAATAGTAGCGAGCGACTAGCAGTGAGTTCATGAGCTGGTCAGGAACTCACAGGAGGTAGGGACATGAACTAGGGTTTTTGACAATATTTTTGCCATTATTGTTAGAGCCCGACGCCGATTTTGGCGTCTGGCCCATTAATCGGCATCGGCCAAAATGTGGCCGATATAAATATTGTATTTTTGGTGCAAAAAGAAACTTGCAGTGACACCTGCATTTAAAAAAAACCTCAGTCTCATCTTCTCTCTCCTTGGGGTGATACCTGAATGTTCTGGGTTCCTAGCCTAGTGTGATAATCCCTTTGCCTGCTTTTTACTAGGTATTGGAAATGAGTACCTGTCCTGCTTAGCTCTCAAGACAGGTGCTACAGACACCATTTTTGTTCAAGAAGGTCCGGAGCTGAAAATACTTTCTTTTGCAGCTTGGAAATGAATGGCAGTTAAAAAATTAGAGGAAAAAAGCATTGCGTTCAAGTGTGGTTATTTATTTATTAATTCAGTCTTTTTTATATGTAGTTCTTCCATGGAAAGATCAGAATAAGTTCAAACAATGGTATCCAAAATCTTTTGCTTGAGATGCGATTATGACTTTTAGAAAAAGGAGAAAACAATTAAAAATGGCAGAAAATCGTGCGAAATAAAGGGGGCCTTGAGTAGAATAGGGGTGGATTCACACCGAGATAGTCTGCTAGACAGGCTCCTCCCCGGACCGAGATCACTTTCATGTTGCACTTTAGCCAAGTGACCCAGAGTGATGTCATCTGAGCTGCCACTTCTTCAAAGCATATCACATATTTTTATATATTGTTGACGTAGTTCATTTATTTTTTATTTTTTATTTTTTTGCTTTTGTGCGGGACTGGTCTACTTTGTGGGTATATCCCACAGCCTCCATTTTACAGCCAATTACTTTAAAAACTGTATTATTGTGGGTACTTACTGGGATATGTTTTATTCAGGCCATATATTAATTAAAGCTTTCACTTAGTTGTCACCTCACGTTTGACTTTGAGCCATTTCTAAAGAAGTTCTACACACGTGTTTGTTTTTTGGTAGTGTTTACCAACAATGCCCAACATTTTATCTGCAATGCCATGCTAAAACAATGTAGGACGCAGCAGTTGTAGTCCACTTACTGCATTTGATTCATTTCAATTGGCCCGAGATTCACATTTGTAGGCTGACCGAGTCCGATTGTTTGATTCAAATCAGTCCGTTTGCGGATTCACACTTCCCCAAACAAAGCAGACTTTCCAAGCAATCAGACTCCGGTTCAAATCAAATACGCTGGTGTGAATGTACTCTAAGAAACGTGAGACCTGACACCGGCAATTTTACCAAGAAAGGATTTTGTCACTTCTTTCTAGGTTTCAGTTCTGACCTAAGAAATGTGCATATGTTGCATGTTGAATTTTTGATGGCAGGTATTTGCACTCTTCACTGCATCTGATTGCATACAAAGTTATTGGGATGTTTGTGTGCCTTTTCTTTTGGACCAATCATTGTCTCAATATATTCTTGTTAATATTTCTTTCAATAATTCAATGTTTGTTTATTTGTTTAATAAATTAATTTAACCTTTATTTAACCAGGCAAAAACATTAAGAACAAGATTCTTATTTACAATGCCAGCCTGGCAAGTGCCATAGGCACCTGTAGGGCAAGTGGGGGAGGGGAAACAGTTTGAAACATTTGCCATTTGTTTTGCTGGGACATGTTTCTCCTCTAACCCATATTCACCTGATATTCAAGCTTTTGATTAAGTCCTTCATAATCCATAATCTGTGGAATTTGGTAAACTCTCACCATTTTCTTGAATATGTTTTTGTTCCATTCTCTTCTTTGTCTCTACGCATTAATGCTGATGTGAGATCAGTGCTGTAGGTTTAAAAATGAAAAAGGTCAGATGCTGATGAGGGAATTGTCTTTGAGTACTTTGAGACAGTCTGAGAGCACACAGAGAGGAATTGAGGAAGTGCACGAGTGATATCCAATGTGAGATATCTACTGGAGTGTATTGCTTATAATTAAGTGTGGATTTAACTCAGAAAAACAAATGTGAAGCATAAAAAGATGGTTATATCTTTTTTATGGTTAATTCCATATTCTTTCTGAATCCTATGGATTCAATGACTCTAAGCTGGTATGCAAGTCAAAGGCATGTATAAGGCATCTATCTATCTATCTATCTATCTATCTATCTATCTATCTATCTATCTACACACTAACTGCATCAAGGTAACCTTTGAAGCGTCCTCTTCTATGTTTATATTTTTTCTTTTGTCCTTCATGTGATCTCCACTTGTTGTTCTGTCTTATTATGGTAAACATATCAACAACTAGCAGCTGTTGTAACAAGCCAAGGATTTGTATATGTGTATGGGTGTGTGTGTGCTTTTGTACATAGCCAAAGACATAACACAGTCTTTTGATGCGACTTAGCCATTCATTGGGATAACATGATTATTTCCAGCCCACTTAGTGACTGCATGGTACACTTCAGATACCACATTCATGAAGTGAAGAGGTACGGAGAGGAAAAGGTTATAGGTATAAGAGAGAAGACATCAACTCCGACAAGAGATGCTGGTTGAGTTTAAATTCCTTGAAGAACATTCATGAATGTAGTACACATAATTTTGGATACACATTTGCTCTAGCAAGCTGTGGGGGAAAACATCTGGTCACTTATTTAGAGAGTTAAGGTTTGTTTTTTTGTTGGTTTTTTTACATTTTCCTCAGGTTTGAATATTATTAGCAGATCTCACATTGTAGATCTGTTTAAAAATTACACTAAGAGGTGACCAAGTCTTGTCAATTAATGTCTTTAAACAGCATGATATATATGACGGGGCCTTTTTTTGTATGAGAAAAGTACATTTCTTTGTTGTAATAAAGCTTTTTAGAGGCACATCTTTGCTGTTGGAAAGCATATTTATTTATTTATTTTAAATGATGGCACATTTATAAGAAAATGCACCAGCAGGTCTGGGGCAAGACGGGACAGTTAGGTTGAGGATAGTTCTGTTAATCCTGATCTCTGTAGCGTTACCACGGCCAACTGTACCCTGTACGCATCAGCCGGATAGAGGTAGCTGCATTAGCCACGTAATAGTGATGTCAAAGTGGCTTTAAATTACAAAATAATCAACCCGATATTTAGTCATGGTGCTTTTGCCGCTTTGTTCTTGGTGCCAAGTTGCACAGGAAGCGATGACTCTATCATCCAGTCAGTGGATTGTAGTGTGGTAAGCTCCACCTTTTTGGGTCAGGCCAGTAAGATTGGTACCCAAACAGAAGGGTCCATTTAAACAAACAGGTTTTACAACGCTAACAGCCAAGAGGCTGAGAAACTGCACTAGACTACTTTTCATCTGGGTTGGATGTTGCAGTCGAGTTTCAGAACTGCAGGAAGACATTGTTGGAGGAAGAGAGGAAAAGAAAGAGAGGAAGGAAAGGGACAGAACTAGGCGATAAAACAGGAGCAAGCTGCAACCTCTGGTGAAAAAAGTGAAACCATTCCGGAAGTCCCGGAACTCATCCGCTTGGGGAGTGGATAGCCCAGTGGTAGCATCGTGGGCTTGGGCGCAGAGGACACGGGTTCAGTTCCCCGACACAACCCCTGGGTGTACCACTGTGGACCCCTGAGCAAGGTCCTTAACCCCCCACCAACTGCTCTCTGATACTCACAGTACAGAGATGGGTGAAATGCAGAGCCCTAATTTCCCCATGGGGATCATACAAGTATAACAAAAAAAAAAAGGGACTCAATCACCAATCATCAATCCCCATGTTAAGAAGGCCAACTTCACAACAGAAATAAACATGTTTACAGTCTGGTTCAAAAAATCATTTTAGGTTTAATAGAAAGTTTACCTTCATGTCAACTGCAAGGGGTTTGATCTTTTTTTAAATTTATTAATCATCCGTTTAGATGTGATTTAATCTTGAAATCACAAATAATTAGGGGCGTGTCTTTCAGGCGTGATAGACGGCAGACCGGATGCTAGTGGCTAGCTCCTGCTTGATCCCAGGAAGGCCTCAGCCTGTAACAAAGTAGCGCAACAGCGGACCCCGCCCCACGTGCTGATTTGTAAAACTTTGCTTTTGCAGATAAAGTAATCCGAGGTGTGTGTGCAAGGTTGCTATTTGTATATGCATTTTTACACAGGCAAACCGCATACTGTACATGTGGCATAGCTGCCAAATTCTCCTTCTAGTCTCCAGCTAAAACTCTGGACTGCTGCTGCTTCAAATATATATCAATATATAAAAAGAGCACACTGTCTTTCTCTTGTACTTGCTCCCCTCTTTTTTCTTGTCATTCTTTTCATAAGCACACATCATAATGAGCTGCAGCAACTCAAGCGTTTAGTCAGTTCTAATTAATATTTGAATACATCCCGTATATTCAGACCACTACTACTCATCTTCATTACTGTTACAAAGAGCAAGAGCCATCACATGCAATTGTCTCATATTACCATATTAATTTTCACTCTTTTATAATGTTAAATATCTACCAAAAACCATCAAAAGTTATAGTTTATGTGATAGGTGAAATAATTAACTATAAATAATTCATGTTCTGTTGATTAATAATTCACTAAAAAGATAATTCATGTTCTGTTGATTAGCAAAAGTCCGAAATGGCTTTTATAATTTAAAATGAAGTGTTTATTATGGAATCAGTTTGTGTGTAAGAGTTTAAGATGATCAATGATCTACTGATTAAGTCTGAGTAATGATTCAGATTGGATTGGTCATGCCTGCTGGGATCGGTAGAGGGAGCTCTCGGCGCATGCTTCATTCACGCCAGAGCTGCTGCAGATGAAGCATCGTGTCTGAGAGTTTTTCTTTATATCTTCCCGTTCCAGGTATGAAATTTAGTATGTTATGTATTGAAACTTTCAGAAGATGTGATTGATAATATCTGGTAGCTGCTGGTGGAATGTTGAACCGTTTTGTGGAATGATTATTCCCGTTTTGACTGTTTACTTGATGTTAGTAGCTAGCTCAGCCACGTTTCCTCAGTGTGCAGCTGCGTCACGTGCGATGTGCGTTGTGTATGTGTTCGGTTCAGAGAAACTCAAATGTTGTGCGACCGTTAATGTGTATGTATTTAATCTGGAAAATAGGAATATGGGTGATAAATTCACAAAGCAGAATCCATGTTTAATTAGCACAGTCACTGTTATTTTCCTGAAGTTATTTCCTATGATTTTGGAGATGAAGTGTGGTAAATGTAAACACATGAACACATATTTGAAACTATATTGTTTTGTTTAATACTTTATTCCTTTGTTTATAAAGGTATGCATTTATGGTTATTAAGATCTGTTGCAACTTATCAGCCTTATTTGGTTTTGCTAAGGAGTAATGGACTGACCTGTTGATGGAATATGTCATGAGAACAGACAATGAAGTGAAGATGTTTAACGCTGCTGGGGTGTTTGTTACATGAATATTTGTGCATCTTTTGAGAAAAATACAATTCACGCCAGAGCTGCTACAGATGAAGCATCGTGTCTGAGAGTTTTTCTTTATATCTTCCCGTTCCAGTACCAGGGTGTAACATTTTGGAGGTCCCACCGAGATTGAAGGTGATGAGGGTCAGCTGTCCCAGATAGACGTCCTCGCCATCATTCAAACCTTAACATCTACAACCTGGTACAACAGCAGAGTGTGGTGGTTCAACAGCTACGCAGAGAGACTTGCACTGAATCTGAGGTCAACCAGCGGGTGCCAGGAGAGTTGCATCGTTTCTTCTGCAAAGACAAGGTTATTCATCATACTCGCAGTGTCAACGGGTTAAAGATAGAAATGGATTCATCAGAGCTGGAGGACGTAAAACTCAACATTGGTGCGGCTCTTTATACACTGACAAAAGATGCTTTAGTTGAACTTTGTAGTTTCCTTAACATTGCTGATTCGGCATTTGATAAGTACTTGGACAAAAATCGCTCCTCCCTCATTTCACATATAACAAGGCACCTTGAGAGGGATGAGTTATGTGAACTAGAAGATGGAGGCATGGCGGAGCTGCTTAGCCTGAGCGATAAAATTATAGCGCTGCAACAATCTGCCAAGAAAAGTACATCAGATCATGCAGTTCCCAATTCAACTCAGCAGGATGCAGTGGACGAGCAAGCTGTTCAACTCACCGAAGAAGAACAACTGAGAAAAGGGGTAGAAACACAAGTGACATTCGCACTGTTACAACAGAACAAACCAAGTCAAATGAACAGGGCCAAGACACTGATGAGTGATGGAGGTAATGATGTTAGGCATGGCCAACTTCCTGACCACCAGATCCCCCATAATCGAGTCTCTTTACAGTGGGGAAGAGAATTCAAGATATCAGGTCAGATCGGTGAGCCAGGGCAAAAGGACAAACTCAGTTTCTCGAGTCTAGCACACCAGATCGAACAGGGCATCAACAAGGGTTTCCCTGAAATTGAGATAGTTGATGCAGTGATTAGGGCAATAGCACCAGGCCTACAACTACGCAGTTACCTAGAGGGTAAAAGCAACCTCACCTTACCCACCTTGAGAAGGATTCTCAGATCCCACTATCAGGAAAAGGGTGCAACAGAATTGTACAAGCAGCTAACCTCAGAGGTCCAAAGCAATAAGGAAACTCCACAAAGCTTTCTGTTCCGTGCATTAGACTTGAGGCAAAAAAAATCCTCTTTGCATCACAGGAAGCAGAATCTGGATTAAGATATGACCCTGCCCTTGTACAGAATATGTTTCTTCATACAGTTCTGACAGGTCTGCAAAACGACAGTATCAGAAGTGACCTCCAACCATACTTGCACCAAACAACAAGTGATGAGCTGCTCCTTGAAAAACTCAACACTGCTTGTGCAAATGAAACAGAGAGGCAAAACAAAAAGAAACTCCTTACCCAGCAGCGACCAGCTACTGTCCACTCAGTTCAGTCTAGTGACATAACTGCGGAAAAGAAAGGGAAAATGCAAACCTGGATCACAGCAGCAAAATCCAGTCTGATGTACTCAATGAATTAAAAGAAATGCGTTCTGAAATGGCCTCATTGAAAATTCTGGGTGCTGAAGTAGCACAAATTAAAGAGTCAATCAGACCCCCTAACCCCTCACAGGCACAGTACCTGGCCCCACCAGTGACGCAGGAATGTATTCCCCCTCCTCTGTTCCACTATCCCCCTCAAAGCTGTTGGCCTCCTCCTGGTCCAGGGAGGAGAGGAGAGACTGCTCAATACCAACAAAGGTTTGCACCACAGTACCATTACCCCACTCGAAACCGTGCACGTCTGCGAAAATGTATCGGCTGCCAACAAAGCGGAAGCGAATACTGTACTCATTGCTACAGATGTGGAAGTGATGAACATTTCCTGGCAGGTTGTAGAGCAAGAGGACCAAGACAGGAAGCAAATCTTACTTTAAACGAAAGAGGGTTACCCCCACGGGACAGGGAGTAACCAGGACTCTTAGGATGTCCCAACCTTGTTGCTCCTACTGTGGTGTCCCAGAGCAAGGGCAAAGATTTAAACAATGTGCATCCTGCAAAACAGACATCTATTGTTCCAAAATCTGCCAAGCAGAACATTGGCCAAAACACAAAAAGCAGTGTAATGACTCACAGACACAACCAAAGCAACATTCTCACTTAAAGACAAATATCACCCCTAGAAGGATAGCAAACGATAAGTCTAGTCCTGTTGCTCTAATAGGGAAGAGGTGCATGGTTGACTGTTACATACATGGCCATAGAACACAAGCACTATGGGACACAGGGTCCCAAGTCAGTATTGTTGATGAGAGCTGGAAAAAGAGACATTTGCCACATGAGGAGTTAAGGGATGTCTCTGAGTTGCTTGATGCACCAGATTGCTTGAAAATCACAGCTGCTAATGGTCAGAGCATGCCTTATAAGGGTTTTGTTGAGGTCACATTTGGGTTAGCTGCAGAGGGAGCAAACCCCAAAGAACTTGTTGTCCCCATGTTGGTAATGGAAGGCAAGAACCTTTCACAACCAATTCTAGGCTTTAATGTCATTGAGCAGGTTGTAAAAAGCAGCAGAAAAGAACCGCCAGATACAGTAGGCAGAGAGCAGTTGCAAAAGACTTTAAAGGCAGCTTTTCCAAGCCTTGAGTTAGGAAGTGTGACAGCCTTAATTGATTTGGTGACTGCTGAACAGTTATGTGAATATGTTGTGAAAACAACAAAAGAGAAAGTCATTGTGCCAAAACACACTTCTGTTAAGGTTGACTGTAAGGTACATACACGACCACTTACAGAAGACACGACACTCCTTTTGAGCCTGATGTAAACCCTCAGTGGGCTGAAGGCCTTGAGTTTTGTGAGACCTTAGTAAAGCTAAGAAGTGGTGTTTCACCTTACATTGTTCTTGATGTGCAGAACCCCACTGATCACGATGTTGAGTTGTCAGGGAGAACTGTTGTGGGTTCTGTACAAGAAATTAATGCAGTTTATCCAGCCACTGTTTTAGAAAAACCCAACAACTCCCTCCCAGTATCAGTGAGCCAGGTGAGAACAGACTGTGATGAGCAAGCCACTGACATCACATGGGATCCACCAATCAACTTAAGCCACTTGGATGAACCTGAAAGAAAAGTGGTACAGAGCATGCTTCGTGAGGAGTGCATGTCCTTTTCTAAATCAGATGATGATATTGGTTGCATCGAAAAGCTCAAAATAAACATCTCCTTAAAAGATATGGACCCTGTAGCACGCACTTACCTGTCTGTGCCGAAGCCGCTGTACAAAGAGATGAAAGACTATCTGCACAACCTGATTGCACAAGGATGGGTGGAGAAATCCAACTCTTCTTATTCTTCACCGGTTGTCTGTGTGAGAAAGAAAGATGGCAGCCTCCGCCTCTGTATAGATTACAGAGAGCTGAACAAAAAGACTCACCCGGATAGACAACCAATTCCTAGAGTACAGGACATCCTTGATAGTCTCGGTGGCAACTCGTGGTTTTCCTTGCTAGACCAGGGTAAGGCCTACCATCAAGGCTTTATGGATGAGAACAGTAGGCATTTGACAGCGTTTGTGACTCCATGGGGCCTCTATGAATGGATAAGGATTCCATTTGGGCTCATGAATGCCCCTGCAGCATTTCAACGCTGTATGGAGGAATGCTTGGAGGAAGTGCGAGACAAAATCTGTGTCCCATATCTTGATGACACACTTGTGTACAGTCAGTCATTTGAAGGCCATGTGGAACATGTCAGAAAAGTCCTTCAGCTTTTGAGGAAGAGTGGGATCAAACTGAAACCCAGCAAATGTGAACTATTCAAACAAGAAGTTCGCTATCTGGGAAGGGTTGTCTCAGCAGAAGGCAGCAAAATTGACCCTGCAGACACCATTGCAGTGACAGCTTTAAAAGATAAGAGGCCGTGCAATATAGGAGAACTACGAGCTATGATGGGCTTATTAAGCTATTACAGGCAATACATAAAGGACTTTTCTCGTATTGCAGGGCCACTGTACAACTTGTTAAAAGGAACAACAGAGGATAACAGTAGGACACAAAGTGGGACAAGTGCAAGACGAGTTAAAGGAAAGAATAAAGGGGTGCCATCAAACAAACAAATCACATGGACTGAAGAACATCAAAGGATACTAGAGAGGTTGATAGACTGCCTGGTTGAGCCACCTGTCCTTGCGTTCCCAGACTTTTCTAAGCCATTTATCCTGCACACAGATGCCTCAAACCAAGGTCTCGGGGCAGTACTATACCAAAGACAAGATGACAAACTCCGCGTGATAGCCTACGGCTCCCGTTCATTGACTGCCTCTGAGCGTAATTATCACCTCCATTCAGGGAAACTAGAGTTTCTCGCCTTAAAGTGGGCGATCACCGAAAAATTTCGAGATTATCTTTATTATGCCCCTACTTTTACTGTTTTTACCGACGACAATCCCCTTACATATGTCCTCTCAAGTGCCAAGCTCAATGCAACTGGTTGTAGGTGGGTAGCAGAGCTTGCAGACTTTCATTTCACCATCAGATATCGTCCAGGTAGAGAAAATGTGGACGCTGACAGTCTGTCGAGAATGCCAGTAGAAATAGAGGAGCTCATGGGAGAGTGTACTGCAAAGCTAGCCTCAGACTGTGTGGCAGTAATCATCCAAGCGGTTGAAGCTCAAGACCCCACTGCTACATGGGCCTGTCCAGTACTTACCTCCACCCAGTGTACAGCTTCAAGTGATGATGCATACAAACCTTTATTGTCCACTGAGATTCGACATGCACAGGATGAGGACAGTAACATTGGTCCAATAATACATTACAAACTGAGTGACAGCAAACCTGTAGGACATGAACTTAATGCCCTTAGTATGCAAAGTAAATGTTTGTTGCGTGAATGGGAAAGACTCTGCTTTAATGAAAATGGCATTCTCTGCAGGAAGACGACAAACAGAACACAGCTTGTACTCCCTGAACAGTACAAGGCAACTGTACTGAAGGAGTTACATGATGAGATGGGCCATCAAGGTATTGACCGAACAACCTCACTCATTAGAGATAGATTCTATTGGCCTTACATGCAAAAAGAAATTGAACATTACGTAACCAGCACTTGTGCTTGCCTTAAGCAAAAGACTCCATGTAAAGGAACAAGAGCCCCTCTTACCAGTATTGTCACTACGCAGCCATTTGAACTTGTGTCAATAGATTTTCTGCACCTAGACAAATGTAGGGGAGGATTTGAGTATATACTGGTCATCGTAGACCACTTCACCCGTTTTGCACAGGTTTACCCTACCACCTCCAAGTCTGCCAAAACAGTTGCTGACCGTATATTCAATGATTTTGCCCTAAAGTTTGGACTGCCAAAAAGAATTCACCATGATCAAGGTGGCGAATTTGAAAACCAACTCTTTGCCCAGCTCAAAAAGAATTGCGGTGTCTTGGGGTCCCGAACAACACCTTACCACCCGCAAGGAAATGGACAAGTAGAACGGTTTAACCGAACGTTGCTGCAAATGCTAAAGACACTCACTGAAAAACAAAAGACAAACTGGAAGGAATCTTTAAACAAGCTGATATATGCATATAACTGTACAAGATGCGAGGTAACTGGTTTTTCTCCTTTCTACCTCCTTTTTGGGAGGACCCCAAGACTACCTATTGATCTCTTGTTTGGTCTCACTTATGAAACAGGAAAAGCAGATCACCGAACATACATGAAAGAGTGGAAACGAGGGATGCAGGAAGCATATGAAATCGTCCAAGAAAACGCAAAAAAGTCAGCAGAAAGGGGAAAGAGACATTATGATGCAAAAGTCAGGAGCTCAGTTCTCTACCCAGGCGATCGCGTACTTGTCAGAAATCTGACACCAAGAGGAGGCTCAGGAAAGCTTCGTAACCACTGGGAGGAGGCTATTCATGTTGTGATTCGTCAGGTCAGCGAGAGCATCCCAGTTTATGAAGTGAAGCCGGAACAGGGTAGAGGGAAGTCAAGGGTCATTCATCGCAATCTATTGCTGCCATGTGATCACTTACCCCTGGATATCCAACAAAAAGCAGCAAAGAAACAAAGCAAAAAGAGAGCAGAAACAGGGACGCAAAATACAAACCAAGAGGAAGAAGACGAAGATGAAGATGAGTACATTTATCCATCTGTTCTGTATCCTCAAGTGCCTGTGATGGACAGTCATGATGAGCAGTGTGATATGATAGAGGATGATACCCAAGAAGCCCCGGTCCTGGACAATGATGAACCTGTAGTCGAGGAGGAACCCATCACTAACACAAATGCAGGTGAATCAGAGATGCAGCCGGAGAATATGTCTCAGAATAGTGAGGATCAGGGTAGTTATGTACAACCAGCTCCAGAACCCCAGGATGAGACTCCAGAAGTATCACATTCAGATGCGAATGATGACATTAGCGAGCAAAGACGTCACCTTCCAAGGAGAGAAAGGAGAGTCCCCAAAATATTCACATATGACCAGCTCGGATCCCCCACATGCTACAGCATGGTTTATGCAAATGGAATGTGTCATCAGTATCACCCCTTTGCCTATAAGGAACTTCCACCAGTGTGGGTGAACTCATTTCAAGCTTACCAGCCTTTATTCATGCAAGGGTACTAGATATCAAACAGACTGTTAAGTAAAGAGCTGCGCAAGGCAGATTATGGATCCCTGAACTGAGCAGTTGTGTAATGCATTGTTTTTTATTAGTCCTTAAGGTATGAAGACTTTTAGGACTCTCCAAGTTGAAAACATTTATTTTGAAATTAATTTGTGTTGACAAATGTGATGTCGGGTCGACATCTAATTTTGCAGGGGAGTGTGTGATAGGTGAAATAATTAACTATAAATAATTCATGTTCTGTTGATTAATAATTCACTAAAAAGATAATTCATGTTCTGTTGATTAGCAAAAGTCCGAAATGGCTTTTATAATTTAAAATGAAGTGTTTATTATGGAATCAGTTTGTGTGTAAGAGTTTAAGATGATCAATGATCTACTGATTAAGTCTGAGTAATGATTCAGATTGGATTGGTCATGCCTGCTGGGATCGGTAGAGGGAGCTCTCGGCGCATGCTTCATTCACGCCAGAGCTGCTGCAGATGAAGCATCGTGTCTGAGAGTTTTTCTTTATATCTTCCCGTTCCAGGAGAGGAAAGGGAGGGGAAGGGAGGGTCGTCGAGAGAACGAGAAACTGAGTTGATGAGGTGAGCAGTGGCTTAAGGCTGCTTGGTGATTAGTGAGATTGAGGCAGGTGTGGCTGAGGCGTGGTGCTGCTCCTGAACCTATGTTAATGAATTAACCTCATTTCACTAGCAAGGACCACGCCACAACAAAAGGAGTGATGATGACGATGATGATGATGACAAATAGGATTGATTGATTGATTGATTGATTGATTGATTGATTGATTGAAAGGAAGAATGAGATATGATGATGAGCCGGAGGGAAGACCTAGTGTGGGGGTGTAGTCTTTCGATAGTGAGTCCGGCTTAGGGAACCCTCAAAATGACTGGCCAGAGCCAAGAAGTAAATGAGCTCTACGTATATCTGAAAGGTTATAGCAAACGTTTGAACGATAGGCTTGCTAAGACTAGCGTCTGAGCGACTGAATATTTTTGGTCTGATACATCAAATCTGGAGGCGGTGGTGGCTGCGCCGATGCAGAATGAATGGATGGAATAGTGTTCTGATTCTGAGCCGGACAGACGGACTTGACAGAAATGGTTGCTGAACCAGAATCTAGTAGCCAATTTCTTTTTCAGTGAAGAGCGGATCCAGAGGTGAGGCAGTTGATTGCAGTCCAAGTTGGAAGTAGTCTGGAACCGGTTCTTAAGGGCTGCAGGTGGAAGACAGCACCAAACGGATAAATGGGGAAGAGATTCCGAGTTGATCTGTTTTTTCTTTTATGGTGGAATACAAGACATTTGGGGTGAGTAGCAGATGCCTGAGAGGCATGGGTGAAAAGGAGAGTTGAAAATGGACTTTGTAGGTGCAAAATTCAGAGGATCATAGGATGCCAAAATGACTGCTTCCCAAGGTCTGATCAATGGCAGAACAGTTTCCTGGTCGTGACGTGTTAATGCAGAGGTGGAGAAAGTCCAACGTGAGAGAGGAAGGTGTGATTGCTGTTTGAGCTGACTCCCTATTTTTGAAGTCTGTTTAAGAGCCTGCTGACATGACAATGAGTGAAAGATGGACACGAAGAGCCAAGCAAGAGCCGACAGAAGAATATAATGGAAAGGTAAGTGTGGATAGTGGAACAGAGAATTCTTTGGAAAGAGAAAATACAGGCGATGTAACTGTAAAGTGTGGTAATGTCAAACTGAGGGAAGTGAGTTAATAGACAGAATGATACGTTTTGAAACTGTTCCAGCCGGTGAGGTAGGCTGAGAGTATGACTGGAGGGAGACTGTCAAGGATGGCTTCACTTGAGGCAACAGACAGTGAATTGTGATGTTAATGAAGATGGTTGGTGAATGGAGGGACTGGAGTCTGGTGTTGGTCTGATTCGGAGCGAATACTTGTTAAGAGGCTCGGAATTTAGGCAGCTCTGAGGAGGAACTGATGCTGTGCTGAGATCAAGATGAGTATGCGAATGGGCTATATGATCGTAAGGGAACGGGAATGGCCTTGTAGGTGACACTGACTGCAGTGGAATCATCAGAATGAATTAGGATTGTCCTACAGGACCATTTATGACCTCAGAGAATGGCGGCTATAATGGATGGGGTACAGCAGGTAAAGAGCACAAGACTCAAGCTGAATCGAGAAGTTTGAAGTAAGAGCCAATGCGCATGGCATAAGTGAGATGACCCATGAGGGCTGCCGTTGTGTGCATTCATCCACTTGCAGGTAGTTGGAGAGGAGACTCGAGATGCGCTTGACCTTTTCCAGAGGCAAGGAGGTCTGAAAGGAAAAGGAGTTGAGGGGGTGATCCCCAAAAAAGAAAAGTAAGATGCCGGGTCACGAAGTCAGGCGACGGTCCCGGGAGCGGCATGCGAGACCCCGACAGCTGAGCAAAGCGAAAGAAGGGTACAGCAAATAACTGCACAAGTCAACATGGTGACCCGCCAAAACCAGGAGACAGGGAGTGGCTGGATGCAGGGCAGAGACGGGCGGCTGGATGGGTGGCATGGCGGTAGCCGGCTGTGAGACCCAGGACAGCCAGAAGCAATTTGCACAAAAAAGGGGCAGAAGCAGGGAGAGGGGCAGAGAGGGAACAAGGAAGAAATAAGCCAGAACGAAAGGAGGAGAGGGCAGAAAAGCCAGAAAAGGCAGAAAGGGCTGGGGCCCCGAAGAGGGCAGGAGGGGCACGGCTGTGGCCGCACCAGAACGCAAGAAGGAAAGGAAGAGGCCGCGGCAGAGCCGGCAGCCGAGGCAACGGGAGGAATCGGAAGCTGAGAAGAAGCGAGTGCGGCCGTCGGCGGTGCCGGGACGGCCAGAGACAGAAGGGAGGAAAAGAAGGAAGAAATGAGCAGAGAAGGCTCTGCGAAAGACTGAGCAGAGGCGGAAGCGACACGTTGGCGTGTGCCAGACGGGCCAGGTGGAGGCTAATTGTGGGGGGGTGCCCCGGGAGATGGCAGGGGAGAACGGTGGAGCCGGGGAGAAAGGCAGGGCTGGTACCCGTGGCAGCCCGGTCGGGTGTGTGGCTGAGGGATGTGCAGCGGAGAGTGCGAGCGACCGCCGTGACGGGGGCGTGAATAGACCGGGGAGAGCGACCGTTGAAGCGGCTGAGAGCTGGAGAGGCTGGCTCAACAGATGCACTGTGAATCGAGGCAGTGAGATCCAGAGTCCAGGAGACCGTGGTGGGAGACCGTGCCAAGGGTCGTGCATGGCAGACCGTGAGAGACTTCGGCGTGGAGGCGTGCCCTGGTTGGAGCAGGCAAAGGCCCAATAGGCCAGCAAGAGCCACCGCAGAACCGGTGGAGGGCCAGAGGAGACCAGCCGACAAAGGCACCGCTGAGGGCGGCGAGCGTGGCCAAAAGGCCGTCAGAGGGGCCGGGGAGAGCGATGGAGCGAGCAGCCACCAGTCCTGGACTAAAGATGGCGGAGAGATGGCATGGGACCCAGATAGAATCGGGAAGGTGGTGATCTGAGGGCTGTGCCGGCCGTGTCCGTGGCAGAGGGCAGCATGTGGCCCAGTGTGAGAGAACGTGGCGAGAAGCTGAGCGGCGGTTGGAGCGGGCGGAGGCCGTGTCCGTGGTAGAGGGCAGCATGTGGCCCATTGTGAGAGAACGTGGCGAGAAGCTGAGCGGCGGTTGGAGCGGGTGGAGGCCCTGATGCACTGATGAGAGCCACAGCTGAAGCGGC
>JALJCO010006253.1:0-70829 GCA_023101725.1 Atherinomorus stipes
GAGAAACATTTGCTTCAAATTAACAGCTGGATGAAAACAGCATCTGGTGTTTGAATGAAGACAGATTCTGCCATCTTGCATTGATTTAGCTCAGTCATCACTAGAAACACCAGCATGACTTCACTTTTAAGGCATTTATTCAAGTTAAAATGTTTCTCAAGTCTTGTTTATCTACCAACCCTGATAACAGTGATGCTACACAGTCACAGGGATGTTTTATTCGGATTTATTTGTGGTGTGAAAACAAACCAAGCACAATATTTGATAAAGGAGTGAGCAGAAATGTGATTTATTTTGACTTTATAAGGAGAACCGTTCATTAGTCAATGTAGCTGCCTTGGCTTGGACCAAATTAATCAAATATGGGTCAAAAACTTGCCTCCAGCTATCAGGTACTTTGACTTTTAAGTCTTGAGATTGTGGTGAAAGTTCTGGCCTCTTGTGGGAAGTTATCACACCACGACTGAACAGTCAGGCTGCACAACGACAACGAGCTCTCCTCAAACATTATCTGGCACATCTCAATCTTTCCTTCACGGCGGGGGAATTTAGCAAGTTCCCCGTCGCTCACTGAGACCCAAACATTCTTTGGAGGATTATCAGCGAAAAACCCTCAAACGAGCTCGAACACTTCTCTCTTTGTCCTCCTTTGGGAAGGATTAGCGATTGCTCGCTCTTACATCACATGCTCGGACCTTTAACCAGGTTTGGTTGCAGGCTTTAAGTTGACATGAAATTCTCAGAAGAGTTGAAAGAACATCTGCGTTAAAGTGCCAATTTTTTGCTTTTTAATCACATTTCATCGTCTTCAGATGCAGAAAATTGCCGATTCTTTTTAATCAGAGACTTTCGTTCAAGTTGATTAACTCATACAGACTGTGTTGTTTATTTCATCATGCATGAGGCTGAAAACAGTCCAGCTCTCTGTAAGTAAGTTCAGGCTGTTGGAATATCAATGGCCGTAAATCTGCTGAATGGAGGAAGAAAACAGATTTTACAACCATCCTGTACTAAAAACTCTTGTGAACTTTAGTTACAGCCAATCTAAGCGTCTCTATGGCTTAAACAAAAATATAAACAGTAGATTATCTTGTCTTCATATATTCAGACTGAGGTTGCAAACAGAGCCCAAATTACGATGTTTTCCTCATTAACTGCAACTTCACTTATATGATAGTTAAAAACATGCATTGAACTAAACTACAGTAGGTTAACAGACAAACAAACCAACATTTAGCAGAAACACAGTGAATTGAAGAGGATGGATTTATGGTGTCAGGCTCAACTGAAGATGACTATTGGGGTGTAAATCACTGGTTTGATCAAAATCAATAGGCTACAGTGGATTAGGGATGCCAATATGATCGGCCCCCTATCAGTTTTGGCCTATATCGGCCTTAAAACTGAGTATCGGACATCGGCCACCCCACCAATATTTAACCGATTAGCCCTCTGTTTCTAAAAAATCTTCTTCAAAAACTTATTTTTTACAGACTTTAAAACTTATAAAGATTAGGGGTGGCAAAAAATATCAATACACTGAAATATTGCGATATTTTCATATGCTGATATCATATTGACATTCAAAAACGCGGTATGGATCAATTTTATTAATGAAATCTTGGGATATGTCATCTTTCTGTTACAAAATCTTGCAAGATTTCATGAACTATCGTGAGATTTTGTAACAAACGATGAAATCTCGCTAAATTTTTTGTAAGTAAAATAGAATAATACCGTGTTTTTATACATCGATTTGATATCGGCAGAAAATATTGTGATATTTCAGTGTATTGATATTTTGTCCCACCCCTATTTTTCAAATAATCGGAAACAGATAACAAAACTGCTATTTGAAATGTCTGCTTTTTCCCCCAGCTTTAAAATCGGATATCGGCCAAAATTCCAATATCGTGCATCCCTAAAGCGATTCTATTTATTTATTTTTTTTGTTGATACTTTATTGATCCCAATTAGTAAACTTGTTCTCTGCATTAAACCCATCTCAGGTCAAACCTGAGAGCAGTGGGCTGCTATTTAAAGCACCCGGGGAGCAGTTTATGGGGGTTAAGTGTTTGCCGATATCTCAAATATAGTCACAATACGATTTCGATTCAATTTAGGATCCACTGATCAATTTAAAACGATACAAAACAATATTACAAGTAATAAACAAGGTTATCGTTTCTTAACATAATTGTAAGCGTTCTTGGAAGTGCATACAGTGGTTCTGAAAATCATTCATACCCTCCAATTAAAGAAGGAAAAAAATTCAGCTGCCAGTGAAAGAAGTTGAAATTGACAAAATTAATAATAAATAAAAACTCTATGAAAATCTTTACATTGATTTTAAATTGTAGTTCAACAAAAATATTCAAAACAAACACAAAAAAATAAAACGATTATACAAGCATAATGGGGCTCTTAAGCCAAACTTTTGTTGAGCAACATTTTGAGACAATCACTGCAATCAGGTGTTTTCTGTAATGGTCACAAAGACGTCTGCACCTGTTGACAGGTGCTTTGGTTCACTATTCATGGGAAAAGGTGCTCTAATGTGTCTGGGACAGTTTTGTTTGTTTGTTGTTTTTTTTTTTTTTTTTATTATTCTTTTCAACCACAATTCAAAAGCAATAATTTGTTTCACTAAATTATAATTTTGTAAATTTTTATTTATGATTAGTTTCTTGTTATTCAAATTACTATTGTGAGTTTTGCCTTTTTCTTTAATTGGAGGGTACGAATACTTTTGTGGACAACTGTGTGTAGTACAATCCCCCTGTGTCATATGTGTCTACTGCACAACTCTAAAATGCATTTTGTTGTGAAAATGTGTCAGAAGAAGTTCAAAATAAAGCAATTTTATAATAAAAGTGGGTTTAATGTTGAGTTTTTGGCCAATTTTGGATTGTATTGACTTACAATCAATACATAGATCTAAATCGATACATCGATGTAGACCGAACGTATTGTTACACCCCTACTAAAGAAAAGAGGTCAGCCCTTTTAGAGCCTTAAATTGGTAACAAAACACGGAAATTCCTTCAAGTCAATGGAAAGACGTGTGTGTTATAAGATCCAGTCTTTACCAGGAAAAAGAGGAAACTTTGTTTTTGTTTTTTTTTGGTTTGAAAATCAGAGTCCCTCCAGCCTGTTCATGGTTTAAATCATTAGTCCATGTTCATGTTAATAGAATCAGTACCTGCTAATGTGGGATAGATGCATCAATACTTTAATATGTGCCAGTCAAAATATCAGATTTAATACTTCTTTAAATATCACACTATAACTGCTAATACACAACATGTTATTTGACATTACTTTTCAGGTTTACGCAATAAAATTAGAAACAGATCCCTGTGTATTTATTTCATGTCACATGATCACAGAAGCCTATCAGACGTGATGATGATGCTGATGATGACATGTTTTATTATTTTACGGGCTACATGCAGTCTTGCGCTCTTTTCTCTTAAGCCCTTTGTTTGACATTATTTGGTAATTTAATCATCTTATTATCATGTCAAAAAGATTTTTTAAATTTTTATTTAATTTACCCCATTTTATAATATTTTTACAAGCATCTTTTCATATTTCTCTACACGAGTTTTATTCATATTTGAAAATAAAATATTAATGTACGCTTTTAAAATCATGTGATTTTCCTTTAATAGGCAAAAAGTATTTGCATTATACCGATATTGACGATATTGATAATTTACTTATGGTAAAATGTTGGTATTGACCATCTTGCTGATCTCAATTGTTAGACACACACACACACACACACACACACACACACACAGAGCAGAGGACTGCAATGGGACATGTCACTAACCAGATCCATGATTTGTAACCTCCTGCATCATCACAGACCTCTGGCACTATTCACACAGTCCAAAGCAGAGTCAACCCCCCCCCCCACACACACACACCCACCCCCCCACACACACATACACCACTGTTCAGATCTGTGAAGACAGATTAACTTCATGTTAATATATGTTAATACTTCCATGTAACAATAAACTATCATAGGTCTATGTCGCACTTATAAAGAGGAATTATTAATGATTTTAGCTAATTTCACAAACATTAACTTTATCGTGATGGTGAAATATTTATAAATGTACACGTTACAATGTTATGCATCATACATTTGCATATATATTACATATAATACAAACTGAGAGAGAGAATATTACTAATGTCATTCTAAATATGAGCATATTGCTAATGTTCACTAAACATATCAAACACGCGTTTATTTATTTGTCGTGTGGACAGCCTTTGTGTTATATTTCTAATTCAGCTTGTGTCACGTAACTCTAATTTAGTTATTCCTTGTCAGTTAACAGAGTATTGCTGTATTATTTATAATAACTTGTTAATTATCAAATATATATCCACTTTGCTGGTTGGTCAGCTCGATAATCTTCAGGCTTGTCTCGTGCTCTTTTTTTTTATTCCAAGTATTAGGCAAATCGAGATAATCTTTTCTAAAAATCGAAACTTTTGGTTATTTTTGTGCCAAACATATGCCGAACTAACCAGACGATTCCGGTTATACAATATATCTACAATCAGTTTATTCAATCTATTTTTATCATACTATAACAGCTAAGATTGTTCGATGTTTACGTTTTTTCAATGGAATCTGGCGCACAGAGAGCAGATTACTGTGCGGCATTTCTCTAAAAAAAAAAAAAAGAAAAGAAAAAAAGGAAGAAAAAAAAAACTCGAACGGGCAAAGAAAAGGATTTAAGTGAAACTGAAGGTGACCTGACCTGGCAGCGTAAAAGACCTGTTGAACATCTGATAGAGGAGAACTTTGATCCCGCACATGTACAGCCTGAGGAGAGGCACCAACACCGATTGCAGCCACATCATTCAGCCCGCTTCCGCTCCGACACTGTTATGAGTCCGGCCCGAGTCCGGCTGCGAGGATTTAAATCTGTCAGTGGTTCCGCCCTCAGCGGTGTGCGTCACACCCACACTGGGGTAACAGGGGTCCGCATTTACAATGAAAGAAAGGGGGGGGGACAGGAGGAAATGAGAGGGATATTACAATTTTTTATTGTGTATCCTTTTGACTGTTATGGTGGAACCAAATCATAGTTGCTCGATTCTTCAATAAGTCCAACCTTGTGCTCAAAAACCACAAAACTGAATGTGAAGTCTAAAAATATTCCCATAAAACAAAGCTGTCATTAATTAGTCTGTATTTATACATAATTATGACATAATTACATAATAATGAACCAATAGTTACACCAATTGTTTTGGGCTGCCATCTGCGGTTTTGGTTCTTGGAAATGTTATACAAAACTCTCCCAATGTTCCAATAAATATCAATAATCAATGGCATTAAAAAAAAATACCACTGCTGTGTAATCATTTAACTAATGTAATTCCCATGACATGCATGGGGACTATAATTGACAACCAACAGAGCTGAATCGTCACATGGACCCTTTTCGTTGCCAGGGAACAGTAATACTTTTTTACAGGGAAGTGGGGTTACGATCACATGGGAATATTGGTGCGGGTCCATCATGCTGCTGGAGTACTTTGTAAAAGATCACAGAATATCAATATTCCAGTTTGATAATCACAAAGATGACAAATCTTTTGAGTAGCCTATATCAGCCCTGTAATGTTGGTGTCTAAGCTCAGTGACTATAATTCAAACACAAACACGAGTAGGATATGACAATGCCAGCTAACGAGCAAATAAAATATTTTTTCAATTTGATTCAATTAAATTAGATTCAATTCCAAATTTATTTATATAGCACATTTAAAAAAAACCTCAGCTGATTGAGATGTTTCACAACAGCAACTGCATCACATATAGAACAGGTAAAAATAGTCACAAAAAAAATTAGCAACAAAAACTAAATAAAAGTGTTTAATAGATGTTGCACTCGGAAGTCAGAAATTCCGGAAATTCTGCCTTCCGAGTTGGAAGTTTCAACTGGAACGACCCCTGAGGTCAGATTTCCGACTCGGAAAGTTGGAGAAGACTCACTACCGCCCAGCTGCGCCCAGTGTTTGTAGAAGCTCCTGTATTGTTACATGTTTTACTTCTGACTAATTTTTGTCTCATTAAAGGTACAGAATGTAAAAAATCAAAGGCAGAAAAATGTGATAAATAATTCAAAACTGTGTTGTGTAAGTTGTGTTGAGTTTCTCTGAGATCATTTGTGCTGACAACCTTTAAGATTCTCCCTCTGTTTACTCCTTTAAAGGAGTGATAATATAGCAGTGAAAACTAGTTTATGTTGTTGGCATTACTGCATATGTAAATACTTCAAAGAAAAAAACGGCATTTTTTTACAGCGGGGTATTGTTTTGAAACGCCAGACCTCACTTCCTCAGTAATACAGTTGGGTCCGGTGATGATATGGAGCTTTACCCGGAGACCACGTTGACTTCATTTTGATTGGCTACACCTTATTGAGCTATGTTTATCAGACAAGACAGCATTTAGAAAATAGATAAACTTACAGGTAATAGAAAGGTTGTGGCCCCCTCCCTCAGTGTTGCTGCAGAAGTTTTCTTTTAAATCCATTTGTTTGAAAACCCAGACCTGACTGCACAGAAGTTACTACTCAGCTACACACACGCAGCTGAACCAGATAGGGAGGGGGAGCGAAGCAAACGGTGCATAGACCGTTAGGAGAGAGGGGGGGGGTGCTGTTTACTTGATAGTGTGCTCTTATTGGAGCAATTGAATTGCGTAGAATGATAGAACTACGTAGAATGATAGCCTGCTGTCTGATTCAACCGTTTCTGAGCAGAGAGACAAAGCTGACAGACCATAAACAGGAACTTTGATTCTCACTCTGGACATTCACATGGCCTCATCAGTGCACAACAGATCATATTATACCCCCAAAACCCCAGAAAAGTGAAATTTGATGTCATGACACCTTTAAGGACAACCTGGATTCATTCCTCTGAGATTCTTCAGCTCCAAACCACCACCTTCACACATCTTGGAAATCTGGATTTTAACCACCACTGCTGGAATCAAGACTCCCATTCCATCCGTCCTCAAACTCTGCAAACCTGTCTGCCCTCCAACGATCTCCTCCACCTGTCTACAATTCTCTGGAACCACTTATCCACGGACTGGATCCCACTCCTTATTAACCCTCACAGTAAGCTTTTACCCTTCAGCATCTTCCAATATCACTTCTTAGTCTCACAATCTCATCCCCTTCTTCCAGTGATCCCATTTCCCGGCCTCTCCAGAACCCACCTTGGACTATAACCACTTACCGTAATACACATCTTAAATTCTATTGTCTCCTGAGAGTGTTGCATGTGGGTCAGGCAGTTATCTAAAACCATGACATGTATATATATATATATATATATATATGTGTGTATATATACAGTAAATATTGAAAAGAAGCTCTCAAATTAGGACATTTAGCAAGTTCTTTAATAGTTAATACATTATAAATAAATGTTTTATACTGCGGGTCATTCATAAATCAGTGTGATGATGAACATTTGACTGGTGTGAAATCGTTTTCCTGTTGGGAATAAAAAAAAAAAATCTGTATCTCTATATGAAATGGTCTTGTTGTGCAAGTTTTTCATCATGGATTAATGGATTTTACAATTATAAGAGGATATAACACAGCAGCATGAATGAAGCATCATGTGGACCCTTGTATTAGTTCATAGGGCATTGAAACAGAGGGAGATCTGTTAATTTTCAACCAAAGGGGCATTGGCATAGCTGAGTTGCCCCTCCAGACTCCCCCAACCACAAAAATATTCAATGACTTTAAGAAAAAAAAAAAAGAAAAAGCTATGTCATGCTGCTACAGCAAGTTATCTTTCCTGGAGTCTGCTGTAATGCTCTTCCACATGTAAAGAGACCTGAATTCATCTGAGACTCTAATGGGGTGAGAGCTGAATTAGAATGCAGGACACTGACTAAAATTATTCAAAACCAAACTTTATCACCATGGGCAGATGGTCGTAAACAGGTAGGGTGGACGAAAAGACAATTTAGACCAGTCTGCAGCTTAATGTCACTGGATCAGAACATTCTGTCTCATCAAATCAAAGGTTTGGTCTTGATTTGTTTTAAATCACGCCTTTATGGAAATCTAATACCTCTCTTATTGGTGGTGTACCCCAAGGGTCCAGCCTCGGACCACTGCTTATCACACTTCAGCAGGGGTCTGCAACCTTTACAATCCAAAGAGCTATTTTTCGCCTCAACTAGCTAAATAAAACTTATTTAGAGCCATATGTTCCACAGCCTTTTGATAAAAGGCAACCTATCTTTTTTTTTCTTTTTTTTTCAATAAATACTTACTATAGAAAATTTGCTGTCATTTTAAAGGAATCAGTTTGTTTCTACTTTTAGGTTTAAAATAAAAAAAAAATCTTGCAAGAAGAGTGTAAATTTTGGAAGAGGATTAGAGCCACTGAAGAATAAAAAAAAAAAATCTGAGAAAAAAGTCAGAATTCTGACTTTTTCAGAAATTGAAAAAAAAATAATCTCCTGAAAATAATTTTTTTTTTTCAAATGTTCTGGAAAAAAGAATTCAAAGATTAAAGTCAGAATTCTGAGGTTATTATTTTTCTTTTAATTTAGTGGCCCTAATCCTCTTCCGCAGTAGATAAGTATGGGAAATTATGTGGGAAAAAAAAGCCCAATTTCAAAGCTAATGACAAGAGAAATAGTTTTAAAAAGAAAACCCTGCAAACGTTATTACACTGTAAAATGTTTAATATGAGTCAAAGAGCTGCCTTAAAATTAAGAGTTGAATGGAGAAAAAATTGTGTGTGTTTAAGATGCGTTTGATTAAGTATTTTAATTGATAATAAAATACCAGGTTTGTTAATTTGACATAAAATAAGCCTACATTAGGACAACAAAAATGCCAAAATGCAATTTAAAGTGTATTATGTGCCAGTATTTTGAAATATTAGGATGTTCTTTATTGTTTTTAGTCAAAGTTATTGAGAGTCAGGTCAGAGAAAGAGAGGTTGCAGAACCCTGTACTATAGGGATATATCAGGTATCAGAATATTTTTTTTCCTTTGTTCGCAGATGACCTTCAGGTCTATTTATTTATTCAATCAAACAGCAAAATCCACTGCAGCTGTTCCTTAACTTACTTTAAAACTAACTGAATTGGAACTTTCTCTCATTTTCTAACATAGTGTGATCTCCAAGGTGAAGCCTCGCCTTCAAAATTATTTTCTAACAATTTCTCAAATCCTTCTTCCAAGGTAGAGAAAAGATTAATTACTTTGTGGTTTTGACAGTTGAGGGTTTTTATCAGAGGTGTCAAAAGTTGGGTAGAAGTAGAAAGTAGAAACCCTGTCCGGCGGTTTTTTCAACCAATCACTGAACCAGCTGGGTTTAATTAGCTCCTCTCCCACATAGATAAGCTCGTTAGTGAAAACAGCTGTTCTAAATGTACTGGCATCCAAAAACATGGCAGGATTTGTACTTTAAAACTACTTTTACTTCTATTTTTGACACCTCTGGTTATTATTTACCCAGCATGTTATTTCACCAGGACAGAAAACCACAATGTTGAATTAAGATAATCAGCGCCAGCTAGCAGCAGCAAGTCGTGGCTAACAGCAACAAATAGCAACTAAGAGTGACTAACAACTGTTGTACACAAAATGCTATGAATGTTGTTTTTCCTTTTCCTTTTCATCTGCCTGTAACTTGATACATATCTTTATTTGTAACCTTGTGTTAATTCCAAGCGGCAACCTCCGGTGGCGAACAGTGAGGCCAATGCGGAAATCCGGAAAAGTGCTAAAAAAATTATAGTTTTTTCTTCATCCGTGGGGCTGCAAAACATTGCAAATCCCCATAGCTACCATGTTAAAAAGACCAACTTCACAGCAGAAATAAACATGTTTACAGCCTGGTTCAAAAAGTCATTTTAGGTTTGATAGGTCAAGTTTACCTTCATGCTAACTGTGAGGGGGGTGATTTTTTTTTTTTTGCAACTCATCCATTTAGATGTTACTTAAATCTTTAAATTAAACAGAATTAGGGGCGTATCATTTTGACAAACTGGTGACAGACCGGATGCTGGATACCGGCCTGCCGACCGTTGGCTAACAGTTAGCTCCTTGTTTTCTCTCAGTAATGCTGTGTTCCATTTACCTTGGAACTGGGAAGTGGGAACTGGGGATTGACGTTACACCCAACCAACTTGCGTTCCAGTTCACTGGTCGGAAAATCCTAGTAAGACAACATATTTGCTAGGCTATTGTTATTAACCGTTGTTAGCACAGCAGGCGTTGGAGTTCACATTAACCACATGAAAAATGTGAATTACACTACACCAGCTTCACCTACATCTATATTAAACAATACCACGTATATGACTGATTTAATGCAACAAAAAATTGTCAGGAGTGAAATAAATGTATCATTACAGAAGTTTCTACAACTGCTAACCCGACTGCTAACACTGGGTGCGGCCATGTTTAAATCTCTACTCGGAGGTGGTAGGATTGTCTGACTTTTCAAATGGGAAATCCCACCTGGGAGGCCATTCCAGTTGAAACTTCCTACTCGGAACTGGGAATTTCCAAGTTCCAAGTTCAAATGTAATGCAACATAAGGTCTCAATCTGTAGCAGACTAGCAAAATGGTGGTTTTTAGCAGCTAACAGCAAGTCCAAACATGTCTTACCTTTAGCCCGCCGCTGAGGAAGCTAATCTTTGTTAGTTCTTGTTAGTTTTAAGTTAGCTCAGTTAGCATTTAGCTCAGTTAGCATTTAGCCCAGAGTACATTGGCTGTCAATCATTTGCCCCAAGGCAATTCTTTGCCCATTTTAGTATTTTCTGGGAGTGACGACACAAGCGACACGGCAAGATGGCGATGGTGGGAAACGCCAAACTGGCTTCACTGTCAGCTCTTCAGATGTGACCGGATGCTACGTCCATTTTTTTTTTTTTCACAGTCTTTGGTTGATTCAACCAAGTAAAAAGAGCAGAAGCTTAATGATAATCAAACAGGAAAATTCACTGTAGCCTTTACTTGACTGAAATAACTAGCTAACCTTAAAACCTTTTCCATTTTCCAACTTAGTAGTTTCCTGGGTGAAGACTTGAAGAAAGTCCTTACTGTCTTTCATCACCTCTTGACTGCATTAATGTTTTTAATCTCGTGTTTGCAAGGAAACCAACTCCATTATAAGCATTTACATCCTTGCTTGTGTACTATTGTTACCATCACACTAATATGATGATCGGCATTTTTGTTTAATTAAAACTAGCTAACCTTTAACAATTAGCTTAATTAATGTGTAGTTTGCAGGCAGAGCTGTTACTGATGATACATCATTTCCAGTAGGTGTTGTTTGAGACGGGTGGTGCTCACTCACCACCTGATGGTGTAAACGTGACAAATAATCTCCTAATCTCTTTGACTGCTACCTGTTGGGAAATGATTTGTATTTGAAATAATCTGTTTTGATCCGAGTCTTTATTTTTTGTTTTTAACCGTCAGCCAGACACACCCTGTTTGCTATTTATACGGACACTTCTGTCTGAATTTACACATTTACCTCTGCTGTGTGTGGAAAACCAGACTACAGTTGTCACGATGAAGATCGCCTTTCTTCTGATTCTGGCTGTAGGAGCAGTGGCAGTACGAGGTGAGCAGATGCTTTCAGAGCTCAGATACTAAAGTTTGTTGAATAGAGCATCAGCTGAGGTTTTATTCTGGATTTTAAACAGAATACAAATTTGATGTGGTCTTGTTTTGCCTCTCATCTACAGGAGGAGATCAGGATCAGAACCCTGTTGATTATGGTGAGTAACCAGACTTCCCAAAGGAGGATAAAACTGTCAGACTCTTTGAGGGCCTGTGTACTTTAAGCAGTTTTTTTTCTTCAAAACTTAGAATAATAATAAATGTTTCTCTAATTTTTTTTCCTGATAAATGGAAAAATCAGGTAACGAGCATCTCAACTTGATTTTTTTTTTTATCTAAGAGAACTTGTGTGATGTACTATTTACCTTAGCTACTGTACACTGTGTTAACTCACATTCTAAACTGTGTTGAACTCATTTGATCATCAAACTAGATACATAATGTAACACAAAGGGGCAGAATAGTCTGCTCAACTATAAAAAAGAAGAGAAAGGGGGAAAAACTAAACAAAAAATAAAAAATAAATCCAAAATTTAAAATAAATGGAAAAAAAGAGAAAAAAAAGAAAAGAAAGAAGAGGGGAGGGAAGAAAAAAAAATAAAATATATATATATGTATTTTTATTTTTATTTAAAAAATAAATAAATAAAATAAACAAAAAACAACTATTTAACCAATCAGCCCAATGTTTCTAAAGTGTAAAAAAAAACAAAAAAACTTTTTTCTTCCTCAAAAACTTCTTTTTGACAGACTTTAAAACTTCTAAAGACTAAATGTCAGAAAAAATATCAAAATACTGAAATATCGCAATATTTTCATATGCTGATATGATAAAGACATTAAAAAACGCGGTATCGATCTATTTTACTAATGAAATCTCAAGATATTTCATTGTTCTGTTATGAAATCTCACAAGAATTCCAGAAAATTTTGCGATATTTTCAAATGCTGATATATTGACATTTAAAAATGCAGTATCGACCTATTTGACTAATGAAATCTTGTGATATTTCATTGTTCTGTTGCGAAATCTCGCAAGAATTCCCCCAAATTTTGCGATATTTTCATATGCTGATATCATATTGTCATTTAAAAATGCTGTATCGATCTATTTTACTAAGGAAATCTTGCAAGAATTCACAAAATATCGTGAGAGTTTGTAACAGAACAATGAAATCTCGTGAGATTTTGTAAGAAAAATAGATTGATTCCGCAATTTTGAATATTGATTTGATATTGGCATATGAAAATATCATGATATTTCAGTGTATTGATATTTTTTACCACGCCTATTTTTCAAAGTGTTGGGAATGGATAACAGAACTGCTGTTTGCAATGACTGCTTATTTTTTCAGCTTTAATATCGGTATCTATATCGGTTATTGTCCACATGAGTTTTGAAGGAGCCCTATCATGAAAAATGGACTTTAAAGAGCTTTTAGAATGTAAGTGTGTTATTTCCTAATGGAAAAAAATTTAAAATGTTATTTTTTTTTATATATTTAAATTTAGAAAAATAAATAAAAATTTAAACAAAGGGTGCTCTCCGGAAAAGGGGACCACCCGGAAAGAGGAAGGAAGCAAAGGAAGAAAGAAAAGGGGGGGTAAGGAAAGAAGAATGTAAGGAAAAAGAAAAAGAGAATCTATACACAGGGAGAAAAAAAACAACAAGGAGGAGAAGATAGAGACAGAGAGAACAGGAAAAGAAAATAGACGTAGGTTAGAAGAAATTTATTTTTTTTTTTTTTTTTTTTTAAGTTTTAGAGGACAGGAAGAGGGGGAGAAGGGAAAAGGGAAGGTAGGGGGGGGGGGGGGGGGGGGAGGGGGAGAAGAAGAAAAAGGGAAAGGGGAGGGATAAGAAGGGGAGGGAAAAAAAAAAATGTAAATTCTAAAAACATAAAGTGAGAGGGGAAGTTGAGTGAAAGAGAAATCAAAAAAGAGAAAAAAAGGAAAGGGAAAAACAATAGGGAAGAAGAAAAAACAAATAAGATATATAAATAATTTTGAAATATATAAGAAGGGGGGGAGGGAGTGGACTGGGAATAGAACAAATAAAACAATGGGCGGGGAGGGAAAGGGGGTGATTATAATCGTAAAAATAATAATATATAAAATACAGGGAGGGGGGGGGCCGAGAGAAAACAAAAAAAAGGGCGTTGGGGGGGGGAAAGAGGGGGAAAAAAGGGAATGGTGAGTCGGAAGGGAAACGAATAAGAGAAAAAAAAAATAAAAAAAATATATTATAAAAATATTAAAAGGAAACTTAAATGTATAATATTGACATATCTGAAATCGGCCAAAATTCCAATATCGTGCATCACTACTTAAAACCACACATATTATAAGCAGCTTCAAAGCAAGTCAGTCTGTAGCCGCAGCAGCTGCACCGTAGTCACATGACTTTGAAAGGAATGCTGGGATATGAAGTTCCTCCAGGATAACAGTGACTTTTATACATGCTGGACCAGTGGAGCAACAAGATCTTGCAAGATTTTGTAACAGAATGAGATCTTGCTAAATTTCATTAGAAAAAAAATGTCTATACGATCAAACGGATACTGATATTTTCCAACATCACATTTTAAAACTGATATCAGCTGATAATATCGGTTGACTGATTATATTTCTAATTAAAACAAGTGCTAGCTGGCCCTGATTCACAGGTAAACCTCCAAAAAATGCCGATAAAAGGTCAAAAGACTGAGGAACTGTCTGCAGGTACGAACAGAAGTGAGATGGAGATGAGAAAAAAAGTCAAACAAAATGAATGAAAATAAATACTTTATTAATCCAAATCAGGAAGTTTCTTCTCTGCATTTAACCCATCTCAGGTTGAACCCGAGAGCAGTGGGCAGGCAATTACAATTTCTTCCACAATGACAGGGACTTTTATACATGCTGGACTGCTGCTAATGGAACATTAGGACATTTCTAATTCTATTATGATAATCTAATGACATCAATGCAGTTTTGGACATTTAAATTCAGTTCAACTTAATTTGTACAGCACCAGTTCACAACATAATATCAGAGAACTGGACTGACTGGAAATTCAAAGATTAGATCTCCCAGAATAACTTGTAAAATCTATGACATCACATAACTAAATTTTTTAAGATAGTAGTCTGTGAAGCCATATCTAAACTTGGTAAATACTCAGACGTCTCACGTTTTCATGTACATCAGCTCTTCTGTTTCATGAGACTGAGACTGAAAAGTCACATGACCACATGAACAATAAACCAGGCTGTGAAGTCACCAGAAACAGGAAGAAAAGATAAATTTTAGAGAGTGTTGTAATTATTCTAACAGGAAACAAACCTGAGAAGCAACAAAAACAACTGTGGTGAACATCAGTTGTGTCAATTCAACTTTATTTCTACAGCATTCGTTGACAACAACGTCATCTAATGGCACTTTTACAAATTTTATACTTTAATTCAGTCAAATTCATTGAAGTCCAGTTATAATCCAATTAAAACAATCTATGTTCCACATTAGTCCAATTTATATTAACTGTGTTCATGTAAAGCTTTAAATAAAAAATAACTTTGTCAAGAAAACCAACAGATTCAATGTGCTGCACATGGAGACAGTGGAGAGGGCAGGAAAGAGGAGTCACCAAGCAGGGATACCTGCTGAAAAAGAAGAAAAACACAAACTGATGACATCAGTAATGTCAGATATTCCTATATGGGGCCCAGTGCATCATGGGACGCCCCTCAGAAGCAGAACAAAAATGGTTGGATAAGGGTCTCTAACCATAACCATAAGAATTAACACAACATGCACAGAACAGAAATGACTTTCAGGTCATGTGACTTCTGAGAAGCAGAATCAATCGTCCTGATGAGGCTGAGGATGGGTGGAGGTGACCAAACATCACCAATCCCAGGAGCAGTGTTACTCCCTGCTGACTTAAACTCCCTGATGGAGTAACACCTCAGTGTTTCGTCACTTCTCCTCCTGTCTGAAACACCCACAGTGTTTTCTTTAGAGATTCCAGTTTCTGTTACACGGGATGAAAACTTTATCTCCTGTCATCTGGGCTGAACTGATGAGCTGTTGCTTCATTATGTAGAAACATTGCAAGCTGGACTCAAACCAGACCTCAAATTATGCAAGATAGCTATTAAAAAAACAGCCACAGAGTTGGTAGACCATTCCTTAACTCTCAAACATGTTGAAACGTAGCTCAGACACTCATTTCCTGTAAAGGATGTCTTCCAAGCCTCATTACTTTATTCCAACTAAATGTTTCCTTCCCCACAGATATCATTCAGGACCCAGAGGTTAACCGACCCAAACGCTGGAGTGGTAAGCCAACAAAACCTTTTACAACACATCAAACAAGACAAACTCCATGTTAAAGATTTATTTTACTGAATAAAACAGACAGATGTCAGACTTGAGGAGGAATTTCATGATGTTTTTCTTCCTATGACAATCAGGCCATGGACACACTTAGTTTGCAATCTTAAGCTGCATAGCCAACTGGCTGAATTGCATATGTACAGTTGCCCCCTTCCTGATTTCTTATTTTTTTGCATATTTGTCACACTTATGTGTTTCAGATCATCAAACAAATTTAAATGTGAGACAAATATAACACAAGTATACAAAAAATGCAGTTTTTAAATGAAGATTTTTATTTTTAAGGGTGGGGGGATTCCAACCCACATGGCCCTGCGTGAAAAAGTGATTGCCCCTTAAACCTAATAACTGGTTGGGCCACCCTTTGCAGCAACAACTGCAATCAAGCGTTTGTAATAACTGGCAATGAGTCTTCTACAGCGCTGTGGAGGAATTTTGTTCCACTCATCTTTGCAGAATTGACGGCCCCGCCCGCGGGCAAGGCGCCGCTCCTCCTGGCATCTTCGTGGATGGTGGGTGGTTTTGTTAATGGAAAGGGATGGGGTCAGCACTGTCTGGTTCTGAGAGGCTGGGGAGGGCGTATTTTGCTTCAAGCACATGCAAAGTTTGCGGCAGCCACAACAACTGACGGGATAAAATGAAGGGCCTGTTAGGTAGGGACAGCGAGGAAGGCCTTGCTGGAGAAATTGGTTCCCCTCGTTGTTTGTGGCTCGCGCTACAGCTGTTTTGGCGTGGTCGGTATGCGCTGGGTAAGGTGTGGGTAGTACGTCGATATGCCGCCCTGGCTCCAGCTGCGCCAGCTGCTCCGCTCTGGGCTGGGGGGGCCGGAACAGCAGCAGCCGGAGCGGGCAAGAACTGGGGCGAGGCGGCCGGCGCCCCGGCCGAACGGGGTTGGGGCCGCGGCCGGGCCGCCCGGCCAGCGCGCCGAGGGCCGGGAGGGAGGGCGGGCTTAGCCATAGGTCAATTGTTGTAATTCAGCCACATTGGAGGGTTTTCCAGCATGAACCGACTTTTTAAGCTCATGCCACAGCATCTCAGTTGGATTCAGATCAGGACTTTGACTAGGCCACTCCAAAGTCGTCTTTTTTTTTTTTTTCTTAAGCCATTCAGAGGTGGACTTGCTGGTGTGTTCTGGATCATTGTCCTGCTGCAGAACCCAAGTGTGCTTCAGCTTGAGGTCACCAACAGATGGCTGGACATTCTCCTTCAGGATTTTTTGGTAGACAGCAGAATTCATGGTTCCATTTACCACAGCAAGTCTTCCAGGTCCTAAAGCAGCAAAACAGCCCCAAACCATCACACTACCACCACCATATTTTACTGTTGGTATGATGTTCCTTTTCTGAAATGCCGTGTTACTTTTACGCCAGATGTAATGGGACCCACACCTTCCAAAAAGTTCAACTTTTGTCTCGTCAGTCTACAGAGTATTTTCCCTAAAGTCTTGGGGATCATCAAGATGCTTTCTGGCTAAACTGAGACGAGCCTTTATGTTCTTTTCGCTCAGCAGTGGTTTTGGTCTTGGAACTCTGCCATGCAGGCCATTTTTGCCCCCCAGTCTCTTTCTGATGGTGGAGTCATGAACACTGACCTTAATTGAGGCAAGTGAGGCCTGCAGTTCTTGGATGTTGTTCTGGGGTCTTTTGTGACCTCTTGGATGAGTCGTTGCTGTGCTCTTGGGGTAATTTTGGTCGGCCGGCCACTCCTGGGAAGGTTCACCACTGTTCCATGTTTTCACCATTTGTGGATAATGGCTCTCACTGTGGTTCACTGGAGTGCCAAAGCTTTAGAAATGGTTTGGCCTTTAGACGATGATTAATGCTTTGTTCTCATTTTTTCTGAATTTCTTTGGATAGCAGATTAACTTATCAGAAGGTCCCATTTAGGTTTGATTGAGAACAGGTGTGGCAGTCCAGCGGGAAATGAAATTGGGGAGGCAATCACTTTTTCACACAGGGCCGTGGAGGTTTGGACCCCCCCCCCCCCTTACTAATAAAAATCATTTAAAAACTGCATTTTCTGTTTACTTGTGTTATCTTTGTCTCACATTTAAATTTGTTTGCTGATCTGAAACATATAAGTATGACAAACATGCAAAAAAAAAAAAAGAAATCAGAGGGGAACACTTTTTCATACAACTGTATTTCACAAACTTGCTCTTGTGCTACAGCAGTTACTGGAGTATTCCAGTAACCATCGTAGCACCGGGCAGCATATTAGAGAACTTAGACCACATAGAGTTGCCAAATTTGAAGGGTGCAAACAAAATGATGGGCATGGGAACCACAGGGGTACAGTAGCGGTATCATAAGGCCTCCCAACCAAACACCCCCTGGCAGTCATGCTTGCAACTGCTGCCCTTGGCCAGGTTCCCCAGTTAAGAATAAACAACATTAGGACGATTTTACCAAGGAAGGGGCAATGAGCACTCTCTTAGATGTTCTTAACAGAAGCAATCGAGATCAGATACATCAATCAGCAACCAGTGATCCAGCTTCAGATAGAGTAGCGGGCGGAGCTGAGCTTAATTAGCTGACACCTGTGAGGACCTGATATGTCTTGGGTCCACATTCTTACCCCGTCAGATGTAATTTCACTAACACTCTGTGCATACTAAATGTGCCGTTAAATTTGTAATAAAACCCATGATTATGCAGACTTTTGATGGTCATAGAGTCACTTGTTTGTCTTTCTGTGGTTAGTCCAAGGGGCAAAGTCCGCTGGAGAAAAGTGAAGCAAAGTTAAATAATTGTAATTCAAATTGGACCCTAAACTACCCCTGCTGGTTACTCACATCTTGCAAATGTATGGTGCTATTTTAAGGAAATGTGCACTGATAACCCATCATTATGACACAAAAAGCACAAAGCAGCTATGTTATTGAGTATGCAGAATAAAAAGCATGTATATTCTGGACCTTACTGTTTGACTTCGTCTTCTGAGTTGACAATGACGGTGCTAACTTGATGTGTCCAACAGGAATCAGCATCTTTGATTCACTCCGTGGACAAGGAGGTAAAGGTGAGGTTCTTATTTTCTAACGTGTAGTTTCATGTATTTCAGTTCAATTTTTCTAAGCAGTTGTGTTCACACCCATGTTTTCCAGTTAAATTTCTTTAATTTTTATTTAGCTTATTATCAAGTCCATGGTATAAAGCATAAATTTCATGTCATAAAAAGAAATACGCATTCAACAACAGCAGGTAGGTAAGACCTGATTTATATGTTATCTTTGGTTGTTCAGACAGAAGAAACATTAAAAATTTATACACTGATGGATACTGCAAGTAATATTTTGGCAAATACTTTGACCCCCAATCTACAACCACAGTGGAAAAATAGAAAATGAAAGTCAAAGTCATGATTTTAAATCTTCATTTCAGAAAATGTAAATATGATTTTTTTTCTATTAATGTTTAGGTTTATTTTTCAAGTGATGTCACATCCTCCTCGTTTGTTCTGTGAAACAGGACGTGGTGGTCAACCTAGTTTAGGATCCTCAATCCTGAGCTGTGTTCAAAATCGCTCCCTATCACCGATGTAGTGCACTACATAGTGAGCACGCCATTTTGTAGTGTTGTTCGAATTCTGTTCTCTACTTTTCATCCACGACTACATTGTCCACTATACAATACCCACAATGCACTGCAAATGTAAGTGTACAAGCGATGTACAGTACCCATTTTACTCCTGTATACCACAGTGCAATGCGGCCGTGTTTAGTGATCGCAGAAGAAGAAAAATGGCGAAGCAGCTTTTCGTGTAAATAAATGTAAGTAATGTTAAAGTACCAACATTTGCTTTAGTGGTGTTGTTGTGTAGCTTTTAACAATAACGGTATTTCTTCATAGCAGGAAAGCTGTCTGTTCATAACTGTTAGCTACCGCTACTGCATGTCACAGCAACACCTGGCGCATCTGCTGACGTCACCCCATGTAGTGTCCGAAATCTCCTCCCGCCGTTTCCTACATAGTGTACATGATATAGTGGACTACATCATCTTCACTAAGAAGGGAATAGGGAGTGAGTGGATGAGTGGATGATTTCGAACTCAGCGCTGGTTTTTGAGGGCTGTTATCCTGCAGGTTTTAGGAGTTTCCTGCTGTAACGTCCCTGATAATTACCCACTGATTTGAGTCAGGTGTGTTGCAGTGAAACTTCACTCTTTAGCCTGGATTTCAGATTTACTTAAAATATTTGATAAAATGTACTAAAATAATTTAAGTGTGATGTTGGAACTAAGAAATACTGAGTGCACTCTACTGATTTGTAAAAAAAAAAGTTGAATTTGTTAATAATTTTAAGTTAGATGGAAACAAATTTCCAAGTTTTGGTCATGACCATCCCCCTGCATGTTGTTCAGCATGAACAAGCGCGACTTGATTTTTACAGAAGCAGACTTTTCAGCGGTTCGAGGAAGCATTTGCCGGACAAATAAAAAGTACTTTTTTTTAAAAACACTTTGACTCATTAGTTGTTTATCTCCACAGAAAAGTATTAAACCAGTTGATAATGCAAAATAAAGTAGAAGACTCAGCCACACAGCTATTTTTACAAGTTAACACGGTGGATTAAAAAACAAACAAACAAACAAAACTAATTTGTGAAGGTGCAATGAGATTTTAAGTGTTTTTTAAAAAAATTTAAAAAGAGATTTTTAAAAAGCATTTTTAAGTAACATCAACTTGTAATTTACGGGGTGGTACTTAAATTGACTATTTTAGTGAATTGAAAAGTTAATGTGAAATAGACTCAAGTTATCTAGTTTTACTAAGAAAAGTTGAGGAAACTGGTTAAAATTTAAATAATCTCAACTTATCTGGGCCTGGAGTGAACTTAATATATTATATATCATACATATTTAGAATTTTCTTTATGTATCAAGGGAGGGGGGAAGGGTAGAGGAGGTGGGGGGTTGTTAATTTATGTTTATTGAATGTTATAAAAAGGGGAAAAAATTTCGGAATGTCTTATTTTGCATTTTGATACCAGATAAATAGAGTGTATATAAAATTGCTATTTCAGTGAATTTAAAAGTAAAGGTGAAATACACTCAAATTTTTATCACGCATTTCTTAAAATTTATGGCAAACAGTTTCCTGAAATTTTTTGAGTTATCTCAACTTCTCCAGGCTGAAAGTGTTCAGGACACTGTCCTTGAGGACCAGGACTGAGGATCCCTGATCTAGCACATAGACCAGAGTGTGTATGGTGAATAGGGATTGACCGATACAGATTTTTTAGGGCTGATACCGATTTTTTCTCATCACCTTCACCCAATGGTCCATGCAACCTTCTGATACTTGGGACCGATACAGATTTGACTCCCAAATTAATATAATGAAGGATACAATGAAAAGTAAATTTTTGGGTCTCTTTTAATATAAAGAAATAAACAAATCACTTCAAATAAATTTATAAAAAGGAAACGTGCACTTCTAAACAAATATTAAACAGAAACATTAAACTTGTGATAAATATATTCATAAAAAAGTCCATAAATTATGCCAAGTGGGGGTATCGGCCAACGGTCTTGACGTATCGGCCGATGTCAACACTGCCAAAAAACGCAAATATCGACGCAAAATATCGGCCGACTTATGTATCGGTCTATCCTTGGAGGTGAACATGGTCTTGGTCTTTGGAGAATTCCTTTCATCTGCATGGTCTTTTTCATTCATCTATCGCTTATCATCTTTGTAAGAAAGAGGATTAGAGCCACTGAAAAGAAAAAATAAAATTCTGAGATTAAAGTCAGAATTCTTGCTTTAATCTCAGAATTCTGACTTTTTTCCAGAACATATAAAAAAAAAAAAAAAAAAAGAATTTAGGAGATTTTTTTTTTTTTCAATTTCTGAAAAAGTTATAATTCTGACTTTTTTTTCTCAGAAATCTTTTTCTTCAGTGGCCCTAATCCTCCTCCATATGTTTGACTCTTGTTACTAAACTGATTGATTTTATTCTCTTTATAACAAATTGAAAGTGAGCCAAAGATTTTATGATATGATGAAAAAAGTTTGTAGATTTGGTTTTTATTCGTATTTCTGCTGTGCTGGGATAAAAATCAAGGCTAATGGGGCAACAAAAGTTGGCTTCACCGGAAATATCCTGCAAAAGTCACACGACTGAATACAAACAATCTGGGTTTTTTTCACTCTCTTTCTTTCTTTTTAGCTGAAAGTCTGTTGGAGAAAATGAGCTGACTTAAATAACAGAAAATCATAAGTACAATACTGGTTTCCTCTGTGAAAGTGGAAATATCTGTCCTTTTTCTGTTTGACTGCAGTAGTTTTCCTTCGTCCGTTCTCGCTGACAGACATGAAGGTGTAAACTATCATCACTGTGTTGCAGGAAGCTCCTCTGGGACCAAACCAACCAGACCCAGTGGAGGAGGTGTGTGTTCAAGCTTAACTCATTTACCAGAGCTGTGGTCCTTCATATCAATACGCGCTCTTTTGTTTTTTCAAATTTAGATGGATTTGGGTTCAACCTGGAAGATGCTCTTCATCCAGGTAAATCTATCATTTCCACCTATAAAGCTGCATCACCCTAAGAGAGCAGCCGCTGAGGGACATGGGGAGGGGGTTTACTTTGTCTTCTTAGATGATGTAACAGATAAAGAGATATGAAGAAGAGTTAAAAGTTTGGATCAAGATTGTGTCTCACTAACATCCTGTTTTTGTTGTAGATCCTCAAACTTCCAAGCCCTCTGCAGGAAGTAAGTTCATTTTTAATAGACTTAAACTCAAAGACATTTGTGGTTTATTTAGGTTGTTAAGTTTGGTAAGCCTGCTGAACTCAATTTTTTTGGACTAAGCTTAATTTCTTTTTCCATTCCTAGAAGACTCTGGGTTCAGACTGGAGGATGCTCTCCATCCAGGTAAAGCTGTGGCTAGTCATCCTCAGAATTATACCCTCCAGTTAAAGAAAAGGGTAAATTTACAATAGTAATCCAAATAATAAGAGATTAAAGAAACTAAAAATAAATAAAAATTTACAAAATTATAAGCCAGTTTAATAAAATATTGCTTTTGAATTGTGGTTGGAAATAATAATTAAAAAAACAAAACAAACAAAACTGTTGCTCAATAAAATTTCAGCTTAGAAGCTCCATCATGCTTGTTTATTGTTTTATGTTTTTGTTTGTTTGTAATATTTCTTTTAAACCACAATTCAAAATCAGTATCATGATTTTCATAGAATTTTTATTTATTATTACTTTTCTCAGTTTAATCTTATTTCACTGACAGCTGATTTTTTTCCTTATTTAATTGGAGGGGATGAATAATTTTGAGGAAGACTGTACCACCAAAAGCCAGAAGAAGACTTTCTTTTTTGATTAAATATTAAAACCCCCATATTAAGCTACATCTAGGTTGTGTTTTAATGCATTTCAGCAGAAGCTCCAGTGTAATTTAGCAAATGTTATCTCATGGTTTAGCTGTTGCTTGTGGCACCAGAACCAGATAAAGTCAGTTTGAACCAGCGGCCATCACATGTTATGACTTCAGAGAGGAGGAGTCAGATGATTTAATGAAGGATTCATTTAAAAAAAGAAGCTACACTAAAAAAAATAGAAAAACATATGCCAGGTCTCCCTTCCTTTTAACTGCTTTCTGGAATCGCCATTAAACTCTCTGGAAAAGATTTCTTCTCTCATTTCTTTCATGATCAAAAGTTCTGTTTCTGTGCCCACAGCTGTGAAACCCACAGATAAACCCATCGGAGGAGGTGAGACTGTTAACATACCTCTTGCTTCTCGTTATCTCTTCTTCATGTATGATAAGAATGCATCTTCATGTTCTGGTCTCGTCCTCAGAGTGCCAGGCCGCTTTGGTCCAGAAACTGAGCACCGTCATCGAGAAACAGAACCAGCAGCTGCGTTTGCTGGCACAGCTGCTGGCACGCTCTTCCTCAGCTCGTTTGGGATGAAAAAGACATCTTCGGTAAACCTGGATTTGGCCATATTTACCTCTAATTAAGAAACACTTACACTTGGATTATTTACTTTCACTGATGAGAGTTTTTCTGTTTTTTCCTTTTTTTTTTTTGGTTGACAAGATGCCCTGCAGGATGCTGATGAAGATCTATCATGATTAATATGTTTTTCCTGATAAGTTTATCTGGAAAAAAAACATTTGAATATATAATTAAATAAGTCTTGATTTGAAAATATCAGTCTGATGTAAATCTACGAGTTAAGAAGGAAAGATGAAAACTACAGATGGCAGGTACAGATGCCTGATGGAAGAAATACTAACAATCAGACTGTTCATATATATTCAGTGATTCAATAAAAATGATTATAGAAAACATTTGTGTACATCATTTGGATAAAAGTCAATATTTGGTATATTAGTACTGATTGTATGAGGAAAAAAATGAAGGAGTGTCTGTATGATGGGAAACTAAGTCATTAAAGGTACATTGTGAGTCAAAATCAAAGGTCAATGACAGGAAAATGTTATCTATAATCCAAACCTGTGTTTTTATTGATATGTATTCACTTCCCTAGAATAACTGTTATATGTTTATTTTCTTAGAATGAGCCATTCAAATCTTTTGTTGGGGGTCCACATACATGGAGGCTGCCATTTATGAGTCATCATTTTTACAAGGGATGCACAGCCCCCTATCGTTATTGGCCTATACCTATTACCGTTTTGAGGCGTTTATTCTAACCCTTCCCCCTAAGCCAAAGCCCTTAGCCTAATCTCACTATCTGGCCACGCCCATCGGATGTCCAGCTCCGTCTAATATCTGACTCCTGCAAGCCACAGGTGGGGGTACTTCATTAATTTTACTTATGTGAAAAGAAATCACAGTAAAATACTGTGTTTTTGACACAGTTTACCTGTAAAAATTAAAGTTGGATACTGTAAATTTATCCACAGAAAATTGAGTTATTGACTACGATAATGTACAACTTTGAAATTTACAGTTTTTACACTGTTGCTATTGAACATTTTTTGCTGTATTTTGATACTTAACCGATCAGTCTGCTGTTTCTATAGTCTAGAAAAACTCAAACAACTTCTTTTTCAAAAACTTTTTTCCATACTTTTTTCCTACTTTTGAAGACTAGGGGTGGGAAAAAATATCAATACACCGAAATATCGGGATATTTTCATATGCTGATATCATATTGACAATTAAAAACACGGGATTGATCTATTTTACGAACAAAATCTCGCAATTCATCATTCTGTTACGAAATCTGGCAAGAATTCACTAAAATTTCATTATATTTTCATATGCTGATATCATATTGACATTTAATAATGCGGTATCCATCTGTTTTATTAATGAAATCTCAAGAAATCACTAAATAGCACAAGTTTGTAACAGAACAATGAAATCTTACGAGATTTTGTAAGTAAAATAGATCGATTCTGTCTTTTAAATATCAATTTTACATCGGCATATAAAAATATCGCGATATTTGAGTGTATCAACATTTTTGGCCACCCCTATTTTTCAAAGTGTCGGAAACGGATAACAAAACTGCTATTTGCGATTATTGCTTATTTTTCAGCTTTAATATTGGTATTGGTATTGGTATTGGTATCGATATTGGTTATTGGCCACATGAGTATTAAAATATCGGCATATTGGATATTGGCCAATATCCCAATATCGTGCATCCCTGGTATTTTTATAGACTTGTTTTTACAGTGACAAAGCCTACCAGCTTTGTTTTGATGGGAGCTAGAGCACCATTTAGGATAAGTGATAGTCATTACACCATAATAATCCTATTCATCAGTGATAACGACTAGGCATTTCATTATATAATAACAGAACAAAAGTGATAATAAGAATATTCAGAATAATTAGCAATTTTTTTGTCATTTCATGTCAATTTTTCACATTAATTTAACTTCCATGTTTTTGGGTCATGCTAACTTTACTCCAACCACCCCTTGTAGAAATTTTGGTAAAATGAGGAGTCCTAATAAAACAGTTACTGGGGGAACAAATGAATATTAGGGTGACTTGGTCAGTCAGGAATTATGGAACAAATCTGTTGGATTTCTTCCTCTACTTTCAGCCCTATACTCAGTGTCCAAATTTCTGGCCACATAAATTATAAATATGGAGACCAAAATGAAGTGGAGCTAGCCTTTAATCAACACTTTAAAAAAAAAGAAATGGTCAAAAATGAAACATTACACAAGCAAAGTTACAGAAAAAGTTGTGATTTTTCCTTCTCTAAATGGTTTGGGACACACAAGGTTAAAACCAGGAAACATAACTGGAATGCAGCTGCTATTTAAGCTGATTTGAGTAGAATGTCACCACACACCTTCAGGAAGCCCCCACAAAATACTGCTACACAGATGTGTTCAACTGAAGAAGATGTCAACAAAGGCTTCATTTTACCTTGAAAATAAGTTGTGTAGATCTCTGGGAGCCTCTGCTGGGCAGATGAGGAATAACAGGACAGAATAGCAGTGAGATGAGGAAGGATGGAGATAAGAAAAGTTGTTCTGATGCTGTAAAAGTTTCCTCACTGACATCTGCAGAGCAACTGTTCAATTATCGTATTTTCCAGACTATAAGTAACTTTTTTTATAGTTTGGCAGCTTGTGCGACTCATAGTCCAGTGCAACTTATATATGAAAATATATTCAATTTTACATATTTTTAAGTATCAACTCATATTGACTGACATGATCCAAGGAGTAAATATTACCGTCTAATGTAGCTATGTTCTGCAAAACCAAAAACCTATCAGGAGAGGAGTTCATTTCCGCCTATGTGGTGGAACAAATCCTCCAAAAACATGTTTATCCTTCTCAGTTATGATGTTTTTGATCATTTGCAGGCATTAACTTTGGAATTGGACTGATTGGGTATTCTTTAGCAGTAACAAGTAGGATATGAAAAATCCAGAAAAAAACTATTTTAAATAAATAAATAGGACTTATAGTCCAGTGAGACTTATACGTTTTTTTTCCTGTTCATGATACATTTTTTGACTGATGCAACTTATACTCATGAGCGACTTATAGTCCGGAAAATATGTTACTTGTTAACACAAATATCTTATTAGCTAATCACATGGCAGCAGCTTATCTAGTCATGTGGACATGAATGTCACAAGGTGAACAACCGGGTGCTGCCAGAGACTGGACCCTGCCCACTAGCTTGGTTTTTAGCATGCTTTTTATGGTTTTTGTGTGGTTTTAACTTTGGTTTTGTTCCCAAGCTAGTGGGAGCTTTTAACGAACTGATTGGCAGCACCTGGGGAGAAGGACTCCTCCCCTGGCTTAATTGGATGCAGGGACATAAAAGTGTGTGGACAACAGAAAGGAGGACAGAGAGCTGAGAGGAGACCAGAGGGGACGGAGGAGGACGGGGTCCAGGAGGCGCATCGGTCTGTGCACCAAACCGCAGAAAATGCATATTAACGGGCGCTTTCGTTCTCACTGGAAAATAGGGATGTGATACTGCAAGATTTAATATCGATCCGATACCAAGTAAATAAAGGGCTAGTATTGTCGATATCTATACCTTTTAATAGGCCTGTCAAACGAACAGTTTAATGCAAAGAGACTATTCTGTGAAATCTAATCAACCAAATTATTATCCATAATAATCATAATTTGTCATCTGGATGAGAGGCTGATTTTTGGCATGTAGATATCCTGTTACCAAGGTGAACCGGATCCACCTGACCACATATCTTCCTTATTTATGAAGTTTGTGATCATTTAAAGCCTTACATTTAGAGTTTTATAATTAGGTGAACAAAAACAAAGTCTGAATTTGACTTTGACAGAAGCTGGTTCAGAGAATATGGAGGCCTTGTCATAGCAGTGAACCGCCCCCCCCCCCCCCCCCCCCCCCCCAATTTTTTTTTTTTTTTTTTCCACATTTATAAAGAGATTCTGATTGAAGTGTCGATATAACTGCACTGTTATCAATTGACATTAGGGATGCACGATATTGGAATTTTGGCCGATATCAACATATCCGTACCAAAACCCACCCGACCCGACCTAGACCCACGGGTGGAAACGGGGCTTTACACCAGGGATCCCCAAATCCGGTCCTCGAGGGCCGGTGTCCTGCAGGTATTAGGAGCTCCCTTGCTGCAACACACCTGACTCTAATCAGTGGGTAATTAGCAAACGTGTGCAGAGCTTGACATCAAGTTCTGCACATGTCACAAGGTGTGTTGCAGCCGGGCAGCTCATAATACCTGAAGGACACCGGCCCTCCAGGACCGGAATTGGGGATCCCTGCTTTACACGCTGGGTGAACAGACGAACATCAGAATGCAATTTGCAGCAAGGACTTGATTTCCAAACGTAATCGGAGCTGGGCTGCAACTAATTTGTGCGCAAATGTGTCTCACAAATAAAGCGGCACGTTGTCAGCTATACTGCGGAATGGTGTTGGGAACAAACTTCACGCAGGGCCGTGTGCGATGGCTGGTTTCTAGGTAATTGTTTTTGTTAAATGCGACATTCTGAACTGTTTCATCACTTCAGTTTCTTGATTCTAATCTATTCCACTAATTATCCTAAACGTGACCAATGCCTCTTTATGCCACGCGTTTGTTTTCATTTTATCGCTTATTCCAGAGGAGTGACCTCCAAATAAATGTTTCTTCTTCCCTCAACCTCGGAGCAACACCTCTATTTCACGTTCAATGAAATTCCTTTTCCTCCCAGTGCCTTCGCCGTGGTTATTTGGACAAAGAGCGGAAGCCTGCACTGTTTTTAAACTAATTTGCATATTTATTGGCGGGTAGGGACAGGGCGGCACCTGCAGATGCACGATTTCATACAAATTGGGATGAACAAAGGAAAGATGTGCAGCTGCGTGCACAGTTTTATACATCAGATCTTTTTTGGTCTGTGGTGTACTTTTCAAACTTTCAAACCCCAAGTACCCTTGGGGGTACTTTGAGGGATCCCAGGGGCAACATAAAATATTCCAATGTCTATTTTAATATCTATGCACTAAAAATGACCATTGCTTTACTCAATTCCAGTTTAGTTAACATGACACCAATGACGAATTGCTGTATCTTTTTCAAATCTATTTTTCCAAAGAAGATTATTCTGCAGTAGATGGGGTACTTGGCTGAAAATGTACTTCACAAGGGGTACTTTGTTGTAAAATGGTTGGGAACCATTGCAATAGAGCAGCTTTGGGATGTGGTGGAAGGGAGATTCTCATCATGGATGTGAAGCTGACTTATCTGTATTTCTATGATTAAAGAAAAGGGTCCAACCCAATACTTTGAAGACGTACCTAATAAAGTTCAGAGTGTACGCTGAGAAAACAAAATTCTTTTGAAAATTTAGAAAAATGGCTAGCCTCTTTTTACAAAAATTACTATGAATACAACTGAGTAATTGCATTAAGTATCATCAAATAATTGTACATAAGCTTGTAGATCAGGTCAGATGTGTGTCTGTGCTACTGATCAGACACAACAAACAAACCAAAGTAAACTCAAATTCTTCTTCTCTGTTGTTATCAGATAAACTGCAATCTGAGGTCAGAGCTCATGAGTGTGTTTGTTTATGTACCAGGGACAGTAGTTTATTCTGGGTAGCATGGCTTCTTTGTATGATAAGAGTTTTAACCTGCATTTGACCAGCGTCCGTAGATAGTGACTTCTATTTGTGTCTGAGTCCATGCAGTGATTTCGTATGGAAGAGCGTTACAGGGTCACTGAAGAAGAAGAAGAAGAAGAAGAAAAAGAATTCTTAAGATATAAGATTTACTGACATGAAGTGGTAAAGAAAGGTATTTAAAAGAAAAATGTTTTCTTTCAAATGACTTCATCTCCTAAGCACTGTTGTGAATGTACGGTGGCTGTTAGTGGCCAAAATTCTCTCAGACACATCTGTGAGTGGATCCAGTGGTCTCAGGTGTAGCTATGACTATACTATGAGTAGCGACTTTTTATGTCTTTAAGGCATCACTGATACCAAACAGTGCTCTAACTCCCACTAAACAAAGCTGTTTAAAGCTCAGAGGGTTCTCACTTCACACACTGTTTTGTCCTTTCAGGGACACTGTAGTAGAAATGGTGGAACAAATATGACAGCCTCCATATGTGCACCTCCCAACAAGTAGATATAAATGACTCATTCTAAGACAATAAACACACAGCAGTTTATTCTAGTGCAGTGATTACACATCAACTGAAACACAATTTTGAATTATCACATTTTTCTGTCATTGACCTTTGATTTTTTTTCATACTGTACCTTTAAGCCAGATCCTTTTGTTTTCTGTTTTTCATTACTGGACAAATTGAGTAATCCAGGTATGTTTGACCTCAGTAACCATGACAACAATGGCCAGACAAACCTGGATTAATCAGTTTGTCCAGTAATGAAAGACAGGAAACAAAGGAGCTGGCTTAAAGGAATAGTACACCCGCTTTCATTTTCTACTCATCTTCATGCTGAGCAAGACTGGAGCACTTTTTTAATATCTCAAATGCAGCCGGAGATCGGAGAGGTTTCTGTTTCCCCCAACTTTCATATAATGGAGTTCAGTGGCGACTGAACCAAAAAGGTTAATAAAAACCCACAAAAACGTGTCAATATTCCTCCATACTGTTCGTCCAATGTAATCCAAGTATCCTGAGAGGGTAGCGTCCATAATTTACTCGAAATGACATCATTTTGTATATTTTTATAGCCTAAACAGTAGTACATTGCACTTATTTGCACGTTTGTGCGAGTTCATGACACTACTCTGCCGATAATGCAAGCGTAGAAGAAGAAATTTGCGGTTTTCATTGTGCTAAGAGCGAATGAGCTGCAGACAAACTGGGACAAACACAAGAGGGGTTGGCTATTGATTTAAAACAAAGAAAGAAAGAAAGTAAAATAGATGGATACAATAGATAGTTTTTAAATATAGAGTTGATATCGGCATTTGAAAATATCGCAAAATTTCAATGTATCGATGTTTTTTCCCACCCCTATTTTTCAAAGTGTCAGACACGGATAACAAAACTGCTATTTGCAATAACTGCTTTTTTTTCAGCTTTAAATTCAGTATCGATATTGGTTATCGGGCACATGAGTTTAAAAATATCGGCATAACTGATATCGGCCAAAATTCCAATATCATGCATCCCTAGTTTCCAGTAAATTATGGACTCTACCCACTCAGGATACTTGGATTACATTGGACAAGCAGTATGGAGGAATATCGACAAGTTTTTGTGGACTTTTATGGACCTTTTGGGCATAGTCGCCGCTGATCTCCATTTTATGAAAGTCAGCACCCCCCCCCCCAGGATCTCCGGCTGCATTTGAGATATTAAAAAAGTGCTCCAGAGTCTTGCTCAGCATGAGGGTGAGTAGAACAAGAAGGACCATCTTTCTGTGGGTGTGATATTCGTTTAAGTTCAGGAAGTAGTGGAGTTGTACATAGAGCCAATTGAGAACAAAACAAAAATCTCCAGATTTTCTTTTAATGTTCTGGAGAAAAAAAAAGTCAGAAATTTACTTTTTTGTCAGAATTCTACATTTTTTCTTTAGTGCCAGTGGAAATCATGTCTGGTTTTAATGCAGCGCTGCCTGAAGGCGTAAAGTAGGGCAGTCACAAATGATCATTTTGATAATCGATTAGTCACAGATTATTTTGTTGATTTGTCGACTAATCGGATCATGCGAAAAATGCAGCATATTTACAGTACCAGTCAAAAGTTTGGACACTTTCTCATTGAATCTAATGGGAAAACGTGTCCAAATGTTTGACTGGTAGTGTGTGTTTATTTATGTCTTAAACTATCCAAGAAAAGCTGACCAGAGAGAGAGAGACAGACAATGAATGATTAGTCGGTTATGAAATTAGTCACCGAATACTTTGATAGTCGATTAATCGTTGCAGCCCTCGCCAAAAGATTACAAGCATCCAGTTTTGACCTTCAGTCTTGTCCTATGCGCAAAGAAATTCCTCCTGGTTCTATAAATCTTTTCATATTACACAATGTAAATAGCAGAATTGTACATTAAAGAACATTTTCTTGAATTAGTTCTACAGTTCTGCCACATCTGTCTCTCTGAAATGTTCCTTTTATACTCTGTCATGTCACTGACCTGTTGCTAATTAACCTAATTAATGTCTAATTCTCCCCAGTTGTTTATTTTTGCCATTTACTTTTCCAGTTTGTTGCCTTTGTCCCAACATTTTACAGATGCAGTGCCATCAGATTCAGAATGAGCTAATTTCTCATGATGAGGTGGTTAAATTTATTTATTTATTTATAGGATAAACCCCTTGAGATGCACCATCTTGTTTTCGAGGGGGTGTCTTAGTCTTAGTTTCATCACGTTTATGTTCAATAAGGAATCAAATATGGGTTAATGAGATTATTGCATTTTGCTTTACCTACATCGACAGTGTGGCAGCATTTCTGAAAGTGGGTTTGCAGATATGTGAAGAACACTAGGTGGCACACGGAGGTCGGTGTTGGTTCTGCAGGGTGGTGCAGTCCACGCCTTTGATGCAGCGGTTCTTCTCATTTTGTCCTCGTGCTGTTATGACACAGTAAAGACTGTTTGATTAAAAAAGAAAAAAACTTTTAAATTTAGATTCTATCTAGTATAACCAAGATTTAGCTGGTTTCTTGTAGTTTAACTTAAGTTTAAGGCGGACCCCGTGAACCCCCCTCCTCTCCTCCTCCTCTCCCCGGTCCCGCGTGCCACACCCGGCAGAGCTGAGTCATACTGTAAGCGGACACCCTCCGAGTTTCTGTCCCTCCAGACGGAGCTGCGAGTTCAAACCCAGACAAGTAAAGAAGCGGAGCGGCGGAAAACACCATGAAGTTGTTTCTGAGCCTCGTTTTTTTCCTCTTTCTGCTCACCGGGACTTTAACTTTTGACGGTAAGTTTCTCACCAGAGCTTCTTCAACAGTTTCAGAGCGCGTGATTTTTCAAAGTGACGCAGGGAATCTAATCTAATCATAGTTGCGGCTGTAAAGTCGGTCCTGGTTCGGTCCGGGGTTCCCCCCTTTTATGAGGCAGGAATGTGGACTTTCTGGTTCGGTTCTGACCGGAGCGGTAACGTCGTCCAACTTTCCATCATGTGAACAATTTGTTCCTCTGCTTTTTTCTCTTTTATTCAATATAACTTTATTTATACAGCGTCAAATCACAACAAAAGTTAAAGTGCAATTCATTGCGATTAACAATGATCAGATTAACAAATCCATTATATAAATCAGATAAACCAGTTTATAAAAGTTCAGTTGAGTGATTAAATCTATTTTGAGCTGCACGAGGGGAAATTTGAGAGGAAAAAAAATAAATTTAAACAGGAAGGAAAACCACCAGAAACACAAATGAATGACAGCGTTACTGTGATATTTCTACATGGAGTTAAAGAGAGCAGAGAAGAGCCCAGTGCATCATGGGACGCCCCCACTACCCTGTGTTGGTGAATCTGAGAAGTATGTCAGAGATGACATAGGTCAGACCTTTAAATATCCCTTTATGGATGTTTTCTTTACCGGAGAAAACTGCTCTATTTTTCCACCTTTGCAGGTGGTTCACGCAGCTGAGATCTGCACTGAAATTTGGAGTATTATTTACTTAGAAAACCCGCGTTAAGTTTTTCCATGCAGAAATGTTGAGTACATTTTACAAGGGTTATTTTCAAATAAACTTTACTTCCACATGAGTTATTTTTACAAGTTGAACTCAAGTAACCTTTTCTTGTATTTGATCAACTTTGCCATTGAGTTTTACTTTGTCATGAATAGTAAGTTCTACTTTAGACTCAGTTTGCATCAAATTGAAAATCTCACATTGAAACAAATAGCATTGTGTATTCTTTAGCAGCTACACTGGGACAGACTAACAGTCTAGCCGTTACAAAGAGTTGAATATTAAATACAGTTGGACATCATCAAGCCCTAATCCCTAGACAATGATATAGTAATAACCTAAATGAATTCACACTAAAAACTCCTGCTGGGTTTAAAGGTGTTATAGAAGATGGGGGGTTTTTTTCAACAATTTTTGCAATATGTGATAAAATTGGGTTCACTACCCCATACGCAATGATTAAATAAAAGCTTTAAATATATCAATATTATTATACATCAGCTGTGAAAGTAATGAGACTGAATAAACATCCTCCAATCAAGTCTGCGTTCCTTACATTTTTCATTTGTCCATTGGCTCGTCAGTCACTTTGACTGCTGTAGCCAGAGTGATTAACGGTCATTTCAACTGGTAATGGGTGAGACTGATCAATGAGAGTGATTGATTGGCAAGAGTAATACTGCATCCCGGAAGCTGCACGCACTCATCTGACGTTTACAGCAGGTAGCTAGCATCATTCTGCTAGCAGTTAGCAACATTCAGACAAAGACATTCTGTTTACTTGCATTTGTGACGTGATGGTGAATCTGTAAGTTTTGTCTGCTTAACATCGGAGTGGCTTGTGAACATTGTGTTGTGGCCGGGGAGGGAGCTGTGAATCTAGCAGGTTGGTCTTGCGCATGTGCATTATTCAAAAAATGCTAGCAGTCTCTGCTTTCTGAAATGCTGAAACATCTTCTATAACACCTTTAAAAGGGACCAACTAATTCGACCCAGAAAATTGGGTTATTATTTTGACCCAACTTTCAGGTTGAATATTTGGGATGTGACGTTCATGAATGAATCGATTCTTTTGAATGGTTTTTTTAAAAAAAAAAGAATTCAGTTTCTGTTATTCAGAAACTGAGTTCTAAAACATATGCGAGAAAAAAAAATGCAAGATTTCGTCAGTAAAATAGATCGGTACCGCGTTTTTAAATGTCAATATGATATCAGTATATGAAAATATCGCAAAACTTTTTTGAATTCTCGTGATATTTCGTAACTGAACGTTGCAATATCATGAGATTTCATCAGTAAAGTAGATCAGTATTGCGTTTTCAATATCAATATGATATCAACATATGAAAATATCATGCTATTTCAGTGTATCAATATTTTTTCCCACCCCGAGTCTTTAGAAGTTTTAAAGTCTGTAAAAAGAAATTTTCTTTGAAGAACAAATTTGTTTTTTTAGACATTAAACAGCGGGCTGATCGGTTAAATATCGGTGGGGTGACCAGTGTCCCATACTCAGTGTTATGGCCAATATAGGCCGATACCGATATGGGGCTGATTATATCATGCATCCCTAAAAAAAAACCAGCAACAAAAATGTTAAATAGCAACAGTGTAAACACTGTAAATTTCAAAATTGTACATCATCGCACTAAATAACTCAAATTTCTGTAGATAAATTTACAGTATCCAACTTTATTTTTACAGGTAAACTATGTAAAATACACAGTATTTTACTGTGATTTCTTTTCACATAGGTTAAATTAATGGGGAAAAAAAGCATAAAGTCAAAAGTGGGTAATTACAGTAAAATCTACTGTATCATTCCGTACAAATTACAGATCTTGTTAATGTGGACATTTAAATTTACAGTATAAAACCTCATGCCATTCAGCAAAAACATGCCCTAAGTTTCCAATTATATCGTGCATCCCTAATTACTATTGATTGAATTCTAAAATAGAAAGTAATGAATAATAAGAACAAGGCAGTATTTTCAATGGTTCTTTAATAGATATATGATGTTCATTAACAAATTGATTCTTTTGAACAACTCTTAAATGAACAATGAGAATCGGATCTTAGATGTTCATTTTTGAGCCACTGTTGTTTTTTTTTTGGGGGGGGGGGTTAATAAAAAATTGTCCATGCTGCCTTCACGTGACCTGTGCCACGTAAAGGCGGTTAACCTGGATGACTCTTAACATGAGATAATAAATAAAAAGAAAATATGTGAGTGGAGCATTTTAACAGTAAGGGTTTTAAATCAGTGACAGATCTACTTTGTCCATCTTTTCATCTACTTACTGTGTCCTGATGATGAAAACAGGAAGTAGACACTCACATATGTATGACATCAGATTATTGAGATGCTCCGTGAGAAGAAAAAGGAAGTGATGTTTTCAGATTGTATCAGAGGAGCTGCAGCCTCTGAAAGTCCGTCCTCCACCCTCCTGTGCAGGAGTGGTGGAGGGATGACTAATGGAGCTGCCTGCTGTGTCAGTCTGTGCTGCCATGGCAACCGGCAAACAAACTCTCTGACTTCCTGCAACATTGTTTCTGCTGAGAAGTACAACTGTTAACGGTGTTCTCCTCCTGCAGGGTTTGACCTCGCTGATGCTGTGGATGATGCAGGTGAGCGCTCAGATTTTTTTCCCCCGACATCTTACTGTTCGTTCACGTGGAAGGAGACAATAACTTCTTCATGTCTCTACAGAACCAACGCCTGCAGAACCCACAGAGCGGCCGAAGGCCCCGGAGAAACCCAACTCTGGAGGTCTGTATCTTCTCACATGCTGCGGGTGTGTGCGTGTGAGGAGAAAGAAAATCAGCCAAATTAAATTCCAGATGGAGGTTTTTCTTCTATTTCAGAAGTTTTGTAGAAATGTTTTTACACTGATCTGGTTAAAATGTCTGGAAATAATCTGGGAAACATCAGGATGTGTTGTGGAAGTGAATAAACTGGAAGACTTGCAAACTACCGTGAGGATGCGGTGCTATATCAGTGTGGCATTAGAGGGGGTCTGATCCATGCTTCTCTCTCATTCAGGTGGGTTGGACCTCAGTGATGCGTTTGGACCAGGTAAACACACTTTGCAGCTCTTACTTTTATCACATTTATGCTGATATTACTGCTTACAATCAGTTTCTTGACATAAAAGAAGTGGCATGTTGAGGGGCAGAATGTCTTATTGGTCTATTTACAGTCATCATCATATTCATAACCTTTCAATCAAAAAAGGAAAAAAAATCAGATGTTAGGGAAATAAGATTAAATTGACAAAAGTAATAAGAAATAAAAAAATTATGAAAATCATGACATTTATTTTGAATTGTGGCTCAGAAAATATTAAAAACAAACACACACAAAAAACAAAACAAGTAAACAAGCATGATGGGGCTCCGAAGCTTAAAATTTTGTTGAGCTACACTTTGAGGCAATCACTGCAATCTGGTGTTTTCTGTAATGTTAAAAAAGACTTCTGTACCTTTTGACTGGTATGTTGGTCCATAGTTCATGGGAAGGGGGCTCTAATGTGTCTGGGACAGTTTTGTCTGTTTGGTTTTTAAATTTATTATTTCCAACCACAATTCAAAAGCAATAGTTTATGTGTATGTATATATAAGGGATGTTCGATCTTGGCTTTTCTAGGAACCGATATCCGTATAGCCCCCTACCAATATTGTCCAACTCTTAAATTCCAATAACCGATATCAACAGATACCACTATATGCAGAGAACTGTGAGGTTGTATCTCTCATATTTTGAGAAATGCAACTATATTCTGCTCCGAGAGCAAAGATCCCAAAATATCTTTAACTCAGCCAGAGGAGTTCATTTTGGACATCTGGCTGACAGATATCAGATGCTAGCAGGTATTAGCAACATGTGGCCAATTATGTTTCTGACAACTTGGTAACTTAACCAACAATTTAAAATCAGACATATTATAAGCACCTTCAAAGCAAGTCAGTCTGTAGCAGCAGCAGCTGCAGCGTAGTCACATGACTCTGAAAGGAATGCTGGGATATGAAGTTCTTCCACAATAATAGGGACTTTTATACATGCTGGACCGCTGCTGATGGAACAAGATCCCACAAGGTTTCGTTGCTCTGCAATGAGATTTCGTAAGCAAAATCTCGCAAGAGTTCATTTTTCAAAATATTGGCCCAAAAAACCGATACCGATAATTTCCAATATCACATTTTAATGCCAATATCGGCCGATAATATCCGATGTCCTTTATGTATATATATATATATATATATATATATATATATATATATATATATGTAAAATTAGTTAAAGGCGCTATACCTGATTTTGCACATTTGCGAACCGTGAGCGAGGTGAACAGTGTAGTTTGAACTGTAAGCCCCGCCCCTAACTGTTTCTCCCAGTGAGAAACGCTCCTACTCTTGTTTTTCTCTCCTTTCACTCAACATGCATGAAATAACGTGCACCTTTCATACTCATGCACAAAGAAACTCTCCAGAGAAAACTTGCATCTTCCAGTGAAATTACTGTTTTGGTTGCAGTAAATGGCTGCGGATCAGCTAAATGACATTTTCTACCATAACTGGTAGTTTACCGTAACTACAGTTATGTACACAGATGCACAGTTATGACGAGTTATGATGTTAAAGGCGACATTATAACATGACAGCCTGATAAAGCTCCTAACCGGCCACTTCGAGAAGCTCTGATGTAAAGCTTCATCGTGTTACGGTGTAAATATCACTATTATATACGTAGACCAGCAGAGGCAGCCCCAGCACCCGAGGACATAAATGTTACTGAGAAGAAAGTCATTGAAAAAAATACCTGTCCAGGCGGACGAGTCCACATTCAGTCCGAGGCGTCCATCTGCTCTCTACCTTCAGTACAAACCACAGAGAACACGAACTTTATTTCTTCTTTGGTCTCTCCTGCGTTTCAAGCCTCTCTCCTCAGTTTTTATGCTTTCAGGTTGTTTTGCTGCGGTATCGCCACTTTGGCAGACGCCATGCGGTTCTGTTTACAAGTGCTGCCGTGCACGCGAGAGAGGAGGGCGCTTCTCGTTAGAAAATGCTGTGAGTGGCTGATAGGAAACCGAAACTTATGTAGAACGAACCGCATTGGCATGAAGAGAGCGTCACGCCATCCTTAGAAACCTAAACTAAAAAGGCCTGGATTCATGCATATGAATCCAGGCCAGATATGAATCAATGGGTGATTTATTTTTATGAAATTACCTCTTTGAACACACATTATCTGGAATCTCACTGACGTTTATGTCTGAATCTGTCAATTTTACAGACGACCCACCAACTGAAAAACCCAAGAAACCAAGTTCTGATCTTGATCTAGGTAGGTTGGATTTGTAGCAGTTGGATTTGAGATAAACAGAGCAGGAGTCTTACATGTTCAGTGTGTTAACGAGGTGAAATTTCTTCTTTGTGTTCCAGGTGGATTCGATCTGTCAGATGCCATTGACTCAGGTGAGAAAGACTTTATTTCGAGACTCGCTGTGATTGGCCCACAGTTGTGCCCAGTTCTGCACAGGTACTGATGCTGATGGTTTGTTTCTGTCTGCAGGCAACGACCCAAAACCTGCCAAACCTACTAACAGACCTCCACAGCGTGGAGGAGGTGAGTTCACTGGAGCATGAACTGGTTGAATTGGGCTCAGCAGTGCCTGCTGTGTAGGTGTAACATCCACACGCTGAGGTCGGTTTGTACCGGGAATGAATGTGGTCATGTGACGCCACAGCTAATTATGCCTAACAGTTTCTGTCACTCTGAAGCAGAGGTGGGTAGTAATACGCCACATTTACTCCATTACATTTACTTAAGTACATTTTTACATAATTATACTTTTGAGGGTAAAATTATTACTGTATACTTTTTACTTTTACTCAAGTAAATTTACAGGGAGTGCAGAATTATTAGGCAAATGAGTATTTTGACCACATCATCCTCTTTATACATGTTGTCTTACTCTAAGCTGTATAGGCCAAAAGCCTACTACCAATTAAGCATATCAGGTGATGTGCATCTCTGTAATGAGAATGGGTGTGGTCTAATGAAATCACACTATATCAGGTGTATTAGGCAGACACCATTATTAGGCAACTTAATAAACAAATATATACCCATTTCAATTATTTATTTTCCCAGGGAAACCAATATAACAGCTCAACATTCACAAATATACATTTCTGACATTCAAAGACAAAACAAAAACGAATCAGTGACCAATATAGCCACCTTTCTTTGCGAGGACTCTCAAAAGCTGCCATCCATGGATCCTGTCAGTGTTTTGATCTGTTCACCATCAACATTGCGTGCAGCAGCAACCACAGCCTCCCAGACACTGTTCAGAGAGGTGGACTGTTTTCCCTCCTTGTAAATCTAACATTTGATGAGGGACCACAGGTTCTCTATGGGGTTCAGATCAGGTGAACGAGGAGGCCATGTCATTAGTTTTTCTTCTTTTAGACCCTTTCTTGCAGCCACACTGTGGAGTACTTGGATGTGTGTGATGGAGCATTGCCCTGCATGAAAATCATGTTTTTCTTGAAGGATGCGGACTTCTTCCTGTACCACTGCTTGAAGAAGGTGTCTTCCAGAAACTGGCAGTAGGACTGGGAGCTGAGCTTGACTCCATCCTCGACCCGAAAAGGCCCCACAAGCTCATCCTTGATGATACCAGCCCATACCAGTACCCCACTTCCACCTTGCTGGCGTCTGAGTGGGACTGGAGCTCTCTGCCCTTTACCGATTCAGCCACGGGCCCATCCATCTGGCCCATCAAGACTCACTCTCATTTCATCAGTCCATAAAACCTTAGAAAAATCAGTCTGAGATATTTCTTGGTCAAGTCTTGACGTTTCAGCTTGTGTGTCTTGTTCAGTGGTGGTGGTGGTTTTTCAGCCTTTCTTACCTTGGCCATGTCTCTGAGTATTGCACACCTTGTGCTTTTGGGCACTCCAGTGATGTTGCAGCTCTGAAATATGGCAAAACTGCTGGCAAGTGAATTCTTGGCAGCTGCATGCTTGACTTTTCTCAGTTCATGGGCAGTTATTTTGTGCCTTGGTTTTTCCACATGTTTCTTGCGACCCTGTGACTATTTTGAATTAACGCTTGATTGTTGGATGATCACACTTCAGAAGCTTGGCAATTTTAAGAGTTCTGCATCCCTCTGCAAGATATCTCACTATTTTTGACTTTTTGGAGCCTGTCAAGTCCCTCTTCTGACCCATTTTGCCAAAGGAAAGGAAGTTGCCTAATAATTCTGTTTGCCTAATAAACCTGATATAGGGTGTTGATGTCATTAGACCACACCCCTTCTCATTAGAGAGATGCACATCACCTGATATGCTTAATTGATAGGCTTTGGGCCTATACAGCTTGGAGTAAGACAACATTCATAAAGAGGATGATGTGGTCAAAGTACTCATTTGCCTAATAATTCTGCACTCCCTGTATATGAACGAAATGCTACTTCTACTCCGTTACAACGGCATATCCCACTCGTTAATTTTGTTTTTTGGTCTATTTGTGCTCAAATTCCTAACCGCACATTCCAGCTGTTTGCCTTCCAGACAACATAAAAAATCAGCTGCTGTCATCTGTGCCGCCCAAACAAGCCAAAATGTCAGCTACAAAAACTCAACATCAAACTTGTGTTGTAAAGTTGTCTTAAGCTTAGTTTTGTGGATTTTTGTACAAGTTTCTTTGATTAGTTTTACAACAATTTATGTTTTTGTTGGTCATAAAAGTAGAGATGTACAGAAGAGGTTCCTTTGCAGCCTTTGTGTTGTATTGTGGTTAATTTTGTAGTGTTGTGGCTTATTTTGTTGTGTTGCAGTTTATTCTGTAGTTTTGTGGCTTATTTCATTGTGTTGTGGTTAATTTTGTTGTGTTGTGGCTTACTTCATAATGTTGTGATTAATTTTGTCGTGTTCGATTTTTATTTTTTGACTTATTTTGTTGTGTTGCAGTTAATTTTGTGGTGTTGCGGTTAATTTAGTTGTGTTGTGTGTAGTATTTAGTATTTAAACTTAGTTTCGTGTTTAGATTTCTAGTTATCCGAGTTGATTACTATATTTCATACTTTTACATATATATATATATATATATATATATATATATATATATATATATATATATATATATATATATATATATATATATTTTTTATCTTGTAGTTTTATTATTATATTTTATTATGCCCCGTGGGTTTGAGAGGACTGCATCTATGTTGTTGGTCTAACATGTAGCAAATGTGACAATAAAGTTGAGTTGAGTTGAGTTTTGGCTTACTTCCTTGTGTTATGGCTTATTTTCTTGTGTTGCGGTTCATTTTTTGTGTTGTGACCTATTTTGTTGTGTTGCCATTCATTTTGTAGTGTTGTGGCTTACTTCATTGTGTTGCAGTTATTTTTGTTGTGTTGTGGCTTATTTCATTGTGTTGTGGTTAATTTTGTAATTTTGTTGTGTTGTGGCTAACTTCATTGTGTTGCGTTATTTTGTTGTGTTGCGGTTATTTTTGGTTGTGACTTTTTCGTTGTGTTGCAGTTAATTTTGTGGTTTTGCGGTTAATTTTGTTGTGTGTGAATGAAGGAACAAGAACAAACGAACAAACAATAATAGCACAAAACGTTGTGTTGTGGTTGATTGTGTTGTGTTATGGCTTATTTTGTTGTGTTGTGGCTAATTGTGTTGCGTTGCGGTTAATTGTGTTGTGTTGTTGCTTCTGTTTCGTTGTGACCCTTCTGGGCCACAATACATGACAGCCTTAAAACAGTATTATGAAAAGAGTATTTTATTTTAATGTGGTGGATATTTAAGTTCATTTTTTTTTACAAATTTAATTATTTTATTTATTGCCATTTAATTTAAAATAAATCTAATGTTACTCATACTTGAGTAGTTTTTTCAGTGAGTACTTTTTTTTGTTTTTTAACTTTTGCTTGAGTTATTATTTGGATGAGTACTTTTTACTTGTACTGCAGTTTGATTTTTCTAAAGTAACAGTACTTTTACTAGAGTATAATCTTTGGCTACTCTACCCACCTCTGCTCTGAAGATAAGATTTGCTTCCTCAGCGGCTCAGCTCAGCTTTGGCGTACCACTTCTGTTCTCTATCCACCTCTTGGCCTCTATAATGTAAATTTCCATTTGTATGCTGCACATGCAGCATAAAATTCAGCTGCACATGCCAATAAAAGCCAGAGATCACAGCATTCCTGTGCATCTCACTGCAAGCTGCTGCTGCTTAAAAAGCTTTTATTATTATTCTTATAAATGATTATTTCTCAGAAATCATCCCTTAAAAGGACATCAGTGTTAGCAGAGATGAGACCTGGACTAAAGGTGCTGCTCTCAGTAAACAGGGTGTTTCTCCTTCTCCAGTAATCTAAGAGGAAACTCTCTCTGTGAAAGCTGGGATGGGTGTAGCTGCTGCTGGACACTAAAACCAGGGCTGAGCTGGATAAGAGGAATGAAAACAATCCCAGAAAACACTGATAAGATGACCTTGTCCTGAGGGGGAGATGCTTGGGAAGGAGATGTGTTGGCACTGGAACCAGCTCTGGTTTATAGGACAGTAGATACATCACCAGGGCATGATGGGAAGATGAATCTCATCATAATGCTTCCTTCTTCCAGGCAGTGGAACTTTTGGTGACTCAGACCTGTCGGATGTTGCTGACAGCGGCTACAAGCCTGATGGGGGTCGCTCGGGAGGTAAGACTTCTGTTTTGTTTGTTTTTCTTCTTGTCATTTCTTCAAATACAAGCAAATGCAGCAGTTCCCACCTTTAGGAGACGAGAATGTTCTGTATGAGAACAAGAGTCCATCCAGGTGGATGTCAGACCTACACTGCAAAAACTCAAATCTTAGCAAGTATATTTTTCTCATTTCTAGACAAAATATCTCATCACACTGAAAATAAGAAAAAAATTGCTTAAAAATTAAACATTTCAGTAAAATATAAGATCCTGTTTTAAGACAGTGCATCTTATTTTCAAGAAATCTTATCAAGAAAATTTTGCTTGTCCCATTGGCAGATTTTTTTGCTAATTACAAGCAAAAAAATCTTGAAATAAGATTTTATATCTTACTAAAAGGTTTCTCTTTATGCAATTTTGTCTTATTTTGAGTGTGATGAGATATTTTGTCTAGAAATGAGAAAAATATACTTGCTAAGATTTGAGTTTTTGCAGTGTAATACACCCTCAGACAGAGGCTGCTTCACAGTGTTTACCACAAATCCTTGTTTGGTTCATGTCTGAATTTAGATGCGGCCCCATTTTTCTCTGCTACGTCTACATAGATTAGTGTTGGTTGATATCTGATATAAATTAGGAGTTGGACAATATCGGTATATCAGATATCGATAAAAAGCCAATATTGAATATCCCTAATTAAGTTCTGAGATTGTTTAAAACAATAAATTTACATCATGGCTAAAATAAAGCTGTTTTCATTATTAAGGATAGACCGATACATGGTTGGCCAATATTTTAGGCCGATATTTGTGTTTTTTGCTGGTATCGACAACAGCTGATACTTTGGGTGTGTTGACTAACTCATAATTTACATACTTTTTAAAAATATATTCATTGCAAATTTAATATTTCTATTTGATATTTGTTTACAAGTGCACTTCTTCTTTTTATATTTATTTGAGGAACTTATTTTTTTTTTTCTTATTGAAAGAGTTGTAAAATTACTTTTCTTTGTATTAGGGATGGACGATACCAAAGTTTTTCCTTTCAATATGATACCAGTAGTTTATGGTACTTTTACATCAATACCGATACTTTTTTAGCCCTTAAAAGAAAATCACATGATCCTACAGGTTGCATTAATATCTTGAATGCAAGTGCAATATTAAATATAAGTAAAACTTGAGAATATACTGTAAGTACTGGAAAAAATACTTTTAAAACAATAATAAATTACATTGGTGAGTAAACTGAACAAGAATAAGATTTAAAACTTCTTTCAGTTATCAAATAACTTAAGTAGAGGTTAAGATTATTTGAATTTTCTTACTGGAAAATGTTCAAATATAAAATCTAATAGTAATATTATAAATTTACCAAAAGATAATGTGCAATAACCTGCATTAAAGTACTGAAAGATACCAAAACATCATCATCATCACTAATAGTAGCAGCTTCATCAAGACATCTGATTGGCTGCCACCATCATGTGATACAGAAGCTAGAATCTGGCTGTTTTCACATCATTTTATTGCCAAAAACTCTCAGAAGTGGAAACAAATTGCATGTTTTGTATCTGTACAGTGGTATCACGATACTCAAAAAAGTATTGATTCCGATATTTTGTCTGGCTGCCGGTATCGAAGTACCGACTCCAGGGTATTGATATGCCCATCCCTACTTTGTATCCTTCATCATATTAATTTGGGAGTCAAATATCGTCCCCAAATATCGGCAGGTTGTATCGTCCATTGGCTGAGACTGACGAGAAAATATCAGTATTGGCCCTAAAAACAAATCTGTATTGGTGGATCTGTATTCTTTATGAAGTAGTGTACGGGTCTGCAGTAATACAGACCTATTAAAACCCTCAGACAGAGGCTGCTTCACTCAATGGAATAAAACCACATTTATACAGGAGAACCTTCACAAACACACCACCCAGGAGACTGGATCCTGATCAGATGGAAGTCCTCCTGCATCCACATCCTTTCCCTGCACTTCTGCATATTTCAGGAAGCAGCAGCCCGGCATGTCGTGACTTCCTGGTTAACGTGTGGTTAAACTCTCCGTTAGCCAGGAATACTCCAGGGTGAAACTTCCTGGCCGGCCAGCAGTCCCAGTTTAAAGCTCCTCAATGTATTCTGGCAAACCAGACTCACATTTTTATTTTTAACAGGCAGAAACAGTTAAATCTGCAGCTACGTCCTCTCATAACACGCACTGGATCAGGAATGTTTCTGTGGTTTCACTCTCACAAACTGGGCTCAGCTTTCACACACCAGATGAAGACATGAGCGACAGAGAGGGAATAATGGGGAAAAATAATGGGGCAACAAGGTTTTATAATGGTTTAAGTGGATTAAATGATCAGAATAATTAAATATAATAATTGAATTTGGAGTTCTTGTGATATTTTGAGTTAAATTCTAGTTATTAGAGGATGGATTTAGTCCGTTTCCTCTGAGAAAGAAGCCTCTGGTTCTGCTGCTCAGCATGGAAATCATTAGCTGTTTTACCACAAAACAAAAAGGCGGGGAGCAAAAATGCACAAGACTCGGACGTGAACCAGAAGCACATGTTTGGTTTTCAGATGCGATCCTGCAGGATGGAGCTGCAGCTTCATTTCTCGTGTTTGGTTTTATTTCTCCCAGACTCAAACTCTGACTGTAACTTTTCTTTCTCCGTCCAGGCCGAGCTCAAGATCCTGGATCTGATCATCAGGGTACGTTTTCATGCTTTTGTCTCTCATCGGCTGCAGTTTGTAGGATTAATGTCTGAGGAGGTAAAAGTGGGGACAGATGCTGAAGTAGAGGTCAGGATGATGGTGTTTCCATGGAAACGGGAAAGGGTTTTTAGGATATGGAGGGCAGAAAACAAGCATTGTGACTGTGTTAGCGTGAGTTACTTCATGGAGTAACGAGTCTTCTTTGTTTCTCGGTGGTGGGGGGCGCCTCCCCCCAAATTAATTCCTTCTTTTTATACTTCTACTTCTTTATCTTCCTCTTTTCTACTTTATCTGTCTTATCCTTCTTTTCTTTTTCTTCTTACTCACCTTGCTCTTTTTCTTCCTCTTCCTGTTCTTGTCCCTTCTTCTTCTTTATATTTCTCTTTCTCCTTTTCTTCCACTTCTCCTTCTTTATCACATTTTCTACTTCTTCTTTCTCCTATTCTCTCCTTCTTTTTCTTTCTTCCTCTTCTCACTTCCTCCTTCCTTTTCTTTCTTTTTCCCTTCTTCCTTTTCTTCCTCCTCTTTTTTTCCCTCCCTCCTCCTCCACTTCCTCCTCCTTCTTCTTTCCTCCTCCTCCTTCTTTCTCTTCTTCCTCCTCCATCTTCATCTTCTTCTTCCTCTTCCTCCTCCTCCTTCTTTCTCTTCTCTCCTCCTCTTCATCTTCTTCATCTTCTTCCTCCTCCTCCTTCCTGCTCTCTTTTCCTCCTCCTCTTCATCTTCTTCCTCCTCCTACTCCTTCTCCTCTTCTTCTTCTCCTCCTTCTTCGTCCTCTCCTCCCCCACCTTTCTCCTCTGTCTTCCTCTTCTTCCTCCCGCTTCTCCTTCTTCTTCCTCTATTTTTTTGTCCTACCTCCATTTTCCTCCTCTTCTCCTCCTCCTCTGTCCTCCTTCATTTTCCTCTTCCTCTTCCTTCTTCTCCCTCCTCCTTCTTATCGTCCTTGTCCTTCTTCTCTTTCTTCCTCTTCTTCCTCCTCCATCTGTATCTTCTCCCCCCTCTCCTCCTTCTTTTTCTTCTTCCTTCTTCCTCGTCCTCCTCGTCCTTTTTTTTCTTCCTTTTCTTCCTCCTCTTCTTCTTCTTCTTCCTTTTCTTCTTCTTCCTCTTCTTCCTCTTCCTCCTCCTCTTCCTCCTCCTCCCCCCCCCCCCCCCCCCCCCCCCCCCTCCTCCTCCCCCCCTGCCCCGCGTTAATTCAGGACTTGGTGAGGAGCAGAGTGGGTCTCTGACTGTGATCCAGTCTCTATAAACCAGAACCAGTCTGGGTCATGTGAATCAGACCTGCCGTGGCTGGAGTTATCTGGCGGAGGTGTGTGTGTGTGTGTGTGTGTTCCTGTGTTTGTGTGTTGGCGTGCCCCCGTGGGTGCTTTGGGGTTTCCCTGCATCTGTGGCGTTTCCGGCCTCCTCCATGGAGGAAACTGTCCTCCTGTCTGTCTGACGAGCAGTGAAACTCTGCGGCTGCTTCTGGACGACCTCTCATTGTGCTGCTTTAACCTCTGCAGACGAGTCCCGGTCCTGAGTGTGGCGGTGCTGTGTGTTTCCTTCACACTGGTAGCTCAGGTCTGGTTCCCGTGCCTAAAACCTGCTGCCGTTGTGTTGTTGTTGCAGATCCGGAGCTCCTGTGGGGCCAGATCCTGGAGATGCTAAATGCTAACATACCAGAGGAGTTCTATGTGTGGCTGTCCAGCTTTAAGCAAATCTTATCGCCTCTCGTAGAGAGAGCCGCGGACCTCCTGCAGGCTCTGCCCTGACCCGTCACGATCAGGAGGCTCCCCCAACATTTGATGGACTTATCTTCATAAAATGATGATGATGGAGGAGTGGATTGTGGACCACCTCTGTGTGATCAAACCAGTTAGTGTAGCTGGTTCTGTTGGGAGATACTGGGAGTGTGTGGTATGAGGTGTCTGAAGTGAGTCGTCTCGACTTCATTCCTGAGGCTTTGCAGCGTTCACACACACACACCTTGTGTTTGGGTGTGTCTCCATAAATCCTATGGACACAGTGTGTGTGTGTGTTTTGACTAAATCCTCATGTTTGAGTAACCATGCTTCATCACACGTTGGATGATGATGATTTTCAGTGAAAGCTAAACCAAACCTGAGTCATAGCTTCGTGTAGGGACACGCCTGCTTTGTGCAGCACACACACACTTGTACTTCTATCTTTGTGAGGACAGTCATTGACATGATGCATTCCCTGGCCCAGAGTTACCCAATCCGGTCCTACGAGGGTTGCAATCCTGCAGGGTTTCAGTGTGTCCCAGCTCAGACAGACAGGTTGGGGAACCCTGCCTTAGCCTCTAACCCTAAACATCCCAACTAATTGCCTTAACTTAAACCTAAACCTAACCATCACAACTGATTGTCTAAACTTAAACCTAATCCTAACAATCACAACTTGATTCCCTAAACTTAAACATTGCCCTAATCCTAACCAAAACCTAATTCTAACCTAAACTCTAAAACCAAATCTTGACCCTCAAGAGGGAGTTTTTCTTAGTGAGGACCGACCAAAATGTCCTCACTTGTCCTGGTTAAAAATGCAAAACAGTCCTCACAGTGTAGCAAGTACAGGACACACACACACACACACATTCTTGTCATAGTCAGCATTCAGAGCTGCAAGCCTCCATCTTTTTATTATCCTGCTGTCTGTGAGTTTTAATCAGGTGATCTTCTTCCCTTTGGCTCTCTGAAGTTCATGAATAGCGTTCTGTGTTCGGTCTGATTTGAAGTTCTTTGTATTTTTAGCTTTGCTGTTGTTTGGAACGGGTCTGATTGTTTGTTTGTGATAAATAAAAGAATTACGTGGTGTTGAATACACATAATGTGTGATTTATCGTCCAATTCATAGGAATAAGAACCTACTGTAGGTAAAGAAAGCATCAGATTGCATCAAATCTTCTCTTTGATCCAGTCACAGAGGACTTTGAGTGACGAGCACAGAGAGGGGTCAGTAGGCATCAGAGATACCAGCTGAGACAGAAGAGAATCACAAAGGAGTGACAACAATGTCAGATATTTCTACATGGAAGCAGCCTCGGCCACAACAGCAGAGCAAACAGGACGGATCCTGAAGAAGTCGCATGATGCTCCTCAGTTTGGGAATATTACAGATATGAAGGAAGGTGGTCCTGGAAACCTCCCAGTACATGTCGTAGTGTACATACTGGCTCTGGACTGTGATTCAGATAGAACCAGATCCACTTCAAGTCATGCATGTGTGTGTGTGTGTGAGGATTAGTTGGTGTTCTTTGTTTATTTCTGTGTTTAAATCTAGTTAGTAACATGGTTACATGACGGCCTGACTCATGGGCCAGTTTTATTATTCTGCGTGTGTGTGTGTGTGTGTGTGTGTGTGTGCGCCTGCTCCACCCTGGAGTTTGGGTGTGTTCTCTGTGTTTCTCTCTTCTTTGTTGGTTTTGTCCCTCGTTGACTCTTTGTGTTGTTTGTGTACTTTGTCTTGTATGTTTGTGTCAGCGGCTCCACACACTGCAGCGTTAACCCTTACACACCGCCACCTGGTTGACAACTGAGGCCATCGCAGTCTGCTCCTAAACTAAAGAGCAGTGGTCACATGACTTCTACCAGCCAATCACAATCATTTTATTTATAATCATTTTGTGAGACAGGGTTCTTGCAAGTTTAGCCTTTTTATGACCTTTTTGAGTTAAATTTGAGACCAACATGATGCATTATGAGAAACATTCAAATGATCCCAGAAATTCAAAATAGGACCTTAGATAAAAGGAAAAAAAAAAAAAACTAATTAATTACAGGGTTTGTAATTTATCCATCTTGATTAATCACATAACAGTAATTGCCCCAAAAAGTAACTTTAGTGGACGACTGAATAAAATAATAGACAGGCATTAATATTAATTCAAGCGCTACCGAAAAAAAATGCATTTAATTGTAAATCAATAAAAAAAAAAAGTAAAATAAATAGAAAAGATTCTTTGTAGCTATCCGAACCTTGGACAAAATCAACCTCTGATATATTATTCAGCGTGTTCTGTAGCCAATGCTCCACAGGAATGAACAAACGTAAAAAAATAAGACTTGTCTGGATCACATTTAAGACCTGGGATGAAAATAATTATTTAAATTTATACTTTATTTATTTAATTTATTTACATTATTTAATACTTTGCATTTGTTGATGTTTATCTATTAAATAGTTTTGCTTTATTTTAGTTTTTACCTTTACTTTTTTTTTAATCATTATCACTTTTATACATTTATTTATTATTATTTATACCCAATATTTTTATTGTAATTTGTTTTTATTCATAAGTATTTATTTATTATTTTAATATATAAACTATAAATTATGAATTGCTCTGGCAGCTGCTGCAATTTCATAAATAGTTATCAAACTATCCTGTAATTTACAATCTGACTTTTTCCAACTTTCCGACTTACAGTCCTCTGAATTATTCATATCCTCCAATTAAAGAAGGAAGACAATCAGCTGTCAGTGAAATAAGTTGAAATTGATAAAAGTTATTATAAATAAAACTTCTATGAAAATCATGGCATTGATTTTGAATTGTGGTTTGAAAGAAATATTAAAAACAAACAGAAAATGAAACAAGTAAAGCATGATGGGGCTCCAAAGCTAAAATTTTGTCGAGAAACCGTATTCTGAATTATTCATCATAATTTGAACTAATCTTGTGTTTTCATTGGAAGTGTTATATAAGGTGGCCCCATATCCCGGAGCTTTGACAGTGAGATCACTAGTTTGGATTTTTACTCACCAAAACACTTTGTGGCCCAATAAAACTAAGCTGGCTACAATTAACTTCCATCAAAACAACTTTACTCCAAATATTTTTCACACAAGGACATTTTAGTAAAGAGACTTCACACTAGAACAAAGGCTGAGGACAAAAAAATATATAGGGCGTCTATATGAAATTGTTCTATATGGGATTCTTAAAAAAAGAACGGAAAATTCACAGTAGTACAGTAAGAATATAAACAGAAATAGAATAAACCTGACCGACATTAGTGTTACTTTTAGTAACTTCCTTAGAACTCTCTGGAAAACCCTTCTGCCCGTAGATGCATTCACATGAATTAAGCATCAGGCTCCCATGATGCATGAATTTGAATATAAAAAAGAATGGCTCTCCATCGAGATCCAAATCTCATCATTCATTTGAAAGAGCCGTTCAAAAGAATCGAATCTTTCATGAACGTCACATCTCTAACTTCTGGGTTAAAACAACCCACAAGTGTAGTCAATAAAAAAAAAAAAAAACAAACAATTTTCTGGGTCGAGGGGGCCGTTCACACGAGGACGATTGCGGGTAAAAACGGCAAAATATTTCAACGGAAGTGCCTGTCATTCACACGGCTTCTGGGTTGAAGACGCAAAAATCTGGAGACTCATTCCAAAGTGGAATTCCTGAAGCAGCGACGCTTTTGCGTCCTCGTCTGCACGCTCCAAAATGCAAAAATGATGGTGGATCTGCTCACGCCATGCTCACGTCGCATGCGCGTTGATGTCAGACACGAACAGGAAAAACATTAATGTTCGTAATGTACGTAAACCCAGCGGATCTATGGTAGATTTTACGCACGCGCGTGGACATGGTGGAGTTCTATCACAGCACCACCTAACGGCCTGGCTCTGTCCTCGTATGCACGCAGATTTCTTCATGACGACCTACGTGTAAATGCAGATAAAAAGATGAAGACAAGACACCACTTCTGCGTCTTCTCTTCTGATCGCTGCCGTGTGAACGTAGCCAAAGCCACCCAGAAATTAGTTTTAAACCCAGCATTCACATCTCAAGTTCAAAAAGACGTCTACACCTGTTCAAAGGTATTTTGGTCCACTGTTCATGGGAAAGGTGCTCTAATGTGTCTGGGACAATTTTGTTTTTGTTTTTTTTTTTTTAAATCAATATTTCCAACCACAATTCAAAAGCAGTAGTTTATTTCACTAAATTATAATTTTGCAAATTTTTATTTATTATTAGTTTCTTTAGTTTCTTGTTATTTGAATTACTCTGGTAAATTTAACCTTTTTTTTTAATTGGAATAATTTTAGGATGACTTATATCCTGAAAGTACATCCAGACCAGATTTAGAGTCCGCCATCTTTTAAATCTTATAACAGTGATTTTTTTTTTAACGCAATCAGATTAAAAAGTTCTTCTCCCCCAGTCTAGTGTTGACTCAGACCCATTAAAACCAGAACCTGTGAACCAGTTCATTCAGATGCACGTATTTTCTCTGTCAGCAGAAGCAGGAACTGGACAGATCGCCGGCATCGTCAGCGCCATCGGAGTGGCTCTGATGGGAGCAGCTTCCAGTTACATCGCCTACCAGAAGAAGAAGCTCTGCTTTAAGCTGCAGGGAGGTCAGTGGTGAGCGGGTAACGGGGGAGTGAGGCTCTGACATCACAGCATCGCCTGATCATTATGCTTCTGTTCAGGTGGCGACCCAGAGAGCGGGAAAGGCCACCACGGGACTCAGTCCGAACCACAAGGTAGGTTCTGCTGCCATCATGAAATCGGGGCAATCGGCGACAGGTTAGCGAGGCATCTTCATCGTTTCTGTTCATTTCCAGTTCTCAGCAACCTCCTCCAGACAAACTAGAAGTTCAGCCGATGCTGATGTCCGGAAAGAAAGCCGACTCCGACTCTTCCCGCTGAAGAAACGGGAAGTGAAAGACGACAGCTGCTGGTCTTCCTGCTCAGACAGCTCAGAGAAAACCACAAGCATCTGATGATGATGATGGTCTGAGCTACTCAACTTTGTACATTTCTGTTTCTTCTGGACTTTAGTTTAGTTTAATCTGTTTGTGGTGTTGCTGGTTAAATCCAGCAGAAGGAAAGAGTTCAATGCAAACTGCTGATTGTAATGTAACTTACGCACACTAAGTTGTTTGTGTTTTGTGTCTGAGAACATCTATAACATCCTGCCAAGATTTCAGTGCCTCCGAATGTTTTTCTTTTAAAACTCCTGATATTTCTCATAATGAATCCGATGTGAAGCGTTGTGCCTTTAGAGGGAAATCCTCACACATCCACAAACTCTCAGCTTTCTTCTGCTTTCACTGCTTCGTTCTAATGTTAACCTTTTAGAAAGTTAGTGTTTTTGTTTGTTTATTTTTTCTGCACTGACAGTTTTATCCTGTTGCTGAAGGTTTTTGCATGTTTCATCTTCAGCATCTTCAGCTGGGCAGCTGATGTTATCCAGGTCAGATGAGCTGCTCGTCTTCAGCTGTAAATAAATACAACAGAGGGGAATGTGTACATTTTGCTTTGGGCTTGATGAACTTGTTATTATAACCACCGTAATTTCAATTTGTAGTGTGTTATATGTGTTTTTTTATTCAAATATGTCCCGGTCTGTTACATGTGATTATATCAGCGTCGTGGTCAATCTGTTGGTGTGTTTTGTTTTCAATAAAAGGGCTGTACAGTTTATTCCTGTGTGGTGTTTTTGCGTAAAAACTGTGGAGGTGAGTGTTTTACCTTCAGATCAGCCTAAAATATACAAACACCGTCCTTATGAGCTTTTAAACATTAACTGGCAATACAATTTAAAGGCTGAGTCGTTGCTGTTTGTCTGTAAAACTGGAAAAGGAACTTGAAAAACGCAATGAAGCCATTGACTTCAATGTTAAAGGGGAAGTTCGGTTTTTTTTTTCAACATGGACCCATTTTCTAGCATGAAATACGTTCATTTACACACCAAGACAGTTTTGGTGTAACTTAATTATGATGACATAAAGAACTTGTCATGAGCGTGTGTCTGATCAATATGATCATGTATCAGTCAACGCTGACGCTAAATCATCACTGCAAACAGAGAAACAACTCTGGCAGTCAAATTTTTTTTTCTTCTTTAACTCAGACGTTTGTTCAGCTACAGAGAAGCTGTAGTTGAGAAACAGAGCGGTCTGTAAGTAGGCTACTTTTAACATTTCCATACCAGTAAAGATGTTTAATAAATTATTTTAATATCCAAGACACAAATCAAGGAAGCTAGATAATAAAAGTGTTTTGTTATTCGGCAACAGGAAGTGCAGAAATGAAAATCTTGAGTAAAAGAAACTATTGAGAGTATTGAGCAGACTCAGCAGCAGAATGTCCTCTGAAAGGGACGGAGTCACTCAGCTCAGAAAGAAGAGGTGAAGGTGAAGAGTAAGATGCTTGACAAGCAGTTAAGTAAAAAATTTATGTGAAAATGAAACATGGTTATCAATTATTCATGCAAACATTTTTATTTATGGAGCGTCAACATGTTTACCTTGTGACAGAAATTTTACTTTTCAGGATTCGTCTGTAACTGTCACTAAATTCTGAGCTATGTGCAGATTTTGTTTACTTATTTTAAATGATGGACTGCAATTACAGCTAAGTTCAGATTTGGGGAAATATTGTAGATGTGTCGTTTGTCGCACAGGCCATCCTTTCATCCCTGTCGTAGTGATGTGAAATCATGTTTGCGGGTCACCACTAAGGGGCGCTATTCATTGTTATTGTGATGTCAGAAAGTGAAGAAGAAGAGAGATTATTTGGCTTTTGAAGATAGCAGAAAGCGGCAGCAACGAATAAATGAATGCACCAGGCAGAGTAATGAAAGTTCTGAAATATACAGCGGTGTTGGGACATTTTCTTGTGCATTCAGCCTAAACAACGTGCTGCAACATTTCCTCTTTAATGACATGGAGCCGTTTGTCTGGATGATAACGGTATAAGAGACAAAAGACCGCTTTCCAGAACAAGTTTGAAAGAGTTGGAACTGTATTATTGCCTAAAGCGCTTTGAGTGGTCCACATAAAGAGTAATTTAGCGCATCACTGGAACAAAAAATGTTGTCCATGGGTGCAGTTTCAAATGTGGTTACACTCTTCAAATCTTAAAAGTGAAAAACAGGTCTCACGCAAAAATAATTTACTTAGTAGAAACAAGAGCACTATGTTTGTTGTAAATTTGGCTCTATCACGATGCGTATGAAACATTTCATTTTTAAAAATTTTACGTGACCATATCATTTCTTCAGTATGAAAGGAGTTGATTTATGTAGCAGATTCAGAGTGAAAGATGTGTAGTTCGTGACTGCAGCTGCCAACCTCATTGTTTTCCACCTCAAGATCCTCCTCAAATCCACCTCTGAGGTGGGATTATTTTAATCCCCATTTTCAGGATCAGAATGATCCAGATTTGGGCCCAAACCTTTGAAATACCCAAAAGAGCAACAAATCTGGATTAAAGGCAGGATTGGATTCATAGATCTGGATTTAAATCTTCAGGATAAAATCTCGTTTGAAATACCCAATTTCTGATCAGATCTGGAAAAAATCCAATCTACCTGGATTAATCCTGGTGGATTATGTTTGAAATACTGGGCCCTGAAGGAATTTAAGTTACACCAAAACTGTCTGGGTGAGTAAATGAATGTTTTCATGCTAGAAAATAGGTCCAGATTGAAAAAAAAAAACAAAACAAACTCCCCCTTTAAATGAGCTGCGAACGTTCTTTGACAGACTTCATTTCCGGTTTCGGCTAACAGCGCCACAGTCTGGTCAGATGCTAAAATACAGCGATGTTTCTTAACTCATTTATGCAGGCGCGCTTGTTTCTGTTACATAGATCATCATGAAGAACGTTTTGGTTTATAAAACATGGCAGAAAATGTCAAAAACGTGTAATCAGCACTAAGGTAGCTCTTTTGTTTCCTGTCTTATTACTGGACTAATCCAGGTGTGTCTGGCCATGGGGGATTATCACGCTTCCGTGTTCCGAACTTCCAGTTTGAAACACTTTGACAGCCCACTTCCGGCCCAGTTCAATGTCCCTGCCTTACTTCGTGAATAAAGTGAATAAACGCCAATCCTACTTAAATTTTCACGGATTCCAGACTGAAGTGATACTAAGGAAGAAGTGGATCAAAGCGATTCTCCAGAGTGAAGGGCCGAACTTTATAATAAAACAACGTAGCATGTTTGTTTGTAGCCGGTGGGGCACAACACCGGCATGCTAGCATTAGCCAGCTAGCGTTTACCGACGTGCTTAACTTTGTACGTCTTAAAACACACAAACATCTGAAAATTGGGTCTGTATCCCCCCGTTTCCAGTGGAACAACTGGGGACTGCCAAGAAAGGAGACGCTTTCAGATGCTTGTGTGTTTTTAGCCGCACAAAGTTAGGCACGTCATCGAGCTGGCTAATGCTAACCTGCTAACAGTAGTCCGTCAGCTACTACTCTGTTAAACTTTGTAAATCGGATAAACGCCAATGCCAAGTTTTCATTCCAGACTGAAGTGATGCTAAGGAAGAAGTGGATCAAAACGACTGATTCCCCGCGGTGAAGGACCGAACTTTATAATAAAACAACACACGTTTGTTTGTAGCCGGCAGACTATACAGTCGTGTTAGCAGGTTAGCATTAGCCAGCTTGATGACGTGCCTAACTTTGTGTCGCTGAAAACACACAAGAATCTGAAAGCGTCTCCTGTCTTGGCAACTGATTTTTTTTCAATTTCTGAAAAAAGTCAAAATTCTGAGAAGTGGCCCTGATCCTCTTCCGTACAGATCAGTTGGTGAACAAGTTTTTTTTGTTTGTTTTTTTTTTCCCAAATTTTCCATTTCAAGGAACATTTTTATATTTGAATTTAACAGTAGTTTCTGACACAGCATTATCAACATAGACAGAATGAATCAGGCACCAGGGTTGATTTATATTTTTCTGTCCCAATATTTTATTATCATGTTATTTTACTTTAAAACAACAAATTAAAGTACAACAAAACAACAAATTAAGTAAAAGCTTGTTTCATTTTCACGCTCCCTGCTGGCTGTAAACAAACCATCCGCTCTGTAAGGCAGCAGAAATGATGAAGAGGAGATTTTGAAAGCGGTGTGTATGTTTAGTGATTGTGAGACGAGAAAGTCAACACAACTCTAAGCGGGCAATCAGGGTTTGTTGCACAACACCCAGTAAAGGCCCCTCTCTGCTGGTTGAATGACCAGATGGACAAACGGACCAGCAGAAGGAAACAGAAACTTCATTTTCAGCTTTAATTCCTCCATAAAAACAGAAATGAGATCATCCACACTGGATTCAGGAGCGCTTCTGGTCCCGGCTGGTGCAGAGATGAACCCTCAGGACTGAAGCATGTTCCAGATCTCTGAGTAGAAGTGGACTCGGATGACATCAGAGATGTCAGGTTGGTCTTCTTTAGATCCCGTAGATCCTGGTCTCTTCTCTAAGTTTGAAAAATGAAATCCTGCTAAAGCTGCTGAACTTTCAGAGGAAGTTTGATTCTCTTCGGTTTTCTGAGCTGATACCTAAAAAAGTACCATCACATACTTTTACATCATCCCAAAGGACAGGAGAATGACACGTGTGTCACATCTCTGCTCAGAAAACAGGATTTAAAGAAAGATAACTTTTAAAAAAGAAGCATTAGTGGCTAAAATATGAAATGTAGACAAATATAAGTGCTGTTTGCCAAATTGAACATACAGTCATCCTCAAAGTTATTCATACTCTCCAATTAAAGAAACCGCCAAATTCACAATCGCAATTCAAATAACAAGAAACTGATAATAAATAAAAAATTAAAAAAAAATCGAATTTAGTGAAACGAAATGTTGCTTTTGAATTGCGTTTGAAAAAATAATAATAATAATAATAATAAATGAAAAATAAAACTGTCCCAGACAATTTAGAGCACCTATCCCGTTAACAGTGGACCAACATACCTGCCAACAGGTGCAGACGTATTTCTGAACATTACAGAAAACACCTGATTGGAGTGATTGCCCAAACATTTTTCAGTTTCCGAGCCCCATCATGCTTGTTTGCTTCTTGTTGGGTTTTTTGTGCGTTTGTTTTTAATATTTCTGTTGATTCAGGGGGGGGGGGAAAATCAATGTTATGATTATGATAAATTTTTTTATTATTTATTATTACTTTTGTCAATTTCAACGTATTTCACTGACAGATTATTTTTTTTCCGTCTTTAATTGGAGGGTATGAATAATTTTGAGGACGCCCGTATACTTACAACTGTATGGAGACAATGACGTGCTCCTAAACATCTTCTTAGTGAATAAAGCAGAATAATTTGAACCCAGAAAGATCTGGAAATTCATGTCCACCCTGCTGCTGTTCTGTCTGCAGCCCCTGAAGCTTTTGTGACCCTGGTCACCTCCAACTCGTACTGTCAGGGAGCCATGGTGGTCGCCAAAAGTCTGCGGCGGCACAGGACGACCCGTCGTGTTGTCGTCATGGTTACACCAAACATTTCAGAGCAGACAAGGTGGGAGTTTGTTTTGCCCCCCCTCCCAAAGTAGGAACTTTAAACAAAAGTGAAAAATGCTCACTTCCACAGATTCTCCCTGGAGAAGGAGTTTGATGAGGTCATCACGGTGGACATGATGGACAGCAAGGACCAGCTCCACCTGTCTCTGCTGGGACGTCCAGAGCTTGGCATCACCTTCACCAAGATCCACTGCTGGACTCTAACGCAGTTTAGGAAATGTGTCTTCCTGGATGCCGACACACTTGTGAGTTCCTTCAACAGTGATACTTCACGATACGATACGTATCATGATATGTGGGTCACGAAACGATACAATATTGCGATATTGTGACACTGCAATATTCTAGGCACTTCTGAGAAATTTAAAATGCAGCTTGAAATAAATGTTGTACATACATCGGATGACTGAAACAACAAAACGAGAAAAAGTCCAACGAAATTCAGTTTCTCCATGTCCCATTTATTAAACTTGGATATGTTTCTTTGCTACTTGGATCTCATGATAAAACCATTTACAATCGTCCCCCTGAACATAAATATTTCTCACTTGGGAAAACCCCAACTGAATAGATGTGCGAATAAAATACAAATAAAGTACTTTTGAAGACAGCAATTCATGTGAAATTAGTAAAACAGTAAAAGTAATATGAGAATATGAAAACGTGTATTAATGCATATGAAAAATAAACATATAAATCAGTCATAATATCAAACGACTGGGTGGTCTATGAAAACCTGGACACACATTTTAACTGGTACTTTCCACTGTGTAAAATTTAACCCGAACCTGCAGATTGTACTTAGATATCAGCGCTAAAGTAGGGACTTTTCTCTATGCGGGATTGTTGTAAATGGAACAAAATCTCATGAGATTTTGTAAAATAACAATGAATAATAGCGATACAGCATTTTAAAAAATATCGATATGATATTGCAACATAAAATACTGTGATATTTCAGTGTATTGATATTTTCTCACACCCCTATTTTTCAAAGTCTAAAAAATTACCCAGAAAGCAACTGTAGCAGACTTTTTCAAATATACTCAGCTGCAGCTTCTCGACTTTTTGTTGCATCAGCACTTTTTTTTTTTTTTTTCTTTTTTTTTTTTTACAGTATTTAGTTGAAAGAAGCGAGCTCTTCTCTGGAAAAGCTTTAGTCAGGATGGCAGCATGTGATTTCAGAACCAAAACATGTGCAGATCATCTTTGACCAGGACGGATGGAGACTATAACTGTATAAACTATGCAGGATGTGTTTAATATTGCTGAAATAAGTTAATTATTCCCTGGAAAAAGCCTTGTCAAGAAAGCAGCATGGGCTGTTTAAAGCCTGGACATATAGCTCATCTTTGATGATGCAGATTATCTCTGACCAGGACCAGCGCAGACTGTATATGAATTTTTCAGGATGTAGTTTGTGTTGCTGAAATAGGCAAATTATTCCCAGGAAAAGTCTGCAGCATGGCAGAAAGTGTTGTTCAGAACCTGGATATATGTTAATTATAAGATGGTGCAGATTATTTTTGACAGGGACTGATGCAGACTAATGAGTTCATATTTTATAGATGGGTTTCTGAGCAACGTCACAGATAGGATGCGCACACGAAAATCACAGATTCAATTTGATTTAGATTCTTTAGGTTGCGATTTGATTCGTGACTGACTAAAGCTTCAATGCCGATTCAGTAGCCTATAAATACACAAATACTAAGAATTTATGTTGTCAATTTTGGAATATTTATTTTCATGCCTTTTTAAATATAGGTATGTCACCTCACATTTTAGAGCAATAAAACATCTGAAAATGAAAAGTGGTTGCCATTTTGTTGTATGTAATGGGCCTTTTCACTGCACATGTTCGTGACCCTTCCACATGGCACAGCACACTTTGTGTTTTCTCTGGGAAAACCCGCTACGAGCTGTTACGATTTTCTGTACCCGTTTCAGTGCTAGCTCTAACCGTGCTGAACCTACACAAAACTTGACGTACCTGACGGCTCGCCACCGATTGGTCAAAAGAAATTGTTGTCATCCAGGTCATACATGTTTCACCTTGCCTCTTCTAAAAATATCTGGCTCTGTTTTCAGTGACTACAAGCCACAGAGAAAACAACAACAGTAACACCTCGATATCATCCAGTGCCTCCATTGTTGTTTTTTACTTTACTGACCACCGCGTGGCACGGCAGTGACGTCACAGCAGTCTCGACCCACTTCCACGTAGTAGACTACTACTTTTCCTGTGTGGAAACAAAAACCGTCCTGGTCGTCTTTGGCGTGTGGTGCTGTACTGTGCTGTACCGTGCCGTGTGCAGCTGCAATGGAAAAGGCCCATATGGTCTGTCCATACAACGTAAATTGCATGCTCAGCGCCCTCTACAGGTCAGGAGGTAAATCGATTCAGGGGATTTGTTGAATCAGTATTTAACTGCGCAGAAAAATATTGTGATGCATCATTAATCAGTATTTTTACACACACACCCCCCCCCCCCCCCTCCCCCCATAAGCACATGACTTCACAGCTTGCTGCTAGGTCACTTTCGTTTCATCGTGCAGCAGTAAATGTTTTTCCACCTGACTTTGCTGCAGTTATGCTCCTCTACATAATCTGCACATATTCTGTATGTCTGGGCCAACAGAGCACACCTGCACCTGTCCATCATCTGGCCTCTCTATTTACACCAGGATGAGCCTGCATCTGTCATTAAACCGCTAATGAACAGTTCAGTAAAAAAAATAGATCATTACAGCCTTGACAAGCTGTAATAATAAACTATTAGAGCTTCAAAACAAACAGAATCATCAACCCACACAGGTTTGATTCTTCATTTATTTTTCGAGACTTTGATCCTGCTTCAGAACCTCACATGCTGCTCATCAGCCAACAGTTCATATGAGAGTCAACAAACATCATCAGTGTTTCTTGATCAGCTCTTATTCTGACCTGCAGCTGAGGCTCAGAGTGACTGATGTGATAACAAATGGAAGAAGACAAGTTGTGTGTGACGTCTGTGCTGTCAGTACAAACAGGAGCAGGGGTGTTTGGCGCGTTTTTTCCTGGGGTCATGCATCACATCCAGGTTGGGAGTGATGGGGTGAGCTTTTAAAAGCTTTCAGTGGGGGTAATGGAGAAGAAGTCTTATTTTATTTTATTAACTAATTCTTGATTAGGGTTGAATATATTTTAAAAAAATAGTAGCCAGTGTTTGTAATCATTTACTTATTTATTAAAGTTAAACACACTTAAATGAATGAAAAACAAACAAACAAATAAATACAAAAAACACAAACACAAACAAAAAAATTCATTTCATTATTATTGTTTCATGTATAAAATAATTTAGTTTTATACATTTTTATTTATATTTCTTTTTCTTTTTATATATCTATTATTTGAGGTAAAATCAGATTAAAAACAAATTTAAAAAACACTAGATGGTATTTATTTATTTAATTTCATTTTGTAAAAAAATCTATTATTTTTCAGTGTAACTTACGAATTTAGATCAGTAAACAAAGTATTTATAATTATCATCAGCTGACCTATGGGCCCTTTGAGTTTCTCTCTTAATTTTTTTTTTCTTTGTGCATTTAAAAGGGGATTTTATTGATCTGGAGTTTCCTGAATAAACAAACGGGTATTATTGTTATTGTTATTATTATTACTAGGGCTGTCAGGCGATTAAAAAAATGAATATAATTAATTACAGGATTTGTAATTTATAATCTAATTAATCACATTTTAATCTCATATCTGCTGAAGAGGTCATGGCAACAATGGTCCTCAAGGGCCGCAGTCCTTTAAGTTTTCCTTGCAACTCTGCTCCAACACAGAAGTACTGTCCAGTAAATCATTGGCCCAATCCCAAACCGCCCCCTAAACACTGCCCCTACACACTATCCCTCCGTTTGCGCATTCCTGTGGAGGCTCCGCCATATTAAGGGCCGTTTCAAACCGCGTAGGGTGGAGGGCGAGTGGAGTGTTCAGCCCTTAATCAGCAAGTCTGCATCAGTGCAGACTCGCTAGAATTTTGCAACGAGTGCAACGGCTAAATGGAGGAGGAAATTTGCAGGAAGATTATTTGCAGTGTAATTAATTAATCTGATTGATGTGTTCAACTGACAGCCCTAATTATTATTATTATCATTATTATAGGAAGAACTTAGGGAAGAATCCAGGTTGCTTTAAAGCAAAACTAAGTAACTTTTTCACCTCAATAAATGCTTTTCAGAATCCTTGTGGGGCTAAAAAAAGTGTGTATGTACACAGCGTTTCAATCCCGCCCCCCCCCCCCCGGTGTCTCTGGCCTGTAGCGGCACTTGCAACTCTCTCTGTGGCCGGCCCGACACGAATCTTGCAACAACAGAAACTGCTTTACGGCACCCAGGTCCCCTCTCCATCGAGCTGCTTCCAGTGCTGGTTCGAACCAGAATCAGAGTAAAAACTGGTTCTTTAGCTTCCCACCACCTAAACACCGTCTCCTGGCTCTCAAAACCAACTGAAGGAGAAGCTACGACCTGTACAACAGTGAAAGGAGACCAGTAGGAGGAGCCCCAAGCTGAAACTACTGAGTTCTGCTTTAAAGGGATATTGTGTAAGTTCTCCTGTGTTTTATTCACAAAAACTGATTATTTGGTTCAAAAGTGTTTTTTCATTAATCAGTAATCACTCCCATCAACAAACTGAAGTGCTCCTCTAAGTTCAAAATTTGCCGTTCGTATCATTCATTTACACATCGAGCGGGTCGGCTCGGTGGAGGCTGCCATGTCGTATCGCCATGTTTTTGCGTTCAGGAGAAGCGTGACAGTAGGAAAACACAGAAACTCACCGGACACACCGGAGTTTTCAGCTCAGTTCGAGGTAATGCCTTTGAAAAGTCACCGCGCTGCAGAGGGGAGAAACCAGCGTATCGCTGATGCTGCGTTCACGTGCAGTCGGGCAGACGGCCGTTGGTAACAAACCAGATGTCATTTTAATCAATGAAGCCGAGCGAAAGACGGTAAAACATGGGTCAGGGAAAACAATACGACATCGCCATGACAACAAATCAGATGTGGGCTGATGTCACTGTAACTGACGGACCACATCTTCACATAGAGGCCGGTGATAACTTTACATGCATCGGCTGTCGTCGGTCTGCCCGGTTTCACGCGAATGCAGCATGAAAAGTACGAGGGAGCTGCTCCTGATTACACAGTGTCCCTTTAAGTAATGTGTACAGTTTCAGTTTAAGTCCCTATAATAGGGGATTATCACGCTTCCTTGTTCCGGTTACCGGAAGTTGAAACATTTGGCACTTCCTCTTCCGGGCCATGTTAACGACAGCCGTTCCTGCTCTGTTATACTGTTTAAATCGTATAAACTCCAAACATACTTAGTTTTCATTCCAGACTGAAGTGATACTGGATCAAAAGCTGGATCAAAAGCGATCGATACGCCGCGGTGAAGGGCCGAACTTTTATAATAAAACACACGTTTGTTTGTCGCCGATGGGGCACAACACCGGCACTTCACAGCATGCTAGCATTAGCCAGCTAGCGTTTACTGACGTGCTTAACATTGTGCGTCTTAAAACACACAAACATCTGAAAATCGGGTCTGTACCCCTCCCGTTTCCAGTGGAACAACTGGGGACTGCCAAGAAAGGGGAGACGCTTTCAGATGCTTGTGTGTTTTCAGCCGCACAAAGTTAGTTATCGAGCTGGCTAATGCTAACCTGCTAACACAACTGTACAGCCTGCCGGCCACAAATAAACGTGTGTCGTTTTATTATAAAGTTCGGTCCTTCACCGCAGCGAATCGGTCGTTTTAATCCACTTCTTCCTCAGCATCACTTCAGTCTGGAATGAAAACTTGGCATTGGCGCTTATCCGATTTACAAAGTTTAACAGAGTAGTAGCTGGCGGACAGGTTGGCAGGTTGGCATTAGCCAGCTTGATGACGTGCCTAACTTTGTGCGGCTGAAAACACACAATCATCTGAACGCGTCTCCTTTCTTGGCAGTCCCCAGTTGTTCCACTGGAAACGGGGAGGTACAGACCCGATTTTCAGATGTTTGTGTGTTTTAAGACGCACAATGTTAAGCACGTCAGTAAACGCTAGCTGGCTACTGCTAGCATGCTGTGAAGTGCCGGTGTTGTGCCCCATCGGCGACAAACAAACGTGTGTTTTATTATAAGGTTCCGGCCCTTCACCGCGGCGAATCGATCGCTTTGATCCAGCTTTTGATCCAGTATCACTCTTCAGTCAGAATGAAGAGCTTAAACCTGTTTGGAGTTTATCCGATTTAAACAGTATAACAGAGCAGGAACGGGCTTCTTCGTTTATCATAGCCCGGAAGAGGAAGTGTCAAAAGCCGGGAACTTCCGGTAAGCGTGATAATCCCCTATTGCCAGAAATGACACTATTGTTGACTTTTCTGACAATTACTGAAGATATAAACTGATAGACGTCCTTTTGAGGTGGTAAAATCCACAAAGAGCCCCGTAGACTATTAATGGCCCAAAAGTAAAGCCACTGCAGGAGAACTGCTCCTCACCAACCGTGAGTTAAGTTGGAAGCTGACCTCCGGTCCCTTTCAGGTTCTGTGCAACGTGGACGAGCTGTTTGACAGGGAAGAGCTGTCTGCAGCTCCTGATCCTGGCTGGCCCGACTGTTTCAACTCTGGCGTGTTTGTCTTCAGACCGTCTCTCCACACCCACGCCAGGCTGCTGGAACACGCCCTGAACCACGGCAGCTTTGATGGTAACACAAGAGAACATGTTTGGGCTGCAGGCTACAAAACACAAACGAGCTGAGTGCTCTGAATACTGATGACCCAGCTGCATTGTTCATGGAAATCAGAAGAAGAGACAAAGCAGGGTGTGCTCATTAACGAGTTAGACTGATTTATTTATGAGGGACAACATGAACTGTAAGATCATAATATACAGGAAGCAAGATGATTGCAGTTCATCATTAAAATGATTCATTCTTCTGCATGGAATTTGGGAATACAGGGACATTTGGTTTAATTTTCACTCTTATTTTGTGTATCTGTTACTGTCAGGAGGAGATCAAGGCCTGCTGAACTCCTTCTTCAGTAGATGGTCAGTGGAGGACATTAATAAACACCTGCCATTCATCTACAACCTCAGTATCAGCTCCAACTACAGCTACCTCCCAGCTTTTAGACAGTAAGTGTGTCTGTACCACCTCTGACTCTTCACTAACAAAGTATAAAAATAAAAGTATTTATGCAGCACATTTCATGTACTGTATATAATCAAAAGAAAAATTCAGATTGAAGAATACATTCAGCAAGATACATATTTTAATAATGTACATTTTCAAGACATACAAAGATTCAAAATATAAAAACCATCTCAAACTTGACGAGATTAAACAATTAGTTCATAATCCAAAATGACACCATGATTTCTGGCTTTGTTTTTAACATTAAAAATGGACTGAAAATGGAATCTAATGTTTGGATTGTTTGGTTCAAATAGAGTAACTTCAGTCTTTATTTATCTGAAGAAAATTCTGGCACATCCAAATACTGATTTGAGTGAGGTGTGCACTTAAACTTTGAAAGGGACCAGAGTCTGTTATAGTGAGACAGTAATGTGGAGTGTTGTCAGCATTATCATGACGAGATATTTTGTTTGTTTCCACAATATGAGCTAGTGAGAGTTTAGTTTAACCTTTATTTAAACAGGTAAGTCAACTGAGAACAGCACCCAAATGCTTCCCAGGCCACTATGCTGGCCTGGGCAGCATTTGGGTGCTGTATAACAGGGTACCCAACACAGAGCCTTGGGGAACTCCGTGTGTCATCTATAGTTAATACATTTAAACTCTTTTACACAGCTTTACATAGGATTTCAATTTGTTTTTTTTTAGCAGTTTTTCAATATTCAGGACTTTCCTCGCTGTTCTTGCAGGTTTGGACCAAAAGCAAAAATAATCCACTTCACAGGAGCAGTGAAGCCCTGGAGCTCACAGAGGGAAGATGGCCGTTCACACATGACAGATCAGTTTCTGTCTCTGTGGTGGAAAGAATTCCTCAGTCATTTGACACCATCTGCTCCACAGACTCAACAGAGCCAAAGCAGAAACAAGCAACAGGTGAAAACATTTATGTAATCTAAAAACTGAAGGTTCTCTCTCTAAATGGAGGCAGACTGAGAGCTGCTGCAAAGAAAATAATGAGCTCAGACAGTATTATGATGCCAAGGCAGCCAAGAGTTTATGGATCAAGCAACAGACCTCTGCTGCAAGTTAATTCTTGCATTGTAACCCAATTCCAAAAGGAGCCAGGATACTATGTAGAATGTAAATAATAACAACAGAATGTAATGATCTGCAAATATGATAAACCAGCACTTTATTCACAACCTAACATAAAAGAAACACATCAAATGTTGGGAGTGAGACATTCTACCGTTTGAGGAAAAATATGGTAAATGGGCTGTACTTATATGGGACTTTTCCAGTCATGTGCTGACTACTCAAAGCTATGAGCTTATCTTGAATTTAATGACAGCAACTTATCTAAGAAATAATACCAGAACAGAAACGCAACAGTCTGGAAAAGTAAATAATCACAGACTGCTGTTAATCAGCATAACATGACTCGATATAAAAAGAGCACCCTAGAGAGGCAGAGTCTCTTAGAAGCAAAGGTCAACACACTGTCACTATAGAGTAATCCGACGATCGTTTTGTGTGTTGCACCATCTTGCGGTGCCGCCATTGCTTAGTTAACTAGTCCCAATTACCTCCTATCTGCCATCATAGAAAGCAGCGTGAATATCTGGATTTACAACCTTGGACAGTCGTCTAGCGTAATGATAACATATAGGTATGTTATCCAGAGACCTCTAATGAATTCTGACATATTATTTTTACATCGGTGCATTCATGTAAACTATTATTCATCTCCAGAAACTCATTTTAATGACAAGCCACACTGGAATAAAAAACGCAAATCTCGTTACTACTTATCAAAGTTGGTTTAAAAAACAAACAAAAAGCTTTAAAGACACACAACGTAACTTTTAGACCTTAAAAATCTGCGTTTCTGACTCATTTTGATGACACAGCAACATCCATTATGAGCATTTTCGAGTCGTTACTGCCCACAGTCATCCTGGGGCTCAGAAACAGCAGTATGTAAGTTTCCCATCCGGGACGTGATTGTGACACTGTGACTATTGGTTACGGCATCACTTAATAGCAAACGGATATGAACCAGTTATGAACACAGCGGGTGTTTTGAACGCGCATCATGTCAGATTCGGTAAAGAAAAACAAGGAAACATTACCGGAGGAAGAGAGGAAAAGAAATAGAGGAAGGGACAGAACAAGAGTCATGATAAGACTGTCTTTTACTGGCTGGAGTTAATCACAGTTCAGGTACGATGAAGATGGATGCTAGTTTAGCTGCCGATAGGGCGCGTCATTGAGAAAACTGCTAAAAGTTCCGTTGTGTGTCTTTAAAGGTTAATTTTTTTTTTTATTTTTTTAAATAATACCTCCACGGGTCGTTTGGGGGGGGGGGGGGGAGGTTACAGAATGAAAGTACAACATTTCCAAGAAAAATTATATTTAGCCTAGAAATAATTATAAAATAAATTTTTACAGGTTCGATAATGGCATTTTATTTACGTCTATAAACCAATACACGCCGCCATTGCGGGTTGCCAAATACGATCTCTGTGTGGCAACAATATTTTGGGCACAGTTAGCCTGGTACAGGGGAAAACAGTGGAGACGACGAGTGAACAGTGTTATCTGTTTTTGAGGAGGAGTGACCTGAGAAGAGCAAAACCTGGAGTAAATTTAGGTGAAGACCCACGTAAACGTTTTCCCATCATCAAAACACGGAAATGGCGACTTTCCTCCTGGATCGGTAAGCTAACTTGTTTGCTAACGTGGCTAACGTTAGCTGTCAGTTATAAACTCCTCTGCGTTACTTGTTGGACATGCTGCAGACTGTTGGTCTCTTGTGTATCGGCAGCGAGCCTGCCATCCCAGCGGCTGGAGTTGTTTTTCTGCTATTGCAACTACAAGCTAGACACACGTGATGTCGCTGTTCTGTCCGTATTCCATATTCAACCTTTAAAACTCTTGCAAAGGTTGCGACTTTTCTATTTTGTCATACATTTGACTTTTGGTATTGTCTTCGAGATCTGTTTCTGTTTCTGACTGAACTATTGTTACGTCTGCCCTGATCAGAGCAAACATTATCTTTAACAATATCTCCCAGATTAGTCATTAACTCTTGTTCTTAATGTCTTTGCCTGGTTAAATAAAGGTTAAATAAAATAATAAATAAATAACTCGCAACAACACCACAGCTCTATTAGCCTCTTTTAGTCTCTATGAGCATTAGCTAGCATAATAACATTATGGGTGCACCATTTTTGGGACCATGGATTGGTGAAATATGGTGTCAGATTAATAAGTGTTAACCAAAATTTACTGTGTTTTGGTTGTTGGGAATAAAATCCAGTGTTTTCTCTGCCGTGACAGCATCATTCCTCCTCTGCTTAGTGTGCGTCCGGTATTCCTCCCCGATACAAACATCCACGGACAGAGCAGCAGCGTCCACTTTTGTCACAGACAGCAGCAATCTTCATGAAATAAATGTCTGTGATCTTCTCATTCACTTATTACCACAATTAAAGTTTTCCCCTGATGTTCCAACAACCAGGAACGTGACAGTCCTTCAAAATTCCCTCCATGTTGTTAAGAAAAAGTCTGATTCTTATCTGTTCTAATTACACATGTACAGAAATGCTCCCCAAGCAATGGCGGACAGTCTACTGGTGGCATTTGGCGGATTACTCTATAGATTGTGAAGAAGATTCAGAATATTGTTTCTGAATGTAAATATTTCAATTTATATCAGCTCATCTCAGATAAGTTTGGGTCCAAAGTAGCGATGGGTGATATACAGTATTATTGTGTGCGATATATTGTTTAAGAAATTGCCCATGGTAATAATTTGTCATCTTATGATAAAAACGATACATTAAATTTATCAAGTTTATTTACAGTTATTTATAGGTATTTTTACTGTTTGCAGCGTTTGAATAAATGTCAAATTGTTCTCATATTTCAGACTTAAAGTTTTGCAATACAGATGTACTACTTGAACTTAATCGATGTAGTTTCGTGGCTTCTAGTATTATTTTAGGGCTCAAGACAGAATGTAGTGAAATATTTATAATACAAAAGATTAGGCTGATATTTTTGTCGTCACTTATTATTATTGTGACAAAATTCTGAAATGATAGTGGTACAAAATTTTGTCCATATCGCCCATCCCTAGTCCAAAGTAACGGCAGCATTTCTGGGTGTTGTTGATATGTAGCTTTCACTTTGCATGCTAAAGTTTATGATCAGGGCTCTCAAGTCTCACGTAAAGAGCGTCAGACACACTCATTTGAACGACTTCACATGCCACACATGCCATTTCCCACGCTGGTTATTAATTTCGCCGCGTTACTATGAACGAGCCGAGTTACTATGAACACCGTGTGACCAGCGTGCTAATGTGTGACACGCACCTGTCTGGTAGCTGTCTGACCATGAAGTCAGATGCTTGAGTTGTCGGGGGAGACCATAAAAGCAGCGCAGCCAACGTGGACAAGGTCGCCAGCTGAAGACTGCAAGGATGGAGGATCTTGCTGCATTTGCCTTCATTTGGCTAAAAGTTGCTGCACGTTGTGCAGATCTGATTTACTGTCAGTTCAGAGTACAGTGACACGAACCTCAAATATACAAAACTGAAATGCTTTTCTTTGTCAGGAATTCAAAAGTAGATAAAAAAAAAAGGAAACTTTTTTTTTTTTAAGATGGGGGTAGAAATAAATATGGCTACAACCTCACCATCAACCCTGACCTTCCACAGGAGAAGAGATGATTAATTCAGATCTACGTTGTATCTAAGTTGTATTAGATGATTTTTTGGGGCAAATATATTGTGACTGATGCGTGTCAGCACTCCAGACCCCAAACCAGACATCGTAACTTTGGAGAGGCGGGTCGTCGATGAAAGTGCCGTCAAGCAAGTTGCTTTACAGCTCCTCTTCTGTAAACACTGAAAGCTCTACTTGTGCTACTTTCTCTCATTACTCGAAGCTTAGTCATGGCGGAACAAAGTAAAAATGTGAAAGTGATGTCTGAGCAGGCCAGAAAAAAAAAAGAGGCAAAGGGATCACGGCAGATCAAAAACACAAGTGGACATTGGAAAAGAATTCAGAATGGAACAAGATCTCACAAGATTTTGTCATGGAAAAAACAAGATCTGGCAACATTTTGTTAGTAAATATATAAGAACGATGAAACTGACACCAATATTTTCAGACACCACATTTTAATGCCGATATCAAACCTCTGCTAAAAAGGACAATCTAGACAAGACAGATGAGCAGCTACAGGCCGATCTCCAATCTTCCAT